>VDFB02137365.1:6744896-7204975 GCA_007258455.2 Sequoia sempervirens | reverse complement strand
TTTTGAAATAATATAGATAACTTATTCAAATTTTTATGTCAAGTTACCTAACTCTGAATTTTTTGAATTTTTTGCCACTTAAGGGCCTATTTTTTCCATGATGATCCTGCACATACCCTAAAGGAAACAATGAGCCAAAGCAGGTGATGTGAAAGGATCATGCAATAGTGAGAATAGGGAATTCTACAACTATGGAATGATAAAAGGATTGAGTGGTTATGGGACAAGAGGAAATCAATCGGTATCAGTGAAGAGATACTTATCTAGTATGTCCTTGAATATCCACCATTCTTCAGTTAGATGTCCAAGAATGTTATGATATTTTCAAAATAGTATATTAGAATCTTTAAGATGAATGACCAACCTATTCATAGGTGGTAAGAGTATAAGACCTTTGTTTAAAAGAAGTTGAAGTCTCCTTTTACATTCAGGTGGAGGATGTGTAGGAAACTTGAGTTTCTTCAACTTGTATGGCTGTTTTCATTTGTTGGATTCTCTGGTTTCATGAATGGAAGGAGGAAGAGGACCTGTGGGGATCCTACGATCAGTGTTATTGGAATTAGGTAATGGTTGTTCACGTGGAAGGAGAATTTTTAAGTCAGGAGGAGGATCAAAGATCATTGTACCATCATCTCGAAGTATCCTAGGTTGAAAAGGAGGTCTATCAGGATGAGAAGGATCTTGATATCCTAATCATGTGGTGTTTTATTTTATTGGTGTTTGTTTAAGAAGTGGGTGAATGTCATGTTCATGAGTTGTTTCACAACCTTGTTTACTTAGGATAGTAAAGCCATTACCATATGTTTCTGTGTACCTTGGAATTTTACACTATTTTAATGTACAAAATAACTAAAAATGCAAGTGGAAAAATACTAAGAAAACTTCAATGATTAGCCTAAAGAGTGATAAAACAAGAAGGAAAATAGATGAAATGCGATGCAAATGATTATACCTTCCTTGCTGTCGAAGACTCCTTGGTTGGCCCTTGATTTGGATGACTTTGTGTGCTCCTTAGATGGCTTCTTGAGTGACTAAATGCAAGATCAACTTATGCAAAATGATTAAAGTGGATGACTAAATGATAGCGAATGCAAATTGGCAGCATAAGGTTGCTCCAAATGAAAAGTCTTGAAAATGCCCTTCAGGAGGGGGTATTTATAGAAGAATTTGAATTCTCTAGAGAATTCAACAGTTGAGATTCAACCAACAAGGTCAAGATGAAGGGCTAAGGTGAGTTGAGAACTCACAAGCCCTCACATCTTGACATGTGGATGGTGAAGTGGCTAGGAGGAGATGAGGTGTAAGTGAGGTGGAGAAGAAGTACATAATGTGGAGGAAGGACAAGTACCTTACAAGTACATTGGGAGATGGGAAGAATCTTGGGTGAATAAAAGTGAATTTTAAATTCACAATGATTGGAAGAATCTAGTGGATAAGACAATGTTCCCAAAAGGTGGAGTTTAGTCACATGTGACTCGGATGTGACAAGTCAAAGATTCTAGAAGATGCATGCGAAAAGGGGATTCTAGGAGGAATAAAAAGGAATTAAAAATTCATTAGGGGATGGGGAGAGTTGACCAAGGTACTGATTAGGCTTAATTAATCAGTAATTAGAAGACAAATGAGGATTAAAAGCCAACTTGCAAAAGTTGGAGGATGTGACACATCCTAATCAAGGATTAGGCATGTGCACATCCCTAATGAAGAAATTAGTAGATGGATTAGGATTCAATGAAAATGACATGTAAGGAATTAAATAAATGTATTATTTATTTAATTTATTTGATGAAAGGAGGATTAAAGAGAATAAAGTATTTGAATAATTTGGGATGTTAGGGAAAATGGCGTCGCTGGGAGCTGGTGATTGCGCGCGCGCAGGCTAGGGTATCTCTGCCCTAGCTGCACCCTGTGCTTTCTTCCTGCACTGCTGGTGTTTGATCGGTGGGGGTTCTTTGGTGCGCTGGATTGGTGGCTTGGGTGGCCACGTCTCTTGCTAGTTTCTGCTGCTTTCTGCTCATGTTTTTCTACTTCAACCCAGGCGTTTTGTGATCTGCTCGTGGTGATTGGGGGGTGTTACTGCATCTATGGGGGACTCTGATTTTTGTGGTGTTTTGAAACCTGGGGGAGCGAGGCGAAGTTTTTATTTTTTGTGATCTTCTTTAGTGTGTTTTGGGTTGTTCAAGTTTTTTGGGGTTTACTGTCTCAGGCCTTGCATGGCTCCAATCGGGATTTCCCCTGGTGGTAAGGGGTTGTCTTTCAAGGATGCGGTGGCAGGGAGCAATCCTTCGGTTATTTTGCATATGAATCCTTTTTTCGGTGAATCTGGATTAGGAATGGGAGAGTCCTCACATCTGTCTGGAGGTTTTAGACCCTCAAAGGTCAATGGGTGTCTTGCTAAGAGCGAGAATAGGCCGATTGTTGAGATCCAACCTGAAGCTATTGTGGACGATATCAACTACTTATCAAAGCATGCTCTAATCTGTAAGTTCCTAGGGATTCAGGTATCTTTGTCTTTTTTGGAATCATGGGCTCAGCGTACCTGGTCTCCCGAGGGGGATATGGATGTTTTGTTGGCAGCCAATGGCTACTTTCAAGTGGTTTTCTCTTGCATGTCGGACAGGAATAAAGTTTTCGAAGGAGGGCCCTATTTCTACAATCAAGTGGGTCTTTTCATTAAACCTTGGCATGTGGGATTTAACCCTATAGAAGAGCTTCCGTCGCTGGTCCCGGTTTGGGTGAGATTACCATGGCTTCCTTTAGAATTTTGGAGGGAGGACATTTTTAACTTAGTGGCAAGCCAGCTTGGAAAACCAGTTGGTCCTTCGAGATAGACTATGGAGAAGAAGGTAATTACCTATGCCCGGGTATGTGTTGAAATTGATTTGAATAAGCCCCTGCCTGATTCTATCAAAATTCGGTTGGGGTCAAGTGCATGGATTCAACAACTTGACTATGAAACGCTGTCGTTTCGCTGTCGCTTTTGCCATGAATATGGGCATTTGCAGAGGGTGTGCCCCAAATCAAAACCTTTAGAGGATTCAAACATAGGGCCGACGAGTGCTCCTCATGCCCAAGATAAAGGGAAGGCCCCTATGAGGGAGGACAAGGAGGGATTTATCCCTGTAAGAGGGCGTAATAAGGGTCATGGCCAAAAGAGGACCTTTAAGGACAGACAGACAGATGAGGTTTTCAATAGGTTTGATGGGTTGGATGACTTAGAACAGTTTGATGGAACCATTGCTAATATGTCGGCTAGTCATGAGCTCTTAGAAGCAAAGGAAATAGGTGGGGAGGAGAACAAAGTTGTTCAAGCTGATCCGCAGGAGAGAGAGCATGGGGTGCAGATGGTCACAGATACTTCAGTGGGACCTTTGGAGGAGTTGGATTCCAGTGGAGACAAGGAAGCGCAAGAGATTTATGCTCATGCCCGAACCAAGGCTTGCACCAGAAATGTTCGGCAGGAGGAGAGCAAAAGCAAGGGTTCCCCTTCTATTTTGGGTATTCATCAAAAAACCATTAGAAAGGATACCCCAGAGAAGTCTCTTAAGGTGGGGAGGAAGAAAGACCAGGAAAAAGTGAAGTTAGTGGGAGAGACTTTAGTGGAGTCTGGTTCTGTGAAAACCATTGATTCCCACTTCCCTCTTCATCAGAAATGATTGTTCTTTCATGGAATGTAAGGGGGTTGAATAGCATCCCTAGACAAAAGGCTATTCGGGATCTGATTAAGTCTCATTCGCCTGAGGTGGTTTTTATTCAGGAAACTAAGTTATCTATTGATAGGATGCAGAACACGGCTGCTAAGATTTGGCCTAGATGTCTTTGTCAGTGCATTGGCGCCCAAGGATGTTCTGGGGGTTTGGCTCTTTTATGGGATCCTCGCAAGCTGGTTCCACTCTGGTGGGTTTCTAGCAAATCTACTATTTCCTTGGTGGCCACGTGTGGCGTAACTGGTGAGATTCTCCTCTTCACTAATGTTTATGCCTCGATTGATTTTATTGGAAAAACTTTACTTTGGTCACATATAGGATATGTTCGCTCTCTTGCTCCTCTATTCCCTTGGATTCTGGCAGGAGATTTCAATGCAATTTTAAGTTTGGAAGAGAAGCGGGGAGGTATTCCCAAGCTTGATCCCTCTGCAGGCCTTTTTAGAAGTAGTATTGAAAGCTTGAGGGTGGTGGACGTCACCCCTTCCAATGGGTTATTTACATGGAACAATAGAAGATGTGGGGTGGAAGCGATAGCAGAAATATTAGATAGGTTTTTGGTTTCTTGTTTCTGGATGGCAGACAGTTGGATTACTAGTTCAGAGATTTTGGACTAGAGGGGTTCGGATCACTGGCCAATTCTTTTGACTGCTTCTAAGTTTCAAAAGACTAAGAATCCATCCTTTAAGTTTTAGCTTATGTGGTTGAGGGATGCTTCTCTCCAGAATTATATCTCTACTTGGTGGATGGAAGGGAAGCCTGCTTATGGTACCGCTATTTTTTCTTTTGTCAAGCAATTGCAGTATGTTAAGTTTAAGCTGAAAAGGTGGAATAGGGAGTGCTTTGGAAATCTCTTTAGAGCCAAGAGAGAAGCAAAGTAGAGGGTGGACAATATTACGCGCCAAAACAGAGAACAAGGATTGTCTGATGGGCTATATAGAGAAGAAACTGCGGCCTTAAAGGATCTGGAGGAGTGGGAGCTACGAGAAGAGATCTACTGGAAATAAAAAGCTAGAATTGATTGGCTCCAGGAAGGGGATAGAAATACTAAGTTCTTCCACAACACAGTAAAGGACAGAAGACATAGAAGTGTTCTCAATTCTCTCACGATGGCTGAAGGGCTCCTGCTTTCCTCTCATAGGGAGATTGCCTTGGAGGCTACTAGGTATTTTGGGAACTTGTTCTCAGAAGAGTCAGATTTGGCTAGGGTTGAGGAGGATTTGGTTCTAGCTTGCATTCCCTCCTTGGTCACTCCTGAAATGAATGAGGCTCTCATTAAGCCCATTACTCTATCTGAGATAGAGCTTGTTGTGTTTGGTATGAAAAAGGGTAAAGCCCCGGGACCAGATGGTTTTCCTATAGAGTTCTTTCAAGCTTTTTGGGAGATTGTCAAGATGGACCTCTTTGATGTGGTGCAGGAATCCTTTAACAATAAACAGATGCTTAAGGCTTTGAATGCAACTCTCCTGGCTCTCATCCCAAAGAAGGAGGGAGCTAACTCCCTTAATTTCTTTAGACCTATTGCTTTGTGCAATGTGATGTACAAAATAATTACAAAAGTGATAGCTGAACGGTTAAAGCCATGGCTTAGTGACCTAATCTCTGAGGAGCAAGGGGGCTTTGTTACAGGATGACAAATTTTGGATGGGGTTATCATAGCAGCTGAAGCTATGCATTCTATGGCCACCTCTAAAGAAAAAGCTATGTTCATTAAGCTGGACATGGCCAAAGCTTATGATAGGGTCAGATGGAGCTTTTTGCAGAAAGTTTTACAGGCCTTTGGTTTTGGACAGGAGTGGATCAGCTGGGTGATGAGCTGCATAACTTCACCCTCTTTTGCTGTCCTGATTAATGGGGAACCCTCTGACTTATTTGGTGCGACCAGAGGCCTTAGGCAAGGGGATCCTCTCTCCCCTTACCTTTTCATCCTGATGGCTGAAGGGTTGGGAAGACTTATTAAGTCCCAAGTTAGTCAGGGAGGGATTCAAGGTTGGAAGTGGGGACATGGCATTCCTCCTTCGTCCCACCTCCAATTTGTGGATGACACGTCCTTGATGGGTGTCGCAAGAATTCAGGAGGCTGCCAAGTTTCCGAAGAGCTTTGGATATTTATGTGAAAGCCTCAGGACAAAAGATTAATGAAGAAAAGTCACAAATCTTCTTCTTCAATACCCCTGCTTCTATTCAAACTCGAATTGCTCATATCTTGAGGTTTCAAATTGGAACGCTTCCTTTAGTGTATCTGGGCATCCCTCTCTCAGACCAAAGGCTTTCGAGGGGTGTGTGGCAAGAGATTTTAGATAATCTTCGAAGTAAAGTGAGTCATTGGAATCACCGTTGGCTCTCAACTGCTGGCAGAATGACTCTTTTGAAGTCTGTGATCCAAGCTCTTCCTATTTACAGGTGTCTTGTACAGTCAGCCCCTGCTGGGTTCATTAAGGACTTCAATGCTCTTTCAAGGCAATTTTTATGGACAGGTAATTTGCTTTCCTCAAAATGGAGTTTGGTCAAATGGGATTGTGTTTGCAGATCAAAGCAGGATGGTGGTCTGGGTTTGAGGAATACAAGCTGGAACGGCTGGGCTCTTGCTGCTAAGCTATTTTGGAGATGGTGCATAAGCCAAGATCAAGGATGGGCTAAAATCCTTAATGTTAAGTATCTTGGTGGAGTGAATGGGAAAGATGTACCAAGGTACGACTTGACTGGAAGGGGGTCCGTGATTTGGGAGACTTTGAAGAAAGGGGCTCAGTTAGTTAAAAATGGTCTTTTCTGGATTTGCAATGGCGGTTCAGATGCTCTGTTTTGGGAGGATTCTTGGGATGGTTTTCCTCCTATTCTATCTCAATACCCCCACCTTCAACCTTTATGTGACAGCTTCCTTGCAGCAGGATGGAGTAAGGTTGAGGACTTTAAGGTGTTTTTAAGGGTGGGGCGAGGAGAGGTTGCCAGATGGAAAGAGCCCGTAGACTGGCCTCCTGGGGGATCTGAGGGAGAGCGAGAGACTCTTGCTGGGATTCTTGCTGGAAGAGTGTGTAACTCTTTAAGAGGAGCTGATACCCTCACTTGGGGACCCAATCCAAAAGGAAAGTTCTCTGTTGCCTCAGGGTATCAAGAGTTGGAAAGACAAAATTTTGACAGGACTGACATATCTTGGTGGAAGAAAGTTTGGAATAAGTCAGCTTGGCCCAAATGAAACTTTTTCTTATGGCTTGTGGTTCAGAACAAATGTCTTACCTGGGAGAATCTTCAGAAGAGGGGATTCCATGGGCCTTCTATCTGTACTTTATGTCATCAAAGCGAAGAAACTAGTTCGCACCTCTTTTTCCAATGTTCTTTCACCAGGGTTATTTGGCACTGGTGGTGGGAAGCTTGGGAGCATGCTTGTATACATGCTCACTCTTTGGTTGAGTTTTGGAACAGCCTTGGTAGACCCCCTTCTAAGACTTCTTTTCTGGAGGTGGCTTGGGGTATTGGTCCAGGTTTTATTATATGGCAGGTGTGGTTGGAAAGGAACCATAGGATCTTTCAGGATAAGCCTAAGAGGGTTCAGCAGGTGTGGTTGCAAGTAATAAATATGCTTCAGGAGACTCTTGCTGCGAAGTGTGATCTCTCGGAGGATATTGCTCCTGGAGACGTGCGGGTGGTCCAAAAGTTGAATATTCTTTGTGCGGATTCTAGTGGTGCTCTTGGGAAGTTACAATAGAGCAGAAGCAGGAAAGCTAAAAGGAAGGTTTGTAGGGAGGGAAAGTGGTCCCCCCCCCCTTTTGGGACTCTCAAGATCAATACAGATGGGTCTTCTAGGGGAAATCCTGGGCATGCTGGGGTTGGAGGAATTGGCAGGGACAACTCTGGTAAGATTATCTTCTTATTCTCTGAATATAAAGGGATTCAAACCAATAATTACATGGAGGCTCTTGCTGTCCTCATGGCGCTTGAAAGAGGCTGTGCTCTAGGATGGAGCAAGATTATCTGTGAGTCAGACTCTCAGGTGGTAGTGGATATGCTAAATTTGCAACGGGTGGAAGATGTGGATTGGCATCTGGCAGTGGTGGGGAGACAAATTCTTAGGTTGAGCACTTCTTTGGATGTTGTCTCTTTTTGCTATGTTCCTCGTGAGTGGAATAAGACTGTGGATTGCCTGGCTAAGTGGGCTTCTGATCGTGGAGAGGGATGGAGGATGGGAGATTGGACTCACCTACCTCCGGAATGTGCCTTGGAACTTGAGACTCTTGTCAAGGAAGATATGGATGGTTAGTTGTGCCCCTTTTGGGGGGTTTTTTATGCTCGTGTTGTTTCTTTCTCGGGCTCTTGGCCCCTGCTCTTTGTAATTTGTTGGTTGATTCAATAAATTTTTACCCCTTTTTATAAAAAAAAAAAAGAGAATAAAGTATTTAATTATTAATTAAATACCTTAGGGATTTGGCAGAATTAAGGGTATTAATTAAATAATAGTAATATTACTCAATTAACTTGGATAACAGGATGTTTAGATGAAAAGTGATAAATTTGGATAAATTAAGTGTCCAAATTTGGATGTCTACAGTTTCTTCAAGGTTTATGGGAGTGTTTGTGACTTTGTGATGGTAGAATGGTTGTGAGTTTTGTTTAGAGAAACTAGGTCCACTTGAGGGAGGAACCTTAGGTCCTTCATTGATTTCAAGGTGTAAGTATGCAAAGTGATCAGAAGGTGCAATAGTAGGAGGATCTTGTGACTTCATGGATGGATAGAAGGCCGCATTGTCTTCTAGGTTATCAAGCCATTCATTGTAAAAATTTTGCATACTATCATCATCTTCTCAAATTATATCTACATCACGAGGAGGACAATCATGAGTAGTTGAAGGAGCATGAGGTAACTCAATGTCATTAGGGTCACAACCAAAGGCACAATTGGACATGTCTACCAAGGATTTTAGGGAATTCTAGAACTTATTAAAAGAAAATTCCATGATGCAAGTAAGCTAAGATGCAATAAATGACTAAAAAACAAATATTTTGGAAATGAAAACATAAAGCAACTATAGAAAATTGTAATGTAGAAAAATTCCAGAAAATATCAGAAAATGTTGTGTAAAAACTACAGAGGGAATGATTCGCTCAGGGTCATGAATGAGTCCCAATATGGTATTTTTTTGTGTTTTTTAGAAAGTTTAAAATGATTCTAATGCTTGTCAGATGGCAATTAAGGATGCAGAATGCAGATTTTCAGTTATTTCAATGATATGAAATGAAAAAATGAAATTTAAACAAAGCTCTCACTAATGCAATATGAGAAATCCTAGAATGCAAGAACAAAAAAATACCCTGGGCATGTGCAGGATCATCATGGAAAAAATAGGCCCTTAAGTGGCAAAAAAATTAGAAAAATTATTAGAGTTAGGCAACATGACGTAAAATTTTTAATAAGTTATCTCTATTATTTCAAAAATATGTAAAAATAGAATTTGTAGAAAATTGAATGTAGTTTCTAAACTACTAGGTTTATTTAAAAAATGAAAAAATCTATTTAGTGAAAATTTGAAATTTGAATGCAATAGTACTTAAATTTCAGGGAAAAAATAAGTAGGTGTCTGTCTGACCACCCTCACCACAATAAAATGATAAAAAATATATATAATATTTTAGACATAAGTAGAGGACTCATGTCCTGATGTGATGCATATTTTTTTGTAATTTTTTTTCCAAGTAAATAATTAATTATGAATTTTTATTACAACTTTTAAAAATATAAAAAATCGTATGTCTGACCACCTTAACCTAGTCAAAACTTAATGAAATTCAATTTTTCTTTTTTAATCCTATAGTATATGAAGCATAGAATGTGATGCATGTTTTGGATTAAAAAAATGTGATACAGTTTGAAAGCTATAGATGTTTTTCAATCATCCTATCAATCAACACTTTAGTTGTAATTCAAATAGAAAATGAATAATAATTATTTATTAAATTCAAAGTAAAGCATAATTTATATTGGTGGAAAGATGAGAATCTCCTTTAAAAACCTTTTTCATTTCATCAATTTTGGGTTAAAAAAAAGTTGTCAACCACATAGCTTACAAATACCCAACATATTGCCACTTTTTGGCCCATCATGATCCTGCACATACCCCCCTAATTGAATGTTGATGCAAGTGTAATATAGGATGCAATATGAAAATTAAATCAGAAATGGAAAGTTTTCAAAATGAAGGTTCACCAAAATGAACCATAGATTTTTGGCACCTTAGGACTATCTAACTCTTCTAGGGTTTTTCACCTAAAAGGAGAGAGTAGGGCCAAAAATGCTAACTAGGTTCACTCAAATTATGTAATGTATGATGTTATTTATGATAAATGAAATAAAATAAGTGTAATTAAGTGATCTACATGAATGAATTTGAATGCAAAACTAAAGATTTAAGCTATGTAGGAAAACCCAATGTGATATGCAAAACAATGAAATAAGAATGAATAAAATGAAGAACAAAAAGAAATGGACTAAATTAGTGTGCACTTGGAAATAAATTGAAGACTCTAGAATGGTCTAAATACTATATAGAATCACAACAATTAACAATGGGACTCATTCACCCAGGGCGGCAAATTAGTCCTGCTTCTAGTGAAAACTGTTGGGAACCAGTTTCTAACTGTCAGGATCTAGAATCTGACAAAACCTATATGTTTTAGTCTTAAGGTGGGACTCATTCACCACTACTGGAAAATCAGTCCTCTCCCAAAATTTTGTGAAATCGGGAGAAAAATCCACAACACCAGATCTAGAGATATCTTCTTGTCGGGTTGTCGAAGTCAATTCTATAGGAAACAAATAGAATACCTTCTCAAAGCTTGAAAAATGGTTTATTTGACTTGAAGCACCTAGTTGACTTGTTGACCACTCTTCAACACCTAAATACTTGTTAATTTTGGATACAAAGTTTTGCAAACACACATGCAAGAAGGGAAAAACAGTTGAGTATTAGGAAATAGGGGTTTTCCTTGGTCAAGCCCCACTAAAATGGTAATCAAACCCTTAAAGAGGTAATGAAATGCTAGAGAATGATAAACAAATAACATGCAAATGCTATCAACTTACCAAACCCTTGTTGATGAAAATTTGAAGTCAATGGATGCTCCAAAATGCTTGACTATTGCTTGATTTGATGTTGTAAGATGCTTGAATGCTTGAATGTGATGTGAGATTGAATGCTTGAATGAAAGGGGGTTGAAATGGATGTAAAAACACTTATTTATACAAACTTATAGTGCCTTACTAACCCATTAATACCTCATCACATGACAACATCAAGTGATTTTGAATAAAATACCAAAAGGAAATTTTAAAAAATTTGAATTTGGAAGCAAGGGGTACTCATTCACCACCAATGGCAAATGGGTCCCACCTAGGACCTGAAAATGGGTGTCAGGAATTAAGTCATTTTTAATGTTGTTTGTCGGGTTTACATTCAATAATACACCTAATTAAATCTTATGAGAGAATAAAGGGGTCAAATAAAGCATAAGAAAGGTGTAAATAGTGAAATTATGCCTACAAAAGGATGAAATCTTGTTACAAGACTTTACAATAGTTCAAAATAGGACTTGATTAGTGATAGAAAGGTAAATTTTAGGTGAATTGTAATGAATAGAGTCTAGAAGAGTGTAGAAATGTTTTACAACATTTCACAACACCTTCACAAGACATCATTATTTGAATCTTAGTACCTAAACATGCATGTTCAAGCCATGTTACAATATAAAATTAGAGAAAAATAGACCAAACATCATGAAACAAGGCCTAAAAGATCATGAAAATGACAACAGTCCATTTTTCTACGGTGTAGTATCTCTAATAAAGGAAAATCTATAATCACCTTTTGATCTAAGGAAGATGCATTAGTATTGTTTCAATTTTCTATCACCATGATATTCTTCCTAGGAGGAGAGTTTTTAGGAGAACTACGAATCAAATGTTCTTGACATTCATGGATTGGTTCTTCTAAAATGAATTCATCACAAGTAGGGGAATGATCAATGGTTGAATTTTCTTGCTCAAGAAGGGTGTTCCTAGGTGACTGGAGACAATTAAGATTCTCATGACCACCATTTATTGTGTTTTATAACAACAAATTATCTTCTTCACAACTAGGAGAGATACTAGGAGAAGGAGAAATGTTATTGTCATGATTACCTATGGTTGTGTTAGGTTGATTATGAATATCTTGTCCACTAAGAGAGGTAAAGGGAGAGAAACAATTGTGATTCTCAAAAATCTCAAGAATTGATTCTTCTACCAAAATATCTTCTTCACCAAGAGGAGAGATATTAGGAGAACAAGTATGATTGTTAGTAATTTTCAAGGTTGTAGTCTCTTTCACTAAAACACTCTTAAAGGGAGGGGATAGGAAATATTTTGTAACATGTCTAAAGATGTAAGACACTAACATTTTGTGAACAAAAATGAAAAACACTTGTAACCATGTCATGCAATGTTTCAACAATATAAACAATCTATATGCAAAGATGCAAAACACTTTTATCCAATATATGCAAAGCTTGAAGAATGAAAATAATGTATATGCAAGCATGAAAATCACTTTTAGCATTAAACTTATGAAATTTTTTATGAATAGAGACATTGTGTAAGAAAGAGTGAAAAGTACTTTTATCCATGTTATGCAAAATTTTAGAAATGTAAGCATTTTCAGATCTAATGATGTTTGTAATTGAAGTGATTTGAAGAATGAGTAGTCTAAAATGATGTTTTTGGCCTAAACGCATAAGAAAAATGTTCTTAAAATTTCCATACTTACAATATATGGTACTAGGAGGCTTACGAAGCACAAAAATGAGGTTTTTGATGCTGTGATAGATAGTTAAAAATCTAGATTGGGACTAATTTGCCCAAAATGGGGAATGAGTCCCAATTAGGGTTTTTTTGAAAAAAATTCAAAAATTTTCAATTAGATTTGATGGTTTTGATGTTGTATGATACAAACCTAAAATGTAGATGCAAAATTTCTGAAATTTTTTAGGAAATTATATGCAAAAATGCAAGGTAAATGAGCTTTTCACTAATGCAAGTTTTTGAAACCCTAGAATGCAAAATCTATGCATGCAACCTATTTCTAGGATGATAATGGAATCCAAATAAGAAAATAAAGTATTCTAAAAAGCGGGCTCACCAAAATGGAGACAAATATTTTGGCACCCACTTGCTTTCTTACCCTTCTAGGGTTTTTCACCTAAAAGAGTAAAGAATGAGCCAAAATGGGCAATGTCTACATTCAAAATCAATGTAAGGATGGATGAAATATGTCTAAATTTAATGTTATCAATGGAAAAAAATAATGAAATATATTTATTATTGAATGAAAACTAAATAAATACAAGTTGTTTGAAAACACATTGTGAAATGCAAAAAGAACTAGAAATAAAAGTAAACTATAATAGAAATGAATGAAACTGAATTTTTGCACCTAAGAGCTTGCTGGAGACTGGAAATGACTTCTAAAATGTGACTAATGCTGAAAATTTTTCCTACCGGGACTCATTCGCCATTCTAGGTGAATTAGTCCTAGATTTGTGAAACTGCTCTAGAGCTCGTTTCAGAGAAATGGGTATCCAAAAATGCAAAAGAAACTTTTGGGCCTGGCAGTGGGACTCATTCACCACTAATGGTGAATCAGTCCACTTTTTAATTTTTGAAAATCCAAAAGTGGAAATAAAATCCCTCAGTCTGCACTTCGGTTCCTAATAGGTGTTCACTTTTGAAAGTTTAATTTCTAGCACTGAAAGTGACTTTTAATGGATACTTTGACTTTTTCAACAAGGAGAGATCTTCAACACTTTTTCAACTTGTCCTTTAATGATTTCCAAGTATTCAAGATGTCTAAATCTGCAAACACATAAGAAAATAAGGAGAAATGTTGGATGTTAGGGCATGGGGGTTTGCCTTGGTCAAACCCCTTTTTAGGTAATTAAATAAAAATGAAGAAAGAATGTAATCAAGCATGCAACAATTGAGTTAATACCTTTCCATGAAGATTGATCTTAAATTTTTAAAACAAAAGATGAAGAATCCACCCTTGAATGTCTGAAAAATGATCTTGAATGACTTGGAATGTTAAAACCCTAGCTTGCTTGACTTGAAAGAGATAATGAATGATGAATAAATGATTAGGTGAATGAATTAGGGTTTATAGGATTGTATTTATAGGTAGTTCACCCAATTTTCCTATTAATTTCATCCCCAAGGTTGACATGACGAAAAATAAAACTTAAAATCCAACTTTTCTCGCTTAAATCCCGAAAATGGCTCAAATGGGACTCAATCACCATCAAGGGTGAATGGTTCCCACTTGGATGGGACTGATTCACCCCTAATGGTGAATGGGTCCCACAGGGGCCATTCTACTAGCTGGAATGCTAAGAAGTAAGGAAATCAAGTTTATATGGTGAATTTGTTAGTTATTTCATCAAATTATGTCTCGGGATACACAATACAGGGTCATAGGGGTCTATTAATGATGATATAAAGGGTAATTATGGCTTGGGACTCAAAATCCAATGTGAAAGTGTGATTAAACACACTTTGTGTCATTAAAATAGGTTCCACATGGCCTAGAAAGGAACAACATCCAATGTGAATGTGTAAGACACATTACCACACTAGATTAAAATTAAATTTAGTTTATAGGCCTTCTAGATTAATTTGAATATGTATTTAAATATATTTTATAATGTTACATTAGGGAACAATATGTCCATTAAGTCTAGAGAGACATGAAATTGTTTTACAACACTTTACAACACATCTACAAGACATTGTTAGCTGCATTTGCAAGTGTCCAAGACCTAATTTGGATGTGTAAAACACCTCACAACACTAAATCAAGGCTTCATTAAGTCCAATTATTCACCAACTAATCCCAAATCAAGCAAGTAAAAAGGGATACTTTTTTCGTGTCCACACTTAATATCCCAAAATTACACCACAACAAGCTGACATATGAATTCATTAATTAAATACCAAAAATAACCTAAGGGGGACTAAGATGCCCTAGGTGGCATCTTAGTACCGATGCATGAAACTCAAGGCACATACTCCAAAAAGGGGCCAATTTAAGGTGCCTCCAAAATCAGGGTCCCAAGACCTTTGGGGGACAAAGCCACCCTAGGTGGCATCTTAGTCTTGACCCAAAAATTAGGGACACACAGGTAGAATCATTAAATTATCATTTATCCATTGATGTTTTTCAAGATTAGCCATAAAAAGATATAATTTATTAGGATTTTGGATGCAAAATAGGACCAATTAAGACATAAATAGGGATAAAAAAACAAGGTTGGCCCAAACAAGTGTGAAAATTCAAGGGTATGCATTTTCATACACTACATTTAGCCCCCACTTTAGTGAGAAGATGAACTTGCTTCAAACTCAGACTAAAGTAGTCAACCACACAATCAAGATAGGTTCAAATGTACAAATGCTAGTAAGATAGGATGACAATAACCAAGAGGGTGGCCAAGCCCCAAAGATCGAGATCCTATAGAATACCAACATAGGCACAAAGGAACACACTTGCGGATGATATATGAAGCCATAACCAGATCACAAACATACATCATCAAAGAAGGAAAAGATAAAGAAATAAAAAGAAAAATTCAATGGATCAAGCTTCGACTAGTCGTCCAACACAATATGGACCACATCTAGGCTATTTTTCCAAAAAACGGTTTACAATTGGAATGCATTGTCCACTATCCAAACAAAATGCATGCTCACAAGGGCTAGTGAAGCTAGTTGTCCACTAGGTGAGCCACAAAAGATCCATATCAAAGTCATACCTCCATGGCTATGATAAGGACAAAAAGAAAATTCACTATCACAAGGGTTAGTGAAGCTAGTTGTTCACTAGGTGAGCCCCAAGGAACCATATCAAAGCCATATCTCCATGAGTTTGATAACATACAAAAAGAAAATGCAAGAAGAAAGAGGGATGTTTGAAGGAATTTTTCTTAGTTCATGCAATGTCTCATCTTAGGGAACATTGTGCCTAATGTCTCCAAGAGAGGAAAAGTCAAAGAAATATCACTCTTGGAGAAATCAAGCCCAATGACACTACCAAGAAAAGGAGGCGTCGCAAGAAAAAATAAAATTGCACAATGAAAGATGAGTGTCGATGTATGCCCCCACTTTAAAATAGCTGCTAACACCATTTCTATGAGCAATTTCTTTAAATTAGAAGAATACATGAGAGATTATTTGGAAATCCCTATGTCGAGTCATGTGTTTCCAATAAGTTACGTCATGAGAAGGGAAGGGGTTTCCCCCAAAATGTATAACTCAGAACATCACATGCAAGCCAAATTAAGGCATGTCATCCACATCCCAAGCTTGCTCATACATATACATGGAAAGCGGTGAACTAGCAAAAAGAGACAATTGACAAATGACATACGAGGATAAGGCTACCTAACCCCTTTCCCCCACTTAGTGTAGGACAAGGATGAGCCAAAATGATTGGTGAGATGGATGCTAGAGTGAAAATAAGTATCAATTAGAGGAATTAGGTGCTACCACATAAGGAAGAGTACCAAATTCCTGAAGATGTTGGATTTTATCACTTAAAGACTTACATTCATTAGTAGCATGACCATGAACTCTATGATATGCACAAAATGAAATCTTGTAGTAAAATTTATTTGATGTCCTTGGAGGGAGAGATGTCAAACAATCCTAGAGGAGTCTCAACAAGATACTTTCTTGATCAAAAGTAGAGGATTTTCCTTTATTCTACAACAAAGATATCTCTTGCTTATACAAGTTGTCATACCTACACAAGACTCTTTTTATTGCGAGATTTTTTTCTCTTGCATATAGGAGGGTGTAAAATATAATGAATTCAAATCACCAGTGTTTTGTGTGATGGCATTAATGTTAAGCAGGGAATTCTTTGTTTCTTTCAAATGATAACAATCAAGAACACTAGTGTCTATCAATTTAGGATACACTATTGTTAAAGTCGGCTTAGAGGATTATTTTTTGAAAGTTTTGATGTTAAGTGAAGGATTTTTTGATGGTTTAATTTATATCAAAGGACAATAAGCAAGACCATGGGTTGTTTATTGTGTGTTAGGATCTATAGGGACACAAATACCTTGTTCTCGATCACCACATCATTTTCCATTTTATCCAAGTTGTTTCATAGGTTTGTAACCTTCTCCATAAATATTTTTCATTTATTTAGGATTTGGTGGTTGTTGATAGTTTCATAAAAAAAAATTGTATATTTTTCTTTTCTTCTAAAGTGGTTGAGGTGGATGCTTTCGAAGGGTCGACCGAATTTTGTGTTGACATTACTGCTTTTTCTTTTCCCTTGTCTAAATCTTTCTTTATGATCTTGTATTCTCTCATGAATGTTGGTTTGAAGTCTAAGGAACCCCAATCATCTTCTAATAGTGTCGTGACTTCCTCAATGTGTTTTGTTTTTTCTTTCTATTGCACGGGTTCCAATTTTGTAGTTAGTGTTAACACTACAAAAGGATTTGCCTTGTTTTTCTCAATGTTCAAACAACTATTTCGGTTAGGTTCAACTTCAAGTGTGTACACTTTGTTGTTGTAGATATACTTCATTTTATGATGAAGAGTAGAAGGCACCCCATTCATTGCATGAATCCACAGTCTACCTAAAAGGATATTGTATGAAAGATCATGAGGCATAACATGGATCAGTGTTTCTAATGTGGCCTTCCTATTTGTAATAGGAAAAGTGATCACACCGAGAATTTTTTTTCCTACATTGTCCAATCCCTTAATAGATAAAGAGTCAGGTTGAATTTTTAATTTATCAATACCAAGCCTATCCAAAATGGTCACAATACACACATTAAGGGTTAAGCCATTGTCAACAAGGGTTCACTTTATCCATGTCCTTTTCGGGGTATTATTATGAAAGATTCGTGTTGTTTTTGCACTTCAAAAGGGGGGAGTTCACTTTGGTGGAAAATAATGTCAGTATTTATTCCTTGAATTAGGGCTACTATTTCATTTGGTTGCACATTAGAAGAGATAGGAGCTTGTTATAAATAACTTTGAATCATGTTATGATAGTGAGGGGAGGCTCAAAAAAATATCCCATAAAGATATCTTAGTAGGAGTATTCTTAAGTTGTTCAACAAGATTATACTCCTTTCCACTTTGTGAAGGAAAACGAGGGGCACCGGGAAAGGTAGGATTAAGCAATGGGAGGGATGTTTAAGGTTTTTGTATTGGTTGTATATTTTTCCTAGTGTTGTATGAATTAGCAACGGTATTGTAACCCAGTTGCTATGAAATATTGTTCTTAGGTGGTTCAAGGATAAGGATGGGTTTGTTTTGAACTTATAGTTTTTTAAAGGGTAGATAAATGATATGTTTAGGCTCAGGAGAGTACTCTAAGGGGTATCTAGTGTGAATAACCTCAAAAGGCTTATCCATATTTTCATGATTTCTTAGTGAATAGAAGTCTAATGATACTTCATCATCTTCATCTAAGGAATTACTATTGTTAATGTTCTTATTTTCTTCCATTGTTATATTTTCCCCAGTACGAGAGTTTTTAGGACAACTAGAAACCAAATGATTTTAAAATTGAAGGATTAGTTATTCTAAGATAACTTCGTCGCATGTAAGGGAGTTATCAATGGTTGAATTGTCTTGTTCATCAATGATGTCATTATCTTGTTCAAGAATGTTTCCCTCATGAATTTCATAGGTTGTATTTTCTAATACCAAGGAATATTCCTCACGACTAGGAGAGATACTAGGACAAGAAAAAATGTAATTATCATGATTATCCATAATTTCATTACTTTTTCCTATAATGTCTTCCAAAATAGGAGATGGAACATAGAGAGGATTGTCATGTAGATCTTAAAGTTTTGGTCATCCAACACCAACATATCTTCACTTACGCTTTCATCCTTTAGAAAATTATCATAAGAGGTGAAGATGTTGGGAGATGAATGTAGACTAGTTGAAGTTTCAATGGTCTCCTATTGTGTTATTTGTTCATCATGATTACCTATGGTTGTTTCTTCTTGTTCATCAATGTCTTGCCTAATAAGAGAGGTAGAAGGAGAGAAACAACTAGGATTCTCAAAACTCTCATTGATTCGTTCTTATAACATTGAAATATCCTCTTCACAAATAGGAGAGATATTAGGAGAAGAATTAATATGATTGTTAGGATTGTCCAAGGTTGTATTCTCTTTCACTAAAATAATCTCATAAGGAGGGTATATGAAGCTTTTTTTAGTGTACCTAGAAAGGTAAGGTACTAACATTGTTTGACCAAGAATGAAAAGCACTTTTAACCATCTCATGCAATGATTTAATAATGTAAACAATGTGTATCAAAAGATGCAATTTAACACTTTTATCCAATGTATGCAAAAATTTAAGAATGCAAACAATGCATATCCAAAAATGAAAAGCACTTTTATCAAACTTATGCAAAGTTTTATGAATGTAAACATTGTATATGTAAAAGTAAAAAGTACTTTTATCCATATTATGCAAAGTTTCAAAAATGTGAGCATTTTCAGATCTAATAATGCTTGTAATTGAAATGATTTGGAAATACACTTGAAATGGATGAAATTAGAGTAATAGTAATTTTGCAAATTGTAATAGAGACTAAGACGCCAGCAAGGGTTCCTTGGTCCTACTGAAGGAATTTTGAGGTTCTAGAAACTAGAATAGACAACAAACAACACAAAGAGAGTTCTGAGCCAAAAACCCACAAAGGTACTAAGATGCTAGTAAGGGCGTTTTAGTCCTATTAGAGGGTTTTTTTAGAAAAGCAAAAAAAAATGGATTGTTTACAGTGTTCCTAGGTTCCCTACTCAGGGACTTGATGATTTAGAAATAGAAAAGTATGCAAATGAATGCAAGAAAAAATCACTAATGAAAAGAAATTGGATGAAAATTTGAATGCAATTTTTTCAATTTTGTATGTAATAACAATGTTCCTAAATGCAATTAGGATGATTGACAATGCACATTTCAGTTTTTCAATGAGATGAGATGATGCAAGAAAGCAAAAATGCAACCAATATGCACTTTCACTAATGCAAATATGAGAAACCCTAGATGCACATTCACTAATGCGAGATGCAATGAAAGAATGAATGCACCCTAGATCTATGAGCTTAATGAACTCCAAATTAGAAAATGAATGTTTAAAAATGTTGGGTTCACCAAAATGAACAATGGGGGAAAAGGGTGCTTTATGGCCTAGGTAATAAAACACCACACTTCCCAATTTGTCACTCAAATATGTTCTAGGAACCCAAATTGGATTGACTATCAACCCAAAGGTGAGCTAGTTCACAACAAGGAAGACTAGGAGGTGGCTTCTTAGTCTCGAGGCATGAAACTCAGGGCACAAACTTGAAAAAGAGGCCCATTTAAGGTTCCTTTGAAATTAGGGTCCCAAGATGTTTTGGGGACAAAGATTCCCTAGGTGGTGTCTTATTCTTGACCCAAAAATTAGGGACACAAAGATAGAATCATTTCATTATCATTTATCCATTGATTTTTGTTAGGATTAGTCATAAAAAGTTATAATTTATTAGGCTTGTGGATGCAAAATAGGGCCAATTAATACATAAATAGGGATAAATAAAACAAGGTAGGCCCAAACAAGTGTGAAAATGCAAGGGTATGTATTTTCCTACACTACAACACCAACAAATTACTTTTCATTGTATTTATTTATCTTGCTTGTTCATTAAAATTGTGAACATACTATGTATTTATATGCAATTACTCTATTTTCTCAAATCTTAAATCTTGATTATCAACAATTAGGATTTGAATTTCAAATAATAAATTACCAACATTGAAATATTTAAATTTGGGGAAATTTTGAGGGAAAAGGGCGCCAAGAGTTCCCTCGTCTAGATCCACTTTTCAAGATCTAAAGTGTTAGGGAAAAATATTAAATGCATACTTTGATTTTGCATATTTGATTTTTTGATAAATGATAAAATGGGCCATGGAATGCTTAATTTTAGAAATTAGGTACATAGTTAGGTCCAAGCACATAGGAGGGAGAAAAATCTATTGTGAAATTATCAAGGGTGAAAATTTATGATGCTGCACCACTATCAGTGAAACCATTAGTATATTTCTATAATATATTTCTATAAAGACTTGTAAATATGAGACCAACACTTGGTAATTTCCTCATTGTATATCATTAGCAACTTTAACTTGTATTTTCCTTTCAACTATCAAATTATTTGACTAGATTCAAATGTATTTGATCTATTTCTTAGTGTAACAAATTAGCTTTGAATATTTGCACTATGTGTAAGTAGCTATGAATTAATCTACTAGGATAAATGTGTTTAGAACTTAGTTTAAATTTCTTGAGAGATATTCATGTGGAATTGATGATAATTTAGTCTCTTAGATTGTTTCTCTTATTCCTTTATCATTTTCCTTCTTTTTATCAAATCCTTGAAAAGTGAAAACTTGATGAGAAAATCTATGAAGGGACATGAATATTGTTAAGTAATTCTAAATCTTAACTTTGTGAAAATATTTATATAGTTTCAGAAAAATTAATCAAAGTTGTATCTTACTTTGTAATATTTGTTAAAATAACTTTGAATCTTGTTAAAAAGAGTAGTAACTCTAACCGTATCAGTTTAGATACCTCGTGAAACTTAGTTTTATAAGTTCTTATGAGTAAAAATAATATCTAAGTCCCTTTGTGAGAAACAAAATACAATGAACTCTAAGTTAATCTAGTGTATCAATCCCTAACAATTGAATCCTTGGGATGTTACATTTTTTCTAAATTTAAAATCGTTCAACAGAGATAGGTTTTTATTGTAGAAATTATATCTATGTTACTTTATTAATAACCACACCAACATGTATGTATGTATGTATGTATGCATGCATGCATTCAATTATGCATACATGTATGCATGTATAGTAAGAGATAGCCCATGTAACAAATAAATAAAGATTAATTTTGTAGTGAGAAATAGAATATATTCTAAAAATTAGGATATTTTTCTCTACAAACCATTTTCATTTCAAGATGTTTGAATAAAATGTATATAATCTTTGACGATTAAGTCAATGAAAATTTTAGAATAATACTAATCATAACTTATATTTCATTGGTAAGTTTGGTACATACTTTAAGAAATCCAAGGTAACTCTAAGGCATCTTTATAGGGAATTTTTAATTGAGAAATAAATGTTAACTCTTCTTTTATCTAAATATAATTTTAGATTAAAATTATAACTTCTTTCACCATCTAGTAGGTTGTTACCATTGCCACTATTTGGTCTATCATGTTCTTTCACTTACCCATTAAGTGACCACATCTTTTTTGTAGTTGTTGCCACCTAATATAGTTATTATCATAAACCTTTTTGTGATAGTATTTATTCTTGAAAATTAAAAAAGAATATTTTCAAAGGAACTTCAAATATTCTTTTTATTTGGTTATCCTCCCATGAAGCATTATATTTCTAGAACTTCTTGATTTGCAAAGTAACTTTAATAACTATGATCTTGATCTAATATTTTTTAGGAAAATCTATTCAGAGAGATATATGACTCCAACTAATCTAACTAGTTATCTTCTATTTTTTGTATCTATTTTTTCATTAAACATAGGAATATATTTATTCAACTGAATTTAGAAGGGAATCAACCATGAAAAGGTCTACCTTATAATTAAACAAATACAACCACTTATTTGAGGACTTCAACAAATAAGAAAAAAAGTACACATTTTTGTCAAAAATCCTTTGTAATTTAGTGTGATCATTGCATGGATTGCACCAGGTATTTCTTCATTTCAAACTCACTTGAAATGACTTGGGAGATAATATGATGGATCATGTGGTTTGTCTTCAATATTTAGGTATATTAATTTTGTTCAACATGGCATGTCAAATGAACTTCTCTAATAGCAATGATCTTGGTCTATTGGGATTTGGGAGACAATGTTCAAAGTATGGATTAGTTGAATTTTGTAAGTAGAGAAGAATCTAGAACTAGAAGATGTATTTTTATTAATATTTTTGTTATATTTACATGATACTCTTAAGAGATGTATAGGTGTGCATTTCTCCTATAAGTGCCTATGCCATCTTCCTAAATAATTTTATAGATATGTATATATAAGGTACAAGTAAAAGAGGGTTAATTTTTTTAAAGAAATTAAATGATTGGGAAGGATGAATTCCCTAATGTGACTTTCATCTTGCAATGGATTGAATACTAGTTACCCAATAAGTCAACAATATTCTTGCAAGATGAAAATAATCGAAATGTTGTGTGGTGTTTTTAGGTGGTCCTATGTGAACTAAAATGTTGTGTGGTGTTTTTAGGTGTTGGGAAAAGTTTTTCAATAAGTTTTAGAGTGAATGTATTGTGCACAATAATGCACACGAAACAAGACGTGTCATAAATATTACACTATTTCTTATAAAGCAATCCAATATGATCCTAGGCATTGTGTGAATGAGACATGGTGTAAGTGGTCATGCAAGAGCTATAAAGTGTCTTTTGAGTTGCATGTCAGGGTTCTTACTATTGTGTTAGTCACCCAACAATTAATGATTTACATAATATGGCTTGACATGATTCTTGATGATGTGCAAGTGGCACCTAATGCTAGAAGCTATGCGCAAAGTTGTACACTACTAAGTGATTCGCTAAGACTAGAATGCAAGCCTATGTGGTATTGTGTGGATCATATTTCACGAGTAATAACTTTTAAGAACTCATATCTAGTGACCATGAATCATCCACTTAGTACTCATTTCGTTTAGGTTATACTAATATGGGTGAACCCCTGAAAATTCTTGAGAGATCACCCATCCTAATTACTAGTATGATCCTAATGCACCTAACCATCGATTTACCCCCTTAATCAATCCTGGTTTACTACCTATCATATTTCTAAATGCTTCAACAAATGTCATGCCTTATGAACATTCATTGATTTTCCTTCATACAAATTATGTCTTTATACTATATTATATAATGATTTATCACATTTCAATTATATAATTTAGAGTTAATTTTCATTGACCCATATATCATAAAAACATATGATAATTTTAAAATCCAATTAACACTAATCATCTAATCTTTTAAAGAGATTTCAAATGTTAAAACCAATTCATAGTTAAACTCCAAAACAATCAATTTAACCTTCAATCTAAAGAAAATTTCTGCTTAAAAGTAGGTCTCGATAATCACCATATTAAGATATGGTACCACCATTATTACTTTCTTGCAATGCTCCGAATAAAGGCAGCACAAACTAGATGCAACAAAAGAGTACCGTGATGGTGGGTCAGCTAATACGGTTTAGTTTACCAAATTCAATAATTCAGCTCATATACTCTCGAGTTTTTAATCCATGTACAGGGACTTGGTGGGTTGGGTGGACGGAAGAGAAAATTCCTTACATTATTGCTATGGAATTCTACGTCGTACACCCTTTTTGCGGCAATTTGCAAACCTGAAAGATAGCAATTTAATCCACAGAACTTGGATTGCATTACATGTAGTAACTCCCACCGTCCAATACAGTAATTTTGACAGGAAATTTCCACAACATTAGGCACTTATCAATTATTATGGCATCCTAAACAAAAAATCTCCGAGACCGCCGCCACATTCACGTGGGGTTTCATTTATTTTATATTGAACTTCATATCATCGCGCAAGAGACGGAAACGACGTGTACACTAAAACTTTAGTGATGATGACAAGCGCGAGACTTGCTCCGACACTTTTTCCCCCGCCCTCCACTGTCAAATTATGCCTTCACATCAAATACAACTATCGTTATCTGTAGTTTTGATTTAAAAACGTGGCTAAGAAAGGTAAGATTATTATTAATGGGTTTTGTTCTTGGATAAAGATGAGGTGTAAAATTACTATTAATTGTATTGATTATAATAGAGTGGTTCATAAGAAAATAATTATTAATTATCTTTTGAGTGTGATGTTAAAGTTAAACGATTTGCAAAAGCTTTCCAAATTTCTTAGTTGATTTGATTGATAGTGTTGATTTCCTAATTGTTTACTATTTGTAAAGAGAATATACTCATTTTCAAAAGTCTAAGTTGTTTTTTATATGGAAAAAAATTCCTTCTTCGGGTTGCATGTACCTATATCAAGATGGAGACTGTTTCGGAATCGATGAAATGAACCTTTTGTGTAAAATAATATTTATGCTGGACTATCGCCAAGTCAACATGGGCCACACTTGATTGTTATTATGGCACCTTGCAGTATATAAGGATACTTGTGTTAGTCTAATTTGAACACTGGCATTGCGGTAACCTGTTAATCATCGCATAAGAATGGCCAGGTCTCCGTGCTGTTCTAAAGATTCTGCTATCAACCGTGGGGCATGGACTGCCTACGAAGACATGATATTGAGAGAATATATTACAATGAATGGTGCTGGAGGATGGAGATCTCTACCCATAAAAGCAGGTTAGCTCAAATAAATGAATTACTTATCGTGACTTTCCAGGAAGCTTAACGTTTAACGTTTGTAGCTCTACTATCGAGAGTAACTTGTTTTTGCAGGTCTGAAGAGATGTGGAAAGAGTTGTAGATTGCGATGGTTGAACTATCTTCGTCCAGATATTAAGCGTGGGAACATTTCTCCCGACGAAGACGAGCTCATTATTCGACTGCACAGACTCCTTGGTAACAGGTATTATTACAACAGTTATATGCAATATTTAGGCAAACGTGGAATCCGAATTTTAAATCTATACTCTGAAAGAGAGCTCGAGATGATTGATATAACGAATATATATTGTAAATCAATATTGTTTTTGGATTGAATTGTGTGTAAGTTTTTAAATCAGCGTTTTAGATCACACTTCATAATTCATGATTCAATATTGTTTTAGATTGAATTGTGTACCAAGTTTTTTAATCAAACTTCGTAATCTTTGATTCAATATTACTTCATGATCCATCATCCATCATAGAGAGCTACAAGAATCAACTTGATAATTTAACAGTGTTTTGTTTGTAGTTTATTCAATTATAGCTTGCTTCTGAATCAACTTAATTCTAATTTTTTTAGTCTCCACACTCGACATATCATCACTGAGAAAGAATAGAGCCAGAAATAGGGGCACCTAGAGTCTCTCTTCTGAACCCACAAAGTAGTGGAACTCCTATAGTGAAAACAGATTAAAGCTTAATCTGGAACCTTACTCCCGCTAGGCAGTTGATTGCAGAAGAGCACTTCAATAGCTTAGCATCTAAGTGTGAAGCTTAACACCTTTGATTGAAAAATAATAACACAGCATTGAATGTTATATGCAGGTGGTCTCTCATTGCTGGACGACTGCCTGGTCGAACCGACAATGAAATAAAGAACTACTGGAACACATATCTAAGAAAGAAGGAGCTTCAACACAACCAGCCTCTTGCAATGCCCAAGAGAAAATCAAATTATACTCCTCCAGGAGATGATCATATCCTGCAATATACTCCTGTCAAAGCAACGGCGGTCAGATTAGCAAAGTACTGCAACAACTATTGCGCCAGTAGCGTTTCAGATCATGAAGATTTCAATACCACTGCGGCTGCCAAAAACATGACAACTTCTAAATCGTTGTCGGAGTTGTTGACAGAGAATGAGTCTGGTTTCATCGACCCTGCACCTGAGAATAATTCTTCTCCATCCGTGCAAATTATTGATCAACGTTCTCCACCTTCCATGGCCAGTTTAGTGGACTCGCCCTTGCTACCTTCTCAGCATTGTACAGAAGACAAATCTGATATATCAGAGAGTTTATTGTATTCCTATCAACTACAATCTGCGGACTCTGATCTTCTCTCGTGGCCGTTGTATTCCTTGGAAGATTTCCAATTCGTAGCAACGCCTGGTAATGACTTGGAAGGACTATACTGTCTTGATGGACAAGGTGAAAGTTTTATAGTCTCTGATGACCAAGGAATGGAGATAATCTATAATAGTACTCAACAGCATGATTGGGTAGATGAAATGCAGTATTTGTAGATTTCGATCCTGCAGTTGTCAAGTCGACTACTGTTTGTATAGAAGGATTGGAATAAAAGAAGTTAGAAATCTGCTAGAGATCTTAAACCATTTTAGAATAGAAAATAGCACAGCTGCTATTGATATATTCGTTTATATTCAGCCCTCAAATATTAGAAAACTGAATTTAATTTCCCTTTTCCTTTATTCTGTAATTCATTCTATAATAATTTCCCTTTTCCTTTGTTCTGTAATTAGGATTGGGTATATGAATTACAGGATTTATAGGTATCGATCCTGCAGTTGTCAAGTCGATTACTGTTTGTATCGAAGGATTGGAATAAAAGAAGTTAGAAATCTGCTAGAGATCTTAAACCATTTTAGAATAGAAAATACCACAGCTGCTATTGATATATTCGTTTTTCTTGAGCTCTCAAATATTAGAAAACTATATTTAACCTTTCTTTTCGTTGTCTTATAAATTTTTCCTTTGCCTCTCACTCAATATCATGGAGCCATACGTCATGAAAGGACAGAGCTTTTTGCAGTGGCTGGGAATATCCCTATCACTGCAAAAGGCTGTAGGTAACAATATCCAATAGAATCTACTGAAAGCCATGAAACAACATTCTAGTCTAACGTTTAAATATTTAAAACACGTTACTATGTTTTTCTTTCAGTCCATTAATAAAACAAAATTAAAAATTTCTTTTAAGAGATTCCTATAAGAGATCTGTCGAAATTATTTATGTTTTTTTTTATAACATTCATAAGTTCTCATGTGTTCAAGTATGGGTTCATTTTGACCAACATTTGGTTATTTTTCTATTTATATGTCTATTATTTATTTACAATAAATAGTATAAATAACTGATGAGACTAAGTATTATAAGCACA
The DNA here is from genome assembly GCA_007258455.2 of Sequoia sempervirens. NCBI lineage: Eukaryota > Viridiplantae > Streptophyta > Pinopsida > Cupressales > Cupressaceae > Sequoia > Sequoia sempervirens. The sequence goes on along the minus strand of VDFB02137365.1, from coordinate 7,177,329 downwards.
AGTACTATAACAACTATTAGACCTTGCACAACTAGTGGCCCCTCTTCTCTAGATAGAATATTGTCTTATTGGTTTCAATCCAATGTTCGTGAATAGTTTTATTTATAATTGTTGAGTCATCACTTTTTTATTTTCTGGGTTTTGTTTGAATGAGATTAATAACAAAAATCTTCTAATCTGTTATAGAGTAGTTTTATTTTTTAAATAAATTTAAATAAAGCAAAACATACAAATTATTATTTACAAAGACATTAAGAATTCATGAGTTTATTGTCATAGTGAAATGACGACCTTGAAAAAATAAAATTTCATAAACATAAGTACAAGTAGAGAACAATAATAAGAATGATATTAGCTTTATTTTAACATTCTAATGGGTTTAAAGCTCTATCAAGTCTTTATAAATTATGTGATTTATTAAATTTTTATACCTTGATTTTATTATCATTTATTTTAAGAGATTGCAGTTAATTTTAAGATCAAATTTTATTCATTTGAGATCATATTTATAGATGTGGATTATACCTAGGTGTATTTAGGACTCTTGAATCTAAATTCTAAACTTCTATTTATTTTTTATTTATTTTTTAAACATCTTCCTACTAACAATTACAAACTATTCAAGAATATATTTTTGTCCATCTTAAACACACACATTTATAATGAATGCAAGTCCACCATGAAAAAGTGATGGAGTTTATTCAAGAAATTGAAAAAATTAACAAATATTACTCGAAAAATATTTTTAAAATGTGTTGAATCCATATAGATGTACTTGTTTTAATGTTAGATATATATATATATATATATATATATATATATATATATATATATATATATATATATATATATATATATATATATATATATATATATATATATATACTAGAATAGTAAAAATTATTTTTTTTGTTAGCATTAGTTTACAAAAATAATAATAAATAAAGTTTTCAAAAAATTACAAAAGAATAACTATGCACTTGACATTTGAGTTAGTGATCTAATTCTTAGAAATTGTGATTTTTTTAATTTTTAGTGAAGGTTATGTGTTATAGAATAATTCCACTCAATAAAATAAAAATAAAAAATAAAAGTAAAAATTTGATAAAAAATAATTATAACTTGAATTTACATTAAAAAAAATCAAAACTCATTAGGTTACATCATTGTTAAATTTTTATCCATGTATTTCTTATAATTGAAACAAATTATTTTCTTTTTTTCAAATGTTGTTTTTGAGCATCTCACTTAGACCAAAAAGTGGAACACACTATTAATGGATCACCCATCATTAGATTTTAATTTGTACTGTTAATGCAATGGAAACTAGTATATGTTTTCATCTTGTATACCATTTTTTTGGTGAGGTTATTATAACATAATGTTATTAGGGGTCAATGCCTATATAATATTTATATATTTCTTTAAAATAAGGTTATTAAAAGTTATTGATATTATATGATTTATATGGGTAAAAGCAAAATCCTATGTCACACTTTATAAAGGAATCAGTCAACAACAAAAAAAAAATTTGAACTTCAACCACATAAAAGTGGTATTTATGTTTTGAATTTGAAAATGATGTAAACTAATGAAATGTATAATTTTTGATGAAGTTTATTCCTATAATTTTTCAGATTTAAAAAAAAATAGTTTTCATTATTTTTTTATCAATTTAAGAACAGATTTTGGAATGCTAAAAATTTCAGAAAATGTGACTTCATGGGCCATCAAGAAACAAATTGAAAAAAAATTAATTTCTCCCTAGTTTTTTTTCTCCAAATAGGTAACTTCAATATCTTGTGTATGGAGAAAAAATTGGATTTTGATATATATTTTTCTTGTAATAATGTTTTAAAGTCAAAATCTTCAGAATTCAACAGTTTTCATGGGCCACCAACTATTGTCTTACTTTTTAATCATTTTCAAAAAAAAAATTATGCCCTTTTGAAGAAGACTCTCTCTTCTTGTGCCCCATATATTTTTTAAAAAAAATTAATATGTTTTATTTTATTTTTTTCTAATCAACCTCTTGTTTAACTTTAACAACATACTTGCATTATTTTAAAAATAAATTATATTAAAACTAATCAAAATATTTAAAAAATTACATATTCGGATTCACCACTCCAAGCTCTACAAAATGGTATTTTTATGTTTTAGCTAAATTTGAAAGTTTTAGAAAATTCTAAAAAAGGTTGAGTTGGTTGCCAACTAGGATGCCACATAGACAATTTCGGTAGAAACAATTTCTATAGAAAGGGCTCTACGAAATGGTTTTTTTTTAATTTAAAAAAACATCATTCTGACTAAAGAAATACTTAGCTAAAGTTGAAAGTTTTAGAAAATTTTGAAAAAAGTTGAGTTGGTTGCCAACTAGGATGCCACAGACACAGTTTCGATAGAAATAGATTCTATAGAAAAGGTTTTGGCTGAAACCCTTTCTATAGAAATCCCACACAATAAAAGAAACCAATTTGAGCCAATTTGAAAGTAGCAAAGGAAAAAAATTATTATTTTTGGATTTGACTGAAATGTATTTAGCTGAAACCATGTTTTCCATGTAAAAGTCACATGGTTTCGATCAAAACCTTTATGGTTGAAACATTTTTGACTGAAAATGTTTCGCTTGAAACTATTTATTTGGATGAAAGTGTGACACAACTTTGTGTTTTTACCCATATATAATTAAAATAATTAATATTCTACTTATTTATTACATTATTTCTTATTTATAAAATGATAGTTTTGAATAGGTGTGACTAATACCCATTCATGTATTTTTCCACTCATTCATATATTTAAGGAGGTTCTTTCTCATTGAGAGGATGGAGGAATTTGGCTATTTATAGTGAATTCTATAACCATACACATGAGGTATCATTGGCCTTGTATAAGTGAGGAGAAGTGATATCCACAAGTTCTATCCAAATTTTTTAAAAGAAATTGTTGGGAAAATGTGTCTCAACCTGAAATTATATAAGATTTATTGTTGATGTTATATATATATATATATTGAACCGAAGGAAATAGGATTCCACCTTTTGCGAGATGGAACTAGGAGGACCTATTTCACTCTTATTTCATCCAAGATCCCTCAACCAATTGACTTGATTGAGGGATGTAATAGGGTTAGGATGGTTTCCTTGGGTGTGATTGATAAAGGGGGTTCACCACTAAACAAATGGTTAGAAAGAAGGAAATGAAAGAAATATGCAAATCTATCTATATGACCTAGAAAATGAACTTGAAATCAGAATGAAAAACAAAAAGATATAGAAAGGTACTTGAAGGATTGGAAGTGACTAAGAAAGATCTGAAAACCATAAATTTTCTCATTTCTAAACTGAGCTGGCACTCATATGTCAGACTAAGGGATTTATTTCTAGTTTAGGGTTTATAGGAAGGGTCTGCAGACTTCTAGTGACAAGCAAGAATCTACTAAAAACTATGAAAAAGTGTTCTACCAGGACTCATACACCTAAGGTGGTGATTTAGTCTCATTATGCTTTTCTAAAAAAATAGGATCTAAAAGTATTCTCCTATCCCTGCACTTCCTTCCTATATCTCTCAAACTTCACTCTCGGATCTACACCTGTAAAAAATCTACAAATTAAAATGTGTTGATTTTCTTATGGGGGGTTTGCCTCGGTCAAACCCCTAGTTTGGTAATTAAACCTTCATATAGATAATAGATCCTGAAAGGAAATGTGTGTGAAAGTCCTAATCCTAAGTGCATCTGAGATAAGGATAGCTAGAGTGTAATAAACCCTACTCTAATGTGCAAGAATAGGATGCATGAATGAAACATAAAGATGATGAATCACTTTGGGAGATCTCTAATCAGCCTCATTAGCCATAAGAATGCATGTAACTTCCTTTAGGTAGAAATTAGAATGATAATGGAAGATGGAATCACTTAGGAAACAAGTCATTATGCTTGGTTCAATGGTTAGTTGCATCTCCCAAACCTAGAATCCATCATGATCCTCCATAGGCGTCCATCACCAATTTTTGACAATGCTTGATCTTGAGATGAAACTGAGCTTGAAGACCTACAAAAACACTATTATGTTGCTCCGAGACTTTAACTTTACTTGCTACTTGCTCTTGAATGCTTGAAAATCTCTCTTGAAAGTGCTTGCTTGAAAATTCTAGGATTGCTTAGGTGAAATAATGATTCAAAACCTTAGTTTTATAGGCATATCATCTAATTTACCATTTATTAGATCCCAAATGTTTTTGATAAAGGGTAAAATGGGTTTTACAGGGACCCAAAACCACAAAGTTTACAACATAAAAGATAGGAAAGCAAGTCCAACAAAAACAACCATCTACACTAAAGGTAAAAACCAAAACAAGAAGCAGCCACCCGCAAAAGACCAAGAAGGTAAAAAAAGCCAGCAGAAAACCCAACAAAAAACTGGCCGCGACTAACCCATAGTCTTCAGGACAGACTCTGTCTGTGCCTCCAAATTTTGCATTTCATGAACACCCTTCTTAAATGTTTGAATATAAAGGGGCCACACGAGACTTATACACCCAAGGTGGTGTATGGGTCCCACCTAGGGGGACTCATACACCCAAGTTGGTGTATGAGTCCCACCTAGGAGGACTTATATGCCCAAGTTGGTTTATGAGGCCCACCCTAGCTTTTCATGGTGTGGAAATGTCGGTGTGTTAGAAAATTAAATCCATTTGTTGAATTGTTTAGGATTTAAATTGAAATAAGCCTCAAGATCATAAATAAAGGGTCTTAGGGGCCTATTAATGACGATTTAAAGTGTATTTATGCAAGGGTACTGAAATAGGTCCAAATTAAGTGTGAAATTATACCATCTACAAGAAGGGAGTACAATTTTTGACACTACAGCTAGCCCCCACTTTAGCACCCATATGACAATATGTGCATATGCAAGCTAAAATAATTCAAACAATAAACTTTATAAAAAGGATACTCATATGGATTCATTTGCAAACATGGGAGAATGATGCCCCCATTGTAGCTATCTACAAAACCACAATGTTAGGAACCACATCCTGCAACATAAATTCATTAGTTGCTCAAAGAAATCCTCTTATCTAACTTCTTCAAGCAATCAAATTCAAGGGTAGATGTATGCCCTCCTTGATTTTGCTTGCTTTATGGAGGTGGAATCAAGGTACAATTCTAACTGCAAATTGAATTGGATAAGTCATATCATAGGGTATTTCCATGTACCATACCACATAGCAATAGACATTTGGTGAGACTGGGGGTGGACTTATGAATCCAATGCAACAAACCGCATCAAAAACAGAGTTCTCTAGCCCCCAGTATGTTAATTTGAATGAAAAAGAACTTTTTTACCTTAACATACATGTAATTGACCTAATTTGAAAGTATATAAGAGTAAAAAGTGATGTAGTTTGTAATAATTTTGTCTTTTACCTTTTCATAGTTTGTTTCTGGTCAAGAGTGACTGATTCTTTCGATCATATGACCTTACGTGCCTCAGAGACTTGGGAGCCAACACGACGAGGTAGCACAAAGTGAGTTGTAACATACAACGAGTTGATTCTTCTCAACCTTAGATTTAGTTTTATGCATTTCTAGATAGATGTAGGACCTTGGAAGAAAAAGTCGCAAAGCATCCCCTTTTTTTGTAAAGTGTCCCACTTTTTCGCGAAGTGTCGCACTTTTTTGTGAAGTGTCCCAAAAAAGAATAAAGTGTCTAGGACCCTTAGAAAAGTACCCTAAAGCAACTTTAGCAATTTTTTTGATTGTTTATGTATAGATTTAAGATTTTAGAATACTTATAGGTTATATTTTTTACTTCTTGTATTAGATTCCTCCTTGATTGTGATAGTGTCTTGACGATAGGCTATTTTGTCACCTATGAAACCTAGTCACAGTGTTGTCAAAGGATGACATGTAGACATTACAGGATATAGGTATATATTGGGTGTGTCTCATGCCTCTCATGAGATACCACGATGCCATGCTGATGGCACTAACAGAGAGTTGGGATGCAGATAGCTACACCTTTCATCTATCCATCGGTGAGATGACTCACTCTAGAGGATTTTCACCACATTCTTCAAGTTCTTGTTCGAGGTGAGACCGTTCACTTTGTAGAGGACTGTTCATATAAGGAGATGAGAGCATATATCTAGTATTGTCTTAGAGGTTTTCTTCAGGATGAGATCATGGGGCCACATATTGAGCTATGGTAGCTACTTTGTGCATGATTGCCACTCCTAGGGTGGATTATCATATTCACCATAGAATTAGTACTAGTGGGTATGTGCAGGATCATCATAGAAAAAATAGGCCCTTAAGTGGCAATAAAATTTAGAAAAATCAGAGTTAGGTAGCTTGATGTAAGAATTTGAATAAGCCATCTATATTATTTCAAAAATATGTAAGAATAGAATCTGTAGCAAATTGAATGTAGTTTATAAACTAGTAGGTTTATTTAAAAAAAGAAAAATCTATTTCGTGAAAATTTGAAATTTCAATGTAGTAGTACTTAAATTTTAGGGAAAAAATAAGTAGGTGTCTGTCTGACCACCCTAACCAAAATCAAATGATAATATTTTTTTATAAGATTTTAGATATAAGTAGAGGACTCATGTCCCAATGTGATGCATATTTTTTTGTATTTTTTTCCCAAGTAAATAATTAATTATGAATTTTTTATTACAACTTTTAAAACATATAAAAACTTGTATGTCTGACAACCTTAACTTGGTCAAAACTTCATGAAATTCAACTTTTTTTTTTAATCCTATAGTATACAAAGCATAGAATGTGATACATGTTTCAAATTCAAAAATGTGACACTGTTTGAAAGCTATAGATGTTTTCAATCAGCCTATCAATCAGAGTTTAGTCATAATTCAAATAGAAAATTAATAATAATTATTTATTAAATTCAAAGTAAGCATAATTTATATTGGTGGAAAGTTAAGAATCTCCTTTAAAAACCCTTTTCATTTCATCAATTTTGGGTTTAAAAAAAGTCGCCAGCCACATGGGCCATCATATCACTTACATATTGCCACTTTTTGGCCCATCATGATCCTGCACATACCCTAGTCCCAGATGGCCGAGGAGCACACCTTGATTGAGGACTACTACACATGATACGGGAGATGGAGCATCATAGGACCGTCTATGCATGGGGTCATAGAATACTAGCACATCTCTATTATGATTTGGGATGGTTCACTTATTAGGACATGGATAGTACTGTTCATTATACACTATTATAGGTTTGGTGCCTAGAGCATAGCATATGTACTAGACTGACAGGATTTCCTTTTGTAGGCACCTTGGGATACCCATGCTCTTTTACCTATCCACTAAGATGAGCATGGAATTATGGATATTTGCTATACTAGAGAGTCATATTCGACTATCTTGATCAAAAAATCTTATGGAGACCTCACCAACTGATATCATAGTGGCTAGATGAAACCCACTAGTTGATGAGGATGCAAAGGGATGGGTTATTACTAGGGAGACACAAATATGTAGTGAGGCCTTTCTACTATGATCATGTCATGAGAGAGTTTGGAAAGATACAAGTACCACTAGTAGCACAACCATTTTATAGGCGATTAGTGCAAAGTGCCCATAGAGGAGGAGATACAAGATGATTCACAATTGATGATGTTGTATCTAGTGATTTTGATGATGAGGATCTCAATATGCCCCTATTCTCTAACACTAATGATGTGGGTGCTACAAATGCATATGAGGAGTGGTAAGCCATAGGACAACCAACTCTAGTATTTCTTATGGATTAGCCTATAGGCTATGCAAGGCCTCTTCCAGATCACATGGATGATGAGGTGGAGACAGGTGAGGAGGTCAAAGTTGTAGACTTATTTTTTGATGAAGTAGAGGAGGATTATGAGGAGGAGGAGGATGACGAGGAAGAGGACGAAGAGGATGAGGGCCAGTTGATGAGCGGGGGCAGTGATATAGCATATGAGGGTCCAGTTGCCCATGAGTGGAGAGATTCAATTCCCTCATGAGTGACCAGATCACAGTTAGCATTTGCAACACATGCCAAAACTTATGAGCATGGAGAGGTTAGATCTTCTATACAACCTACACAAGATGGGGTTGTCTTTATATAGTAGGTTGGAGATCTAGGTGATGACACATTATTTATGATTATCCTTATGATTTTATGATTATGATCATGTTCATGTTTTTATTTATATACATATTATATGTTATGATATGCACTAATTAACTCAATGGTTTCTATCTTGCAAGGTCCATGAGAGAGCTACAAGATCTCTCTATCAACGAACAATTGTAGATATTGTTCCTACATCGCTCGTAGATGAGGTTGGCAACACAGATTACATGCCCCCAACCATTGTGGAGTAGCATCCAATTTTTTTTTATCCTTTCATGAGGTTGAGAGGAGCATATGAGAGTGCTTACTAGGTGTGATAATTGGTTCATGGGTGAGCTTTCAACACTGCAAGCTGCCTATGATGAGCTTCGATCATCTTGAGTTCTAGTGAAGGTTGAGATACTACGTGGAGAGGTTTCCAAGCTATAGGTAGAGAGAGGCTGCATAGACTAGAGCACATAGAGGCCATCATATGGGAGTCTATGGCCGTTGGACAAGCATAGGGCCTACATGATGCATTGGATTCCATAGTTGTGTAACGATCATGTACTACTATCTCTCGATGGACTGCCTCTCGATGGATGCAATCACCAAGTCCTAAGGGATCTATTAGTCATAGGCCATAGTAGCATTGTATATTTGATGATATGTACTTGAAACTTTTTGATGTATATATATGATCATTTATGTTTTATTTTTTATGTTTATGTGTTTGATTTAGATGGCAATGTGATTTATCAAATAATCTTCATAAGATTATTTAATAAATGTCCCCATGATCTAACATGTTTTATGTGATCTAACTAAAATTATCTATGTTTCTCTTAGATGCAACATTATGACTGAGTATGTTATGTTAAAAATAAATGCACCTATGATCTAGTTATAGGACATTAAATGCATATAAGGATCTAATCTAACAAAACATACAATATTAACTTGAATAGTATGAAACATAAAGTAATAATCCAAAACTGATTCGAATAATTACCTTCATATTCAAGATACACAACTAATTGCTTGTCAAGAATGAAGTAATGAGAGAGAAAATAGTGTACTATCTACTAACTCTAACCTTATTGTGTTAACATTCATACTAAAAATGCAATTGCACAATATTATTAGGTTATTTAAGAGGTTTTCCATCCATTTTTGTTAATGTGTATGCTCCAAACCCATAACTTTCATCAATTATGTATGGTCCTAACCAATTAAGGGTTGATTTTCAAATAACACCAAATCACCCTTATTAAATGAATGAGGGATGACATGATCATTAAGTAACTATGTTGTATTTTTCTAGAGTAAGCTTGGAGATGCTCAAGAGAGTTAATGCATTGTTCATAAAGAATTTCAAGGTAATGCACTTGTTGTTCTTTATAAGTATTGTAATCAATAAGTCTTTGAACAATGATTCTTAATGAAGGAATCTCTAACTCCAAGGGCATTATCACCTCAATACTGTAAACAAGGTTATAAGGAGTATTTCTAGTTGATGTTCTAATGGTAGTAGGATAAGCCCATAACACATATTTCAATTGCGTGTGCCAATCCTCATTATGTTTACTTACTATTTTCCATAAGATTTTCTCAACAATCTTATTAGTTGATTCAACTTGACCATTAGATTGTAGATAATAGGGTGTTAAAATGATGTTGGATGTTAAACGTTTCTAAGAACTTCTTCACGTCATTTTTCTTAAATGGTGTCCCATTGTCAGAAACCAAAGCGTAAGGAGGTCCAAAGTGAGAAATAATGTGTTACAATATGAAATGTGACATATTACTTTGGTAGTTATTGAACGGATGGGAATAGCTTCCACCTATTTCGTAAAATTATATTTTGCAGTAATTATAAATGTATGTCGGGTGGAAGAAGGTGGTGATATTTTTCCAATAAGATCCAAACCCCATACCGATAATGTCCAAATAGGAGTTTGGGCACGAAGCTCAGAAGTAGATGCAAGAATCAAATTGCTATGTTATTGGAATTTGTGATATTTCTTAATGTATTCAAAGAAATCTTGTTCCATATTCCTCTAATAGCATCTTATGTGGATTAAATTTTGAACTAATGATCTTCCTCCAAAATGGGCTCCACAAGAACCTGCATGAGATTTTATAAGTGTTATGGGGATTTCAAATTGTCTAAGGCATCTAAGACAAAGACCATCAAAGTATCTTCGATACAATATGTCTGCAAGGATTATATATCTAGAAGCAACTTTTCAAAGGCTAGCTCAAGTATTCTTAGTTGTTGGCTTAGGAAATGTACCTTCTTTCACATAATTAAATATCGGTGTGTACCATTCACTAGAGCTTTCTGTGATGGTTGATTACACTTCTTTGACCTTATAATCTATTGATGGTTGCATAAATGTATGGACAATGAATGTGAAAATATTTTGAAGGATCTTGATGAGATATAAGGGAAACCGTACTTGCCATTGCATCTGCATGCTGATTATCCTTTTGAGGGATGTTATCAATGGTATATGAATCAAATGTGTCTAACAGAGTCATTGTGAGAACCTTATATTTTTATATTTTTTCATGCTTTTCTTGATACGATCCATTGATTTTCTGAATGGCTAACTATGAATCACCAAATATGGGTATGTGTAGGATCATGATGGGCCAAAAAGTGGTAATATGATGGGTATGTGGCTGACGATTATTTTTTTACCCAAAATTGATGAAACGAAAAGGGTTTTTAAAGGAGATTCTCATCTTTCCACTTATATAAATTATACTTTACTTTGAATTTAATAATTAATTATTATTCATTTTCTATTCAAATTATGACTAGAGTCTTGATTGATAGGCTGATTGAAAAACACATCTATAGCTTTCAAACGGTATCACATTTTTTGAATCCAAAACATGCGTCACATTCTATGTTTCGCATACTATAGGATTAAAAAAAAGAAAAATTGAATTTCATGAAGTTTTGACCAAGTTAAGGTGGTCATACATACGAGTTTTTATATTTTTAAAAAATTTGTAATAAAAAATTCATAATTAATTATTTACTTGGAAAAAATTACAAAAAAATATTCATCACATTGGGGTATGAGTCCTGTACTTATATCAAAAATCTTATAAAAAAATATTATCATTTTATTGTGGTTAGGGTGGTCAGACAGACACCTACTTCTTATTTTTTCCCTAAAATTTAAGTACTATTGCATTGAAATTTTAAATTTTCACCAAATAGATTTTTTTTTTAAACAAACCTAGTAGTTTAGAAACTACATTCAATTTTCTATAGATTCTATTGTTACATATTTTTGAAATAATATACATAACTTATTCAAATTTTTATGTCAAGTTTCCTAACTTTGATTTTCTAAATTTTTGGCCACTTAAGGGCTTGTTTTTTCCAATCCACAATAGTGGTTTACAATTTTGGCCAAACTCGACATTGAAATAATTTTTTTAACTAAATCCTCACTTTGAGCACTTATAGCAGCTAAACCATGAAGAATTTGAAGATGATGCAAACTAGAGTTTCATGAAATTTTTCTCTAGATTCTAAATATATTTTTCAAAATTTTTGGAATCATTACTCTTTTTCCATCTCCCTTGAAAACTAGTTTTTTAGAAAACATTTTTAAAAAGTGACACTCACCGTATAACACAACTTTTTTTCCATGAAGGATAAAATTCTAATTCTTTAATTTAGATTACTGATATCTAGTGCTTCCACTTGGTTAGATAGTTTTTTATTAAATATTTTTTCTTTAATCAAGTTTCAAATTCAAACCAATTATAATTCAAACATAGTGCGACTGTATAATGCATAACTTTTTTTGTATGTATCGAAATTCAATTTTTTTTCTTTGTTGGATCAAGGACTTCAATATCTAGTGCAGTAATATTTTTAATTTTGTTTTCTAATAATTTTATATTTTTCCACGTGTAGAAGAGAGAGCTTGATTTTCGGTGAAAAACCTACATTCACGAGAAATAAAAATAAATATAATAATTAAATTAAATTTATTTAAAATTACACTTTTTGGGAAGCTTATAATAAGGACTACATACTTACAAAATTTTTTAAATGAATTCATTTGATCCCCAAAAGGGAAATCAAAAGTGGTTTTTTATCAGCATTTTGATAGGTGTAAGGAGACTCCGTTATAGGTATGGTTTAAAACTAGCAGGGTTCTATCCAAGGGGGTTTTATTTAAGGTAGTTTGATCAAACCTTATTCAATTGGAATTCTTTAAATGGAACCTTTTAAGGCTTAAATCGTTATATTTTCTAAAAATATGTGATTTTAGCAAAAATCAGTTCCTCCTAGAAATTGTAAACCAGCTTTGTGGGATCACCTATATCTTAATACTTTGAGCTCCTGAAGTTAAAGCTCAGCATGCAATCTAGCAATTAAAGCTTCATAATCTATTGTGTTGTTTGTGCATAGGAATTTTAATTAGTAAGACAAGGGAATAGGATTTTCTGTAGGCAGGATTAGTATAACCCTTGCACCGAAGCCAGTTCTACACTTAGAGCCATCAAAATATAACTCCCATGTATTACTTTCAGTTGTCAACACATTATCATCAAGGAAAGAATCATTATTAGGTTAGGGGAGAGGGAGCATCAGCTAATTGGTCAGTCAAGGCTTTTCCTTTAATTGCCTTTTGAGAGAAAAATTTAAGGTCAAACTTAGTTAACAACATATAAGCCACTTAGTTAAATGTCTTGATAAGTCTATTTTAGCAAAAATATGTTTTAAAGGATCAAATTTCATCATCACATGGATTTTAACATTTAGTAAGTAGTGTCTCAATTTACTAGTAGTGAATATGAGGGTCAAACATTGTTTTTCTATCATTGTATATCGTGTCTCGTAATCAATCCGAGCTTGGCCAATGTAATAAGCAAGATGTTCTTTACCATTTTCATCTTGTTGAGCCAACAATTCTGCTAAATCATGGGATGACACTACTATATAAAGGATAAATGGTTTTTTTTGCATAGTGGGTTGTAAAACAAGTGGAGTAGCAAGATAATCTTTCAAACTCTCAAAAGCCTATTTACAATCCTCATTCCAGTTAAGGAGTTGTGTAAAGGGTAATTTTTGGTTTGGTAAGGATGCTACAAATTTATGGATAGCCTGAATTCTTCCTTGTAAAGTGTGCAATTGAGAAATATTTCTATGGGTAGCATGTTAACTATAGTATAAATTTTCTTTGTGTCCACCTCAATGCCTCTATGAGATATGATAAAGCCTATTTTTTTTTGAATATATACACCAAAGACACACTTTTTTGGGTTCAACCAAGTGTTATATTTTCACATTCTCTCAAAGATTTTTTGAAGTGTGTTCACATTATCTTGTTTAGTTAAATATTTGGCTAGAATACCATCAACACAATCTTCCAAAGTCTTATGTATGTAATCATGGAATATCAATGTCATAACTATTTGATATGTTGAGACCACCTTCCTCAATCCAAAGGCATGACTACCCAACAAAATGTTCCCCAAGCTATAGTAAATGTTATTTTATATTGGCCTTGAGGGTTGATAAAGATTTGATTGTATCAAGAAAATCCATCCATGAACGACAACAAAGCATGTCCTGCAGTCGAGTCCACTATCATGTCAATATTAGGAAGGGGAAAATAATCTTTTAAAGATGCTTTATTCAAATAACAAAATTTTGTACACATCCTAATATTTATTAGGTTTCACAACTGCAACAATGTTTGATATCCAAGGAGAATAATCAATAGTTCATATAAATCTAGCTTCAATGAATTTCCCAATCTCGACTTTAACTAATACGACTATCTTAGGATTCATCTTTAGTATATTTTATCTAACTAGTTTAGCATCCTCTACAAGGACTATGTTGTGTGTCACTATCTTAGCATCAATTCCTGGCATATCCAAATAAGTCCAAGCAAAAAGTTTGGGAAAGTCATGAAGTAAAGTTGCATGGTCCTCTTGTTCATCTTCATCAAGGCACTTTCCTATTTTAATCACTTTCTCCGAGTCATTAGTAATATCCATTAGTATGTTTATTATATCTCCCAAAAGGAAGTGCATTTTGTTTTAGAATCTCAGGATCATATTATTCATTGTCCTTATCATACTCATTACTTTCCTTCTCTTCATCTTCTTGCTTAACACTAATCATATCACACATAACCTGTTTCTCTTTTAAGAAGAGTAATGTCTTGTCATAAATTCCTAACATTTCTTTCAAGGCTTCACCATCTTCAAAAGTACTCCAATGATTCTTCACAAGTTGTATCAATCAATTTAGGATGTTTCAAAGTGAGAGTTGTTTTCTTAGGGTTACACATGACGGTGTTGATGCTGAGTGAGGGTCTTTTAGTTGCTTTGTTAAACCACTTTTGCTTCTATTGTGTTAGGTTCTATAGGAACATAGATGCTTGTTTTTTCCTTCCACATCCTTTCCCACTATAACCAAGTTGTTTCATCAGCTCATAACTTTTCCCATAAATTTTCTCCATTTCTTTTGTGTTTTGTTGTTGTTCATAGTCTATCTCATCAAATTTTTGTTGTATAACTTGTGTCTTCTTCTAGAGTAGACGAGGTAGAAGCCTATGAGTTTTCTTCTGAATTTTGCATTGACACCATTGCTTGCTTTTGTTTTTTGGTTTCTTTTGTTGTCATTTTGCATTCTCCCATAAATGTTGGTGTTAATTCTAAAGAGCCCCGATCATCTTCCAATAAGTTTGACACATTTTCCATCTCTTGTTTCTCTTCTTTCATATGCTCAATCTTCAAAGTTGGGATTAATGTGTTTAGATGATTTTTCATTATGTTTTCAAGTTGTAAGAAAATTTTGGGCTCAAGATCTATTTCAAATTGGTATAATTTAATGTTATAGACATGCATAATGATATGATGAAGAGTCAAAGGCACCACATGCATCTCATGAATCCAAGGTCTTCCTAAAAGAAGATTGTATGAAAGATCATGAGACATAGCATGGATAGGAGTTTGTAATGTAGCTGTAGACACGCAAAATTGACATCATGCATTTGATTAGGTCATATTCATCCATTCAACAAATAAATCAAGTTTATTTATCAATCTCTAAAAGTCATCAGTTTAAATTAAATAAATCAACTTGATCCTAACATCACCCTCCTTGATTAAATAAATCAATCCTTTATTTAATTAAGTTTGAAATCACCTTTCATCCCTTTTTGATTTAAATAAATCAAAATATTCAAGTCAAAGGGGTCAAAGCATCTAATCATCATTAAGCTAAGCTAATCCTGATTAACCTAACCTAACCACCCATCACATCCTCTAGCTTTTCCCACTTGCACCAATAAATCATTTTAATTCATTTATAAAATCAACATTTTCCATCAACATGGCATCTTTGAGGAATATTCCCTCGAGTTTGAATTCAAAAACAAGTGGACATGTACATCCAACAAAGCATTTATGAGCTCTTACATGTCCCTTTGCAAGGGTCAAACTCAACATTAACTCTCAAATTCAAATTTGAAATCTCCCTCTCTTTGGCACATTGACCAAAATGTGCTCATCCTCCAACCTATCACATGATGACAAGTGGCTTCATATCATTGGCCTAATCTTTATCCCACATTTCTCTCTCATAAGCATTCTTTCAACTTGAGAATCTTTAAATAGAGATCATCTCCATTAATCAAATCCTCCACAATCTTCATGCAAAGTCATTCTCTTAAACTAGGAACTGATTTTTTCCACCATCATTTGCAACATCAAGTTTGTCAAGGGTTGGGAAAGGGCCACTTTTCACATCAAAGTAGCACCAATCCAATATGGGATAGATATACTTCATATTTTTCTTTGTATGCTTTTATTTATCTTGTTATTTGATAGCATTTTAAAACATGTTAGATTATCTCATATGGATGTTTAAATTTTGCTTTGTTTTAAACTAACCATGCTAATGTGTGTTGGAGGTTTTAAAGATTTGTAGATTTAAGATCCAAAAAATGGCACTAGAAGGAGGGCTTTCATGACATGATTTTCTTATTTGACTGAAAAAGTTTAGCCAAGGGCTTTCATGCTTTATTTCATTGCATTATTTCATCATCAAACTGAAGCTCTAACCATAGAATATCTTTGTATTCTTGTTTAGCTTTGCACAATTCTTTATCTATTTTTTCTTTTGGATCTTCCTTAGCCTCATCTAAAATTCCATTTGAAGTTCTAACAAACTGTATCGAAGTTTTATTTAAACAATCTCTCTATGAATAGATTGTTTAGCACAGTTACATAGAAGTTTGCCCATCTGTATCTTTTATTGCTAGAATGCCTTTATTTAGGTTGGAAAGTGAGTAACATGGAATAAATGAGGAGTAAATGATTTTAACATGTTGTTTAGAAATCAGGAAGCTTCTGGAATGGTCATTGTGTTTAGACAAATATATTATGTTTTTTATTTGCTTGTGTCCTTATCTACAAGTTAGCGATTCTCTTATTCGTGTTTTTGTTTGTTGCTGCAAGAAGATTCTTTCATAATCTGTGCTACAAACATATCGTGCATGTCATCATCCTCACTTCAATTTTGGCTCACACTTGACTTCTATTTTGGCTCATTATAGAAAATGTTCGTATCATTGCAGGTGAGAATAATTTCATTCACCAGAGACGCCCTTGCTAGTGGCAGCATTAAATATGTAGTCAATTCTCTAATATGCCATCCTATCGAGTTAATGAGGGCAGTGAAGATGGGCTGTAAAGGCATCCTGTAGTCATTGAGTTCTGGTGAAAGGCATTCTCTTCAATAGTCAATGTGCATGTTATTATGCTAACAACATCAATCTCAGAAAATCTCATTCCTCATCATTCTTCAATCCAAGAAGCTTGCAAATCATATTTTCACCACGTGTTTGATCTTCTCTAGAGTGTGAACCCATGATTCCAAGCTGAGCCATATATTCGATATATTATTAATGACATTTGTCTAACATTTTTGTATGGTGCATTGAATAGTTCCAGTCGATCACTTTTGTTCCAGAAGCCCAACTTTCAAATGCCGCTGGATGGGAACTGCTGCCACTACTTCGCTGTGCGTAGGATTTATCTCAACACCTATTAATAAATGTCTCATTTCTTTGACACATTCTGTCAAACAATTTGAACATGAACTTTAATTCTATCTCTATCAGTGAAAGGTGTATCAATACATCCTTTTTTGGTTCACCGAGGGGCGATGATTTGGTGTTTCAGTAGGCACGAGTCATCATGAGTTCTATCTACGATTTGAATGGAATGCAAACGAGACATATAGACACAAACATCGTTTAAATCTATTTTTTTGATTTAAAGGGATTAGAGTGGTTGCCATGATTTTGCTAGGGGATGATAATGTTCATTTCATATTTTTTAGTTGTGTGGACCTCATTCACTCAGTTTACAAAATTCAAGCATTCTCTCTGTTATTCTGGACAAAGAAAAAAATGAGACCTGTGCATTTACCTCACACACGTATGGTTATGAGCCATTTCAGAGGAAGAAAAATGTGCATTCCCTTATCATAGATCTGGGCCTTTATCTCACACACATTTTCCCCTAATTTCTTATCTCACACGCAGGTTTGAAGCTATTTTTTTTTTAAGCTAAGTTTTCTTAGATCCACCTATGGCATGGAAAAGAAGAACATTAAAGGTAAAGCGACACCCTATGTCATTTTAATTGGCAGTGCCTACGATGCTGAAATGGTAAGTTTAGATTAATTCTTGGTAGTATACTTACTTTGTTCTGGCGTTGAGCAAATATATAATAGGGTGATTTCAGCAACTAGGTAGATGGCAGTGGTAATGAATGAGATATGAAAGATGGCGTCACAAGTATTCTACTATACTCTAACCATTTAATCTCACATGAGAGCCATTCTTACCTATGTGTATATTGTAGAATTTGCAGCACGTACTTTTGACATTATACAGAATTTGCAATGTGTACTTTTGACAGTGAAGCCATTTCAATATTGTTGGTTGGTTAATATAGTGAATGCCTGAAAGGAGGCGTATGTCTTGCAAACACACCATACCATCTCATCGCCCTTTGAATTCCATCAATTCCACCACTCCATATAATAAATTTGTTTGTGCATATCCTGCAAACGCAGTAATCAACAAGA
Organism: Sequoia sempervirens; assembly: GCA_007258455.2. NCBI lineage: Eukaryota > Viridiplantae > Streptophyta > Pinopsida > Cupressales > Cupressaceae > Sequoia > Sequoia sempervirens. The sequence goes on along the minus strand of VDFB02137365.1, from coordinate 7,159,059 downwards.
TCACATTTTCTTTGAGGCATTACTGTCAAACACGCAAGTTGAAAGTATGTTGGCCAAAGGGTGTCTAACAATTTTTCATGTGACAATCATGTAGAAGATGGAGTAAAGCACAATGGTACGCTGGTTTTTTGTTTTACTATTGGTAGATCTGATTTAATGCTCTTTACCTTTTGTGAAAATTGATAAAGCTCATCTTCATTCTAAAATGTTCGGTACTGCAGACCAAGCTATTTTTCATGTAGTCTGAATTGGAGGATTAGGGATCTAATTAAAATTATATGCGAACATTTTCCTTTCTAATTGTAGAAGCATACAAGGAGAATTAGTAAAGTGTAGGATCCACTTATTAATGCACCATTTGATATCATAATCATCCAAAATAATGTCTTTTTTCTTTTCTTTTTGAAATTGTTATTGTTTGGAATTAATGATCAAAATGAATTTAATGTTCTAAATCTCACATGATTGTCTCTTTTTTAGTAGGAAAACAAAGAAAGGAAAAAGGTAAAGGTGAAATCGACATTGGAATCAAGCGTTGGAGTTGAGCGAAAACAAAAGCAAAGTTGGAGTTGAAGATTTAAAAATCAAACTTGAAACCAAAAAGTGTTTTTAAATGCTTTGAGCTTCCATCACATGCCTTAATTTTTTGTTTCATGCTAACTCATCTTTAGTTTTCAGCTTTAAAACAAACATTTCAAAATGCTTGGAGAGTTTACCGTATCCTTTAATTTTTTGTTTTAGGCTAACTCATATTTTGTTTGGTACTTTAAAACGAATTCATCATTGCTTTGAGGCTTGAAATGAACATGTGTTTTTTGTGTTTCATAATCTCTTATTCAAAGTAATCTCATCTAGAAAGGCGTATGCACTTCTTTTGTGCTTCATGGCGATCTTGAGAATCAAAAGTCTTTTTGATGACATTAAGTTGCATAAAAGATTGCCTCCACACTTTAGTTTGGGTTTAAAAATTGAACAAGATCTTGTGCCAGTGTGAGTAAAAGTACTCACCCAAGGGGAAGAATCAAATGGTAACACTCTAAAGCCAAGAGTATTTCCAACCGGGATATAAATGTGGGTATTGGAGTAAATGCCAATATCACGCGGTTGATTTTGACAAGATGGATCTGAAAGGGGACTCTTATCGTATGGGTCAATCTCCACGAACAGAAAGTCCTTATTAAAACCCATGTGCTAGAATTGGCCAAAATCCTTTGATCTATTTGTTGGTGCAAGAACGGTCGTTCTAAAGCTGCCCCATACTTTTACGTTCTTTAGTAGAAATGGAAAACATATCATGGGAGTTTCATGGGTGTTGACGCTTGGCTGCCCCATATAAGTGAGTGTCGTGGAGGGGAGCCAGTGGGGTCAAGCATCTAACCATTCTCTAAGGATAAGCATAGCTGGACTTGTCCAAGTGGGGACTCAACAAATATTATCTTTCATATCCATAGGATTGTACTTGTTCTTGGTTTGAAAACACAGTGCTTGTATCCAAAACATCAAAACCAACATTCAATGAATCATCAGAATTGCAAACCCTTTAGGAGAGGAAAATATCCTTGAACAAATTTACATGTTATTGCTTGCCCTTCGGATTCATATCCTTAGAGGCATCTAAGCATTTGGATTTCATCTCAATTTTCTCCTACAAAGGTCAACATTAGGCAACCCTTATCTTGATTTCTTGGAACTTCCACATGGCACTTTGTGGGACAAAAAGAAGTTGTGACATTGGAAATTTAGCTTGAAAGATAAATCAAGAAGTGTTTGTGATAAAAAGAATCCATTAAGAAAATATTAACTCAATTGGACCCCACATATGTGCTTGGCATCTTTTGGTCATATGGTTTTCATGCAAACATTGGTCTTTTGATTTTGAATTACTCTTAGAAAAAGCATGTTCTTCACTATCTTGCTCTTGTAAATGAGTCCTTCCTAGGTTCATTTAGGATCAAATCAAATACTTCATCCAAATTTCAAACATCTATGAAAATCCATCACCCAAACAACTTTAAAGCTTTGGAAACATCATTCTAGACTTGGGTAAATCATCAAAATCAAAATCAACTTGTTTATTTAGGTGTATGGGAATGCATCCTTTCTCATACCTCTAGTTAAATTAGCAACCCTTTGAAAAAGTTCATCCTAAGATAACATCCATAATCTTAGGGTTTACAAGTTCATTATCCAATCAAACCAATAAAAATCAAGCCCTAAGTCTAGCATTGATCCAAAGTCCCTAAACGTTCAACACTCATATCATTCACCCCTTTCATCCTTCATCCCGTCATTGGTCCTACGAACCTTAGAGGCCACTTTTGCAACAAGGTCAAAACACAAGAAGAACATGGAATATAAACTTGCTCCATACATCATGAGTAATCCAAATCAACTAAACTTTCAAAGCCTTACAATGTCGATCGATTATCAAAACTCACACTTATACAATCCATACATGGGATCATTACCTTCTACAAACCTCAACGGTACAAATGAGAGTATGCCTAGTTAAAAGTTTGGAACACCTTTCCCCATAGTAGATTTAAATCAAATCCCAAACTTACAAGTCTATCCGCCAAACAATCAATAAATGAGTCTTCAAATGACCAACATCATCCCACCAAATCCCTACATGCCAAATGAGAATGCACCAAGTATAAGTTTTCCAAACATGAATCCGGAAAAATTTGGGATAAATATGTTTGCAAATCACACAAATGTTGTTTAAAATCCAAAAAAGATGTTAACAACTCCATGTATTAATCCAAGTCAAGGTAACACCATGCAAAATCAGAGTTACCTAAATCAAGGCAATGTGATTCCCAACATCAACAATGTTCAAATTCAACCTATCATGCCAAATCTGAACATCATCCCAAGTCAAAACATTGTCCAAAACCAATTTTTCCATGATCCCATTCAAAAAACACAAGTACACATTCCAAATTTCCTTGAGAAAAAGAGTCAACCACATCAATGGTGCCAAGATCAAAATCAAGATCAAATTTGGTGAGATCAAATTGTTGCACTTACCAAAATAGTTGAGTCATTGTGCCAAGAGACATCTCCACCACCATTACCCATATCATCATTCCTTGGTTTAGGGCTTCCCCCTTTACCTAGCACCAATCACTCCATCCAAATCAATCCACCTAACACCAATCAAGCCATCACATAAAATCCTTTGAATATACCATCGACATCACACCAACAAATGGTATCTAATCAAATGACACCATCAGTTTCAACAAATAAAAATATGGTCTCCCAAGGGCCTATCACCTCGGTCCCTCTAACCATTCCTATCACCTCAATCACTCCAACCACCCCTATCACACCCATCACATCTCAACCCCTCACTACCATGATCGCTCCAAGCGTATCTCAACCACTTGTCACTAGATCCAACATGATTCCAAATCCACCACCACTACCACCAAAACCAAATGCAACAAGACAATATAACATTGCGTTAAAAGCTCACCAGGCCTACCAAAAGGCCATCCAACAATATGTAGACATGCAACAAGCAACACAAGTGAAACAAGCCTCTCAATCTTCCCAATCCTCTCAAGCTACCCAACAAACACAAGCACAAACATGAAAAATGATAACTATTGGGGATAACTATGAACATTCAACCACTGGTGATAACATTGACAATTTCCCCACCACAATTGTTGAAAACAATGATCAAGATCTATCCATCAAAGATCACATTGAAGATGTTTCTATCTTGTCCAAAGATCAAATCAACATACATCAAGAGTCACTTTTCAATCATGATCAAAATCCACCAACAATACTCAACAATGATCCAATTCAGGAAATGTCAACATCACTTGACCCTATGGTTGAAGACATTCACAATCTCTTTGCCACAATTTTTGAAAACAATGATCAAGATCTCTCCATCGATGAGCACCTTGAAGATGTTTCCACCCCATCTGATGATCAACTCACCATACATCAAGAGCCACTTTTTAGTGATCTATTTCAAGGAGTGTTAGAGTTATTTGATTCTATTCACATAATGTAGGATCCATCGACCAATGATCATATTGAAAATGTCTCTACAACACCTTATGAGTTGGAGGACATATCTCAAAATTTTATTCCAAAGCATGATCAAAACCTTTCACCAAGGTCTAGCAATGGTCCTTTCGAAGACATATTAACACCCTTTGACCTCATGGTTACAGATGTCGAAAGAACCCTGAACTCGACACTTGAGGATATTGAACCACTTACCATGTCTAATGATCACATCCAAGAACCCTTTATAAGCAATCCACCCTTTGAAATTGACCCATGTCAAGAGCTTGATCCAAAGCATGTTGAAAGCAATCCCAAAATTAATCAAGATCAAGAATTTGTATCTCAAAGATACTACAATGATCTAATGGACACTCTCCTATCTATACAAGATGTCGTAAATGATGATCACATCCATATAGCACATACTCCTCCATATTACCATGAGATCCTTTCGGTGAATGGACACATAGATGATCTTCATTCAGATCAATATTATTTTACTCCAAACATTATTACACAAAAAGAGCAGGTTATCGATTCCTACAGTCAAACTGAGTTGTCAACAACAGGATCAGATATGTCCCAAACTCAGACTGGGGACATCATGAATAAGGATATCCAGCATTATCCACTCCAGGAAATGAGTCAAACAGAATAGTATAATTTAGAGTTAGCAGAGTAGCAAATTGAAACAACATCACCTATGGTGGTCATTTATCAGAGAATGCATTTTAAACAGGACATCTCATAATAGAAAAAATCAAAGCATGAAGGAAATATTACCACAATACTAGGGGCAACTTCATCTAGTGCAAATGTCAACATAGGGAGCACAAAGAGTCCTTATGTTGAAACTAGTGTCAATATTATAACTAGCGATGTCATGAATCTTCATCCACCCATCACCTCATCCACAAATTGGGACCAACTTCGAAGGAAAGATTTGAATCAAAGCACAAACAACGTTATCAAAGCAAAAGAAGCTAGAAAGCATAATGGAAAAATCAAATACAAATGGATACCAAAGAATACAAAGAAAGATCATCCCTATCAAACTCCATCAGTCAAAGAAACTATGAGGAAAAATAAAAAAAGGGAAAAGTATCCATCAAAGATGTCCACAAAAGAAAAAGTAGGCTTTTCTAGCAATGTATAAAGTGTATCAAGCAGTTGGTCCTAATTCCATGCACACTTTCATATCCACCCATCATTGCTCATCTTCCCAAGTTTGGAGAGTCAAAGATTCCAAGTTGTCAACCAATCCATCTTTTATGATCCCTAAACACACTACATCCATGCCTCCACACATGATAGCCAATTCTCACATTGACCATGTATTGGCAATGACCCTTCATCATAAGGATTTTGAAGGCACTCTATCGCGATTTGTGCACAGAGACAAAGTTAACTCCAGTATCAGCAAAGCAAATCAGGAATCCCAAAAGCTGCATTCAAGTGCACATATCTTAGAAAAGCAACTTCTTCAGGCAAGATACCAATGGCACATTATGACATAAGCACCTACATCGACACCACAAGGTGATTCAGCATGAGCTTAAAATCTTTTAGAAAAACCAAAAAAACCAAAAAATATGAAAATCCAAAAAAAACAGAAAAAGGATTGAAAATAGTAAAGAAAAAATTGTCCTCTAGTGAGAACCACTTCGATGGCGCTTTGGGTAGGTACCATGATGAAAACCTAGAAAACATGCATCATGAGTAGAATCGAGCATCTGTGTGCACTATTTCACGTGAAAGCATCTCATCCCATCCATAATAAATCTAGCATTCCATCCATCTTATCCATAATAAATCCATTCATCCATGAACCATTTATCAAATACATTTTCATCCATTTGCATCCATAGCCCAAGTTATCTTGATCCTGACAAAATTTGGTGCACACTTTACACTTGCTTATGGTAATCATCTTGACATGGGTCATTTTCATTGATCCTATCCTATATCCAATGTTATCTGAGCAATGAAGCACTATCCAAATGAGCATTCTTTATCTAAACACCTTATCTTATCACAAGATAATCCTTGAAATCCTTTGTGTGATTACCATATCCATCCATCTGTACACCTATCTGAGCATCCACACATGACATTCCATACATTGCTAGACACTGGGGGTAGATATGTACATCTTGCTTCAAGAATAAATCTTGATCTATATCCTCCAACTTATGTGGTGATCCAAACATTGGAAAATGTGAAATCAAATTGGTCAAACACTTGTGATAAAACATCCAAATCACTAGCCCATGGCATATTTTGACAAGACGATGTTCCTTATCAATCTTCATCTTTTATCGAACATCGATCCAAACAATCAATATCAGTCACATCTAACACACCCTTCAAACGTCACATCAAATCATTCAAACAATTTTTGTTCCAAATCAAGCTTCATCAATCATGATCAATCAAATCCAATCAAAAAATCATTACCTCGGGATATCCTTGTGTTGCTTAACACTATCCTTGCATTGTTGTGCATCCTCAACAATGTTATCATCATCAATCTATTATCACCTTTGGATATCCATCCCAATCCTTGTGTTGCTTAACACTATCCTTACATTGTTGTGCATCCTCAACAAGGTTATCATCATCAATCCATGATTAATCAAATCCTTGCATTGTTGTGTATCCTCAACAATGTTATCATCATCAACAATCCATCGATTCGATCAGTCAAGCTTAGCTTGGTCTTCGAAAAAATCCCAAAAGGAGCACTAATAATATTAGACACATCATTATCCAAATCATCAAAATCATGCAAAAATCCAAAAACATCCAAAACATCAAAAAATCCAAAAACATTCATAAAAATAGAAAACATAAAAAACATTGGAATCTGAACTACATCGTCTCTAAGCTTAAACGTAGGCAAGGCTAATCTCTGATTAGCCCCCGAGACATCAAAATCCAAAAAATTAAAAAAACCAAAAAAATCCAAAAACATCCAAAATCACATCAAAATCCAAAAACATTCAAAAATCAAAAACACCAAAAATAGCTTCAAAACATTTCAAAACATCAAAAACATCCAAATATTTGAAAAATTTCCATCCATCTCATCTCGATTGCACTCGCAATAATCAATCATCCATAATAAACTAATCGTCACCTTCATCCTTTGGCAACACAAATAGAAACAACCACAACAATCAGCAAAAGCAAGCTTCAATCGTAAAATCAAAATTGAAACAATAAACCATTAAATACAAAATCAAGCTCTTGATCATTCACAAACATGCCAACCAACCTTGTATCAATAGCCTATCAATCAACTTATCAAACCATCATCATCCTATACAATGCATTTCCTAGGATATATCGTTTCGACAATGGGCATCATTTTGGATATCACGTTGGATTCTTATCCTATCAAAACACATCCCTCTGGCTGAAGGTATGAATAATATTGGCTTGTTTGCGTACTTGATCTTTTCTTTTGATTTTTCTTATTGCTCATTCCAAGGACCTCTCGATGATATCCAAACAAAGGATTTAGAGAGATAGGAATGGGGCAACGATCATTATCTTTTGTCTGTTGCACTTGTTGGATTTTCTTGTAAAATAACTTGGTGAATACTTTCTTTGTTAGGTACATCCTAGCAAGGTTTCCATATGTCAAGTGTGAACAAGAATACTCCTATCTGTTTGTCGAGTCAAATTCCATTGCACTAGGTACAACACCATCCTGGTTCTTTATACCTTGATGCATCGTATCTATGTGTGTTATCAAACATAAGGTAAGTAGCCCTTTTAAAATCCCAATCCTTGATAAGAAAATAATCATCATCCATCTCTCATCATCATCTCTAATAGAGTCTCGACCAATCATGGACTTGTTGGATCCTCTTGTCATCGTCTCATTCCTTCTTTCTTCTCTCTGCGCTAACATAACATCACCAATGCATCCATCATGCATCCATCTCGCATCCACAAACCATCAAAATTATGCACATCATTTCACATACATCATCATCATAATATAGATATGTTAGTCTAAGCATCTCATAAATCATATATTTGCATAAATCATAAATTTGCATAATCACAGCATATCACATCACCAATCTCATCCATCTCACATCATATCATCATTTAAGTTGTTTAAGACAATATAGATTTGTTATTCTAAGCATCTTAAAACCATCTCATTTGCATTATCATCGCAATCATCCATACCATCCATTTTAAACCTCTTTATCCTGAGATCGACCCTCAAATCAAATATTTTCTCTCGATCTCTCGAGGGGGCAATGTACCAGTGTACTTCTTTCCACTGGGGCATCCAAAAAAATCATAATTTTTTTGAATTTTGATCACGGAAAGTTTATTCTTTGAACCAACGCAACAAGTACATTGCTTCAAATAGGGGCAAATTGTAGACACGCAAAATTGACATCATGCATTTGATTAGGTCATATTCATCTATTCAACAAATAAATCAAGTTTATTTATCAATCTCCTAAATTCATCAGTTTAAATTAAATAAATCAACTTGATCCTAGAACATCACCCTCATTGATTAAATAAATCAATCCTTTATTTAATTAAGTTTGAAATCACCTTTCATCCCTTTTTGATTTAAATAAATCAAAATATTCAAGTCAAAGGGGTCAAAGCATCTAATCATCATTAAGCTAAGCTAATCCTGATTAACCTAACCTAACCATCCATCACATCCTCTAGCTTTTCCCACTTGCACCAATAAATCATTTTAATTCATTTATAAAATCAACATTTTCCATCAACATGGCATCTTTGAGGAATACTCCCTCAAGTTTGAATTCAAAAACAAGTGGACATGTACATCCAAAAAAGCATTTATGAGCTCTTACATGTCCCTTTGCAAAGGTCAAACTCAACATTAACTCTCAAATTCAAATTTGAAATCTCCCTCTCTTTGGCACATTGACCAAAATGTGCTCATCCTCCAACTTATCACATGATGACAAGTGGCTTCATATCATTGGCCTAATCTTTATCCCACATTTCTCTCTCATAAGCATTCTTTCAACTTGAGAATCTTTAAATAGAGATCATCTCCACTGATCAAATCCTCCACAATCTTCATGCAAAGTCATTCTCTTAAACTGGGAACTGATTTTTTCCACCATCATTTGCAACATCAAGTTTGTCAAGGGTTGGGAAAGGGCTACTTTTCATATCAAAGTAGCACCAATCCAATATGGGATAGATATACTTCATGTTTTTCTTTGTATGCTTTTATTTATCTTGTTATTTGATAGCATTTTAAAACATGTTAGATTATCTCATATGGATGTTGAAATTTTGCTTTGTTTTAAACTAACCATGCTAATGTGTGTTGGAGGTTCTAGCAATTTGCAGATTTAACATCCACATTAGCCTTTCCCATTGTAATAGGAAAATTGATCACACCAAGCAGTTGCTTTACTACATTGTCAAATCCTTGAATCAATAAGGAATTAGGTTTTTAAATTCTTGATTTATCCACACCATTTCTATCAAAAAGGGTAACACTACACACATTAAGAGTTGAGCCATTTTCAATAAGGGTTCACTTTATTCCTATTCTATTGAAGATAGCTATTATCGTGAAGGCATAATTTTTCTTTCTCAGTTCCAAGGGAGGTAGCTCATGTTGATGAAAAGTAATGTCTAGATTAACCATATTCATTCCTTGAATTATAGCTACTACATCACTTAGATTTGTACTAGAGGAAACCACAACTTGTTGCAAGGTTGTTTGAAGCATAGTATAATAATTAGGTGAATTTTGAATTAGATCACATGGGGATATTTTTTTGGGAGTATTCTTAAGTTGTGTAAACAAATATTTTGGAAATCAAATGCTTTATAGTCCTTCTAGGGATTTTTACCTAAAAGGATAAAGATTGGGCCAAAATGCAATGTATACATTCAAAGATTGATGTGATGTGGGTGTAATGTGACTAAATGCAGAAAATGAATAAAAGCTATTGATTATGAATGCAAATCTAAGAAATGTGAAGTGTTTGAAAACATAGTGTTGTATGCAAACATGAACTAGAAACATGAAAAAATCATAACATAACTTAACGAAACTAATCATGGTGCACCTAGAAGATAAAAGTAGATTTAGGAAGTTTTTGAAATGCTATAGATTTCTTTCTCGAAGCCCATTGGGACTCATTCACCACAGATGGAAAATTAGTCTTGTTTCTAGTAAAATCTATCAGATCAGATTTCGAGATGTCGGGAACACAAAACTTCAGAAAATAAAATTTCCTCCCTAGCAGTGGGACTCATTCAGCATAGGTGGTGAATTAGTCCACCTATAGATTTTTGAAAATTCAAAGGTCAACTCTACAGGGCATGGTCTGCACTTTTCTGCCTAACAACTTGTCAGATTTGATTCTGCAAAATATGACAGGAAAGTGGTCTCCAAGCTTCAAATAGGGTTATGTTGACTTTCATGACTTTGTAACACCTTTTTGAAGCCTTTCTCCTTGAAAAATCTACCTAAAAGTTCTACAAACACACATGCAAAGAGGGGGAAAAGGGTTAAAGGTTAGAGTATAGGGGTTTTCCTTGGTCAAACCCCAATTTGGTAATCAAACCCTATGAAATAAAATAGAATTAGAAGAGAATGATGAACAAATAACATGCAATGTCATACACTCACCAAACCCTTGTTGTTGAAGTCTGAAGATATGTCAATGGCTGCTCCAAGCTGCTTGATAATTGCTTGATTGAATGATGTTATGATGCTTGGGTGAATGCTTAGATGGATTGAATGCATGAATGAATGGGGGTTAAAATGAAAGGAAAATCACATATTTATACACACTTATGCCCTAATTTCTTGAAAATACATCACAGACTGATGTTAGGTCTTAAGGAATAAAAACCCACCAGTAATTTGAACTTATTTTGATTTTCACGCTAAGATGAAATCATTCACCTGAGTGGAAAATGGGTCCCACTTAAGGAATGTGAATGGGTGTCAAAAATAATATTGTACTAAATGATGTTTGTCAGGTTTGTACTAAAAAATACACATAATTAAGGTCTGTAAGTTCATAGAGGGGCCAAATAAAGCATAAGAAAGGTGTATTTGGTGATGACAAGTCTAGAAAATCATGAAATTTAGTTGCAAGACTTTACACCACTTTAAAATACGACTTAGTAAGTGATAAAAATGAGGTATGTAGGTGAATTATGATAAGAAGAATCTAGAAAAGTGTGAAAATGTGTCACAACAATTCACAACACCTTACAAGACATCGTAAAGTCTTAATGATTCATAAATATTCAAGACCTAATGTGAATGTGTGGGCCACATTGAAACATTAAATCAAGGAAAAATCAAACCAAATAAGCACAAGGAGGGACAAAACAAGAAAAAGTAGAAGGGTTACTTTTTTCATGTCCACAATTAGCTCCCACTTTAGTGAGAGGATGAACTTGCTTCAAATTCACACTAAAGTAGTTGAACATGGAATCAAGAGGGGTCCAAATGCACTGATGCTTGGTGAGATGATACAACATCAATCAAGAGGTATGATCAAGCCCCTAGGATCAAGATCCCATGGAAAAGCTATCATAAGCACAAAGGAACACACATGAGAATAATGAAAAGGAATGAAGGAAAGAAGAGAAAGCTTTGATTGTTTGTCTAGCTCATTGTGGATTAGATCAAGGCTACTTGTTTGGAAAATTCATACTCACTTCGGGGCAATAGAAATCATATCCGCTAGGTGAGAAGGCCCAAGTATACTCACTTTGGGGCCACAAAACTTCTGGTTGTTCGTGGGGTGAGAAATCCACAACATACTCACTCTGGGGCCATGAAACTTCTGTTTGTTTACGGGGTGAGAATTCCACAAGGTGGCTATATGGGGAAAAGTCATGCCTTGAAATGGGCTTCTCGCTCAACCATACTAAAGTTATACCTCCTGATCTAACTTTAATAAGGTGCCACAAAGAAAGATGTCATTTTGTGCTTCATGAGATAAGCAAAGCTTCATATGCTTAGAACTCATGAACAAATGCAATGGAACCATAGGCATGCAAGCTTTGTTATGCAAGGTGGCCATGTAAATGCAAAATGCAACATGCAAAAGAATGTTCAAAGGAGTCTTGCTTAGTTCATGCAAGGTCTATAACTTAGGGAACGTTGTGTCTAATGTCTCCAAGAAAGGACCAATCAAAGAATAGAATATTCACAACTTAGGGGATGCAATGTGACACATCAGGCCACCAAGAGGAATGCCATATGCTAAGATAGATCACGCTTATGAAGGACACTATACCAAATTCAATCCACAAAGTGACAAACACATTGTATGGAACAAGAAGGTTGCACTAAGAACCAAGAAAAAGAAAAAAAATGCAAATGAATAATGCCAATGTATGCCCCCACTTTAAAGGAATTGCTACACACCATTTTGAGAAAAAATAATTTAAAGTAGCAAATGAAAAATGAAAAAACAAACAAGACATGAGAGTCAACTTGGAAAGACCCTATGCCAAGTCATACATTTCTGAGTAAGGCTGCATCATGAAAAAGGAACAAAAGAAAGATGGGTTTCTCCCAAATAGGAACACACCAAACACATAAGGGATCTATGGATTTGGGGTCAGTATTTTCATTATTGCAATATTTTTATTAAAGAGCTCAAAATTGTCATCATTCCCTAAATACACATAAGACTAGAAGAATGACACAAAGAGAGAAAAACAAAGAAAAAGAAACAAAATCCGTTTTGGGTCAACATGGAAGAGACATAGGATGTCTCAACACTTTGCATCATCCCCAAAAGGGAAACACAAGTATAAGACAAAAGGAAAGGAAAAAGAAATAAAAAATGTTTTGGGTCAACATGAGAGAGACATTCCAGTCTCAATGCCTTGCATCATCCCCATAAGGAAAACACAAACTAAAAGTGAAAAGGAAAATAAAAAGACCTATTGGGTCAACATAGAAGAGAAATAGGGTGTCTCAACACTTTGCATCATCCCCAAAAGGAAAACACAAAAAAAAAGTGAAAAGGAAAATAAAAAGACCTTTTGGGTCAACATGGAAGAGACATAGGGAATCTCAATGCTTTGAGTCATCCCCGAAAGGAAAAACAAAAACAAAAGTGAAAAAGAAAAGCGAAACCATTGTAGCACATATAGAAGAATGAAGGTACAAATAGAGGAATTTCACAAAGAGAGGGAACATCAAATGTAACATTATGGGGCAGCACCATACACACATACAAAAGAAAAAGAAAAAGAAAATAAATGCAAAAGGCTAGCAAGGCGAATGCAAGTCAACCATCTAACAAATCATCTACCTCCCAATCATGTTCAGGATATGCCAAGGGTGCTTGACTAGCCAAAGGGACAAGTGAAAGTGTCGAACTAGGGGAAGTACCAGGTTCTACACTAGATGGAGGAGATTTCTCATGTAAGTTCATGGAAGAGGAAAATAATGTATTCAAATCATTATGCACCTCTTCGTCAATTTTAGTGATCTCATCATTGTCATTCAGATTAATCACAACTAGAGGAAAAATGAAAATGTCGAATGATGGGTGTATTATAGGTTGTGGTTGTTGTATTGGATCATTTTGTTGCGATTGGGGAGGAGGGTCATCATGCATTGCTTCTGTCATGTGCAGATTTTTATTTTCTTTGCTTTCTTCATTTTGTAACGTGCAAGCAAGGAGATGGTATCAACGCCTATGCTCCCTAGCACCTTAGTTTCTTTTGATTCTATTTTGAATTTATGTTGGTGTAAGAACCAGTTAATCCACCATAGGCTCATTTTCTTCCCTAAGGGGAGAAACAGAAGGAATCGTAGGAGGCGAGACAATCACTTTCTCTTTTACTTTATATGCTTGTTTTATGTGAGGGGGCATGATGGGATTGGTTTCATTATATCTTGGTTGTTTGGATGATGAAGGTGAAGTGTTTATTGTTGGTTGTTCTTGAGTTGTTGGTTTAGGTTCAGGTTGAAGCATTGTGTCATCTAGGATGGGAGTTTTAGAAGTGAATGGGGGGTATGTGTAGGATCACGATGGGCCAAAAAGAGTGATATGATGGGTATTTGTAGGGTATGTGATTGACAAAATTTTTTTACCCAAAATCGATGAAATGAAAAGGTTTTTTAAAGGAGATTCCCAGCTTTCCACCAATATAAATTATTCTTTACTTTGAATTTAATAAATAATTATTATTCATTTTCTATTTGAATTACGACTAAAGTCCTTATTGATAGGCTCATTGAAAAACATCTATAACTTTCAAATGGTATCACATTTTTTGATTCCAAAACATGCATCACATTCTATGCTTTGCATGCTATAGGATTAAAAAAAGAAAAAATGAATTTCATGAAGTTTTGACCAAGTTAAGGTGGTTAGACATACGAGTTTTTTATATTTTTAAAAAGTTGTAATAAAAAATTCATAATTAATTATTTACTTGGAAACAAATTACAAAAAATATGCATCACATATGGACATGAATTCTCTACTTATTTCTAAAATATTATAAAAAAATATTATCATTTTATTGTGGTTAGGGTGGTCCATTTACCTACTTATTTTTTCCGAAATTTAAGTACTACTGCATTGAAATTTCAAATTTTACCAAATAGATTTTTTATTTTTAAAATAAACCTAGTAGTTTAGAAGCTACATTCAATTTGCTATAGATTCTATTCTTACATATTTTTGAAATAATATAGATAACTTATTCAATTTTTACCAAGTTGCCTAACTCTGATTTTTCTAAATTTTTTGCCACTTAAAGGTCTTTATTTTCCATGATGATCCTGAACATACCCTGGGGATATGCTGTGAAGAGATAATTTCGCTATTCATTTGGCTTTGAATTTTTGATAGGAAATGAAAGTGAAGTCTTTGTGGGGTGTTATGGGTTCCATGGGCTTAGTCCAAAAGGATTCTAAGGAGAAATTTCCTTTAGAAGACAAAGGGTTAAAACCACTACGATGAACAATGAATATGTCATCATCGTGTGGAAAATTTATACATTAATGTATGACTGAAGGAACAACTTTCATCAAGTGAAGCCATGGGAGGCCTAGCCACAAACAAAACGGATCTGATTCTGGGATGATGGAGAATGTTACATCCATTGTCTTAGGTCCTATCTGTAATGGAAGGATGATTGATCCTATCATAGGGAACACAAAAACATTGTGTGTTTCAATCCATTCTCCTTGTTTGTCATAATCATCTTGATAAGGATCACGTAATACCAAAAATTCCTCAGTGATCACATTTTATCCACAGGTGAGATCTATGAGTATCCCATTAGTGGGCTTATCATAAATATGGATGGCTATGTAAAGAGGACCATCAGGAAGATCTAGAAGGATATCCTTAGAAGAGAAAGTAATATTAAGATATTTCTTAGGTTGTCCCTTACAAGAGATAACAACTATCACACCTACCATATCATGCATAGGATTAATAGAAGTGGTATGTGGAATAAGATTAGGATCTTCAATAGTTGTATGAATAATCATCGTATCATTGTTTTGAATTTCACTGGCTTTGAAAAATGACACATTATGTTTGGGCATTGGATTGGTAAAAAATTGCAAATTTTGATTGGGTGGGGCAACAGATGTATTTCCTTTAACATTAATATTGGAAATGGATAGACAACTAGAATCAATGAGGTCTTGCACTATGTGTTTAAGACGCTTACATTATTCTATGCCATGTCCATTTTGTCTATGATAATGGAAATAAGTGTTGGGTTGAGAGCTTGGAGGTAAAGGCTTAGTGGGATCCAATGGTTTAACAGTAGTTAAAGTAATCATCTATGGCTACAATAGTTGGGAAATGGTGTTATGAAGAGTGTCTAGTAAAGGTGCAAACTATCTTTTAGGATCTGCATAAGTAAAAGGTATCACAGCTTTAACAACTATTACTTGGTTGTTGACGGGTTGAGGTGGTTGTTGAGGAGGAGGCTTGAATTGTAAGAACCCTTTGTTTGGTTTTTGAAATGGTTGTGAATTGCTTGAAGTGCTAGGTTCAATTTTTTTAGTTCGGCTAGTAGTGGACTTCGCATCATGACTACTAATCAAATTGTGATAGTCACAAAGGGTTGTACATAAGTGCATGAAAGATGGAAATTTCATCATGGTAAAATTATCTTGGATGCGACTTTGTAAATTTTCAATGAACATCTTTTGGAGATGTGGATCAGGAACCTTGACATCGATTTGGGCATAGCGTGATTGAGAGCATGAGATGAAATCAGTTAATTTTTCATCCACATTTTGTTTACATCTCATTAGATCAGCCAATGTCTTTTTGGGAGTCATGTGCACTTGAAAATTATTTGTAAATGCATCAACTAGTTCATTGAATGAACGAATTGAATTGTATGGTAAGGATTAAAACCACTCCAAGGAAATGTCCTTTAAGGTCCTAGGAAACAGTTTGGCCAACAGTTTATCATCAAGAACAAAGTCACTGCATAAGGCTATGTAAGCTTTAACATGATTAGTAGGATCACCCTTCCCCTCATACTTCTGAAATCTAGGTATCTCAATTCCTTGTGGCATCAGTGTTCTTAATATTTCCAAGGATAATGGGTTGATATGGACATAATAGGTGGGTGGTGCATTTTGACTGTGACTTATGGTGGATATTTATTATTGCATGGAGGAGACAGTTTAGAAAATTTGCATGATGAGAGGGTCATTGTAAGTGGTATTAGGTGGAAGAGAAAGTGGTGATGGGGTGTATGCATTGGTAGGGAAAATGAATGGAATGCTAATAGATGGTATGGTGGAAGAGGAGAGAACATTCAATTCCACATAAGAATTAGGAATGCTAGCAGGAATAGTCAAGGAAGGAATCACATTGGTAACCTATTGTATTGTGTTTGTGACTTGGGGAGTGGTATAGGTAGGTATGGATGCTACTGTGGAAGTAGAGGGAGTGTTAAGTCCTCCTTGACTAACCACAGTATTTGTTGGGTGAGATGTTCTAGAGGTGGAAGGAATATGTTTATGGTATATCTCAACAATTTATTTCATAACATCTAAGCCTTCATTACATTCAAGTACATGATGGATTTTTTCTATAGCAGGAATGGCAATGGTTGAAATGTTTTCAAGACACATGTTTTGTTGCAAATGTGCTAAGTGGAATCAATAATGTTAATGATCTTTTCCTATGAAATGTGATCGTTTTGTGTGTCAACTTGCATGTTATGGGAAGGAAAATCATTGCTAAAGGTGGGATCCATGCTTAATGCACTATTTTCAACACCAAGAGTAGTAGCTCGAGACAACCCAAGGTCCACAACGAGTGTGTTATCGCAGGATCCTATGAGTCGTGAACTTCTTCTCACCAAAGTATTATCAATAGGGCACCTGTAGACACTTAAAAATGACCTAGGCTTGCAAGCTCTATTTTTAACACTTTCGTCCTAGCATAATTATGACATTTGATTATGTCTTTGGTCCACATTTGACTATTGATTAAATAATTCATAATTATTTAATTAATTCATGCCCTTTTATTCTTCATGATTATTAAATAAATAAATTTTATTTATTTATTAAATGCATCATTAATTGTCTAAGTCTTCCCCTAATTAAATAAATTTCTAAATTTATTTAATTACCTTTCTTCATTTATTTCTTCCTGATTATTAAAATAAATGAATTTTATTTATTTATTTAATATGTCACTAATTGTCATAATGAAATGAATTGATTATTTTATTTAATTAACTAATCATATCTGCTAAATTAAATAATTATCTTTAATTATTTAATTGCCAAATTTAACATTTCTATCATTTTAAATAAATCAATTATTTAAAATGATTTCACATTCTTAATCGTCAGTTCATTTTGGTAAATAATCTGAAAATTGATTATTTATTATCTCATAAAATCCATATTTTGAATTAATTTAATTCAAAATGGTAATATTCTTCTAAAAATCAAGTAATTGGGCAGATTATTGATTTTTCAAATATGATCTTCAATTCAACTCTTATCTTCTTGATTTTTTGAATCTCAAAAATCAGGCAGTCTTTATCTTCCTAATTTTCAAAAATCTTTATTTTCGAATTAATTATCTCATTTATTCTTCACTGCCAATTCGATTCTCTTAGATGAAATCTCGACCACTCACTTAATGATTTTTCCCTAACCCTGATTAGGGATTATTAGATTTAATCTGGACCTCTGATTTTAGGTCTCTGTCAAAAGTCAATCTCGTCCGTCCATTCAAAATGGCATTTTCTATAAAATGCTATTTTTCTCTCATTTTTAGATTACACACTTAGGCACTGACATACTTAGATATTTCATAGAGATTATTTCATTTATTTATCTTATTCCATTTAGTCTTGAGATACTTAGGCATAGGCATTTCGATCATAGGCATAGGCATCTTATATTCAAATCCTTCAAAGCTTGTGTAGGACTTTGTCAAGGATTGCTTACACATTCAATCTGAGGGAAACACACAAATCAACAAGTTAGAAGGTGTAATGGAGATCATCCATGGAGAATGAAAACATTGGGTGAGATTGTTCCATTTTATGTGTTTTCGTTTATTGTTCCTTTGCACTTCATTATTTCTTTGGGTTTATGCTTTCAATTCATTTGATAATCTAAACTTAAAAATAAACCTTAGATACATTGGTGAACCCGACATATTTGGACAAATAAAGAGAAATTTTTGGAGTTGGTTTCTTTTTGTTGTAGGTTTTGTTTGCTTTTTGTTGCAGGTTTTGCAGCATTTTGGATTAAGCCCTAGTTTCCAAAGATTCGACTATAACTTACAAACAGCTATGTATTTCCTCACAATTTTCTTTTTGCAATTTGAAGACAACATCAAGAGCCTTCCTTCCAAAAATCATATTTTTTAGATGTGTTGTTATTTAAAAAAAAAAAAAATTATGTTTTTCATGAAAAATAAATTTTGAGAGAAAATTATCGAATTTTTCAGATATGTTTACATTTCTAGAAATCTCTCTAAATTTTAATAGGGGTATGTTCTTTATCTTTTAAATCTGGATGCACAATTATTAGTCAAACAACAGAGATTTTAAAAATGGGGTTTCAAAAATATTTGTTTATATCTCACCCACGGTTGTTGATCTGCTCACAATTTTTTTTTTGCAGATTGGGGATGATATCAGAAGCCTCCAATCCAAAAATTAGAATTTGTGGAGCTGTTTTGTATTTTTTATAAATTTTTTATGATATTTCATAAAAAAATAATTTTAGGTGTAAAACAGCAAATTTTTTTGATTTCTTTACATTTTTGGAAACCTCTTAAGATTTTAGATAGGCTTTATTCTCTTTATTTTTTTTTTTTAAATCAGATTTGTCTTGACTAGCTAACCCTCTAATAGTAAGTGATCAATTATCTTGTTAGGGTTTTGGATTTGTTGTTGGTTTTGTGCATGTGCAGAAAATAAACACTTCAAAGGACACATTGTATCAAGTGGAAAAAAATGACACATCTAACTATTTTTGCAGGTCGATAGTCAAAGATCATTATCAAACTACTAATGAATATTTCTGCAAAACGCATGTCAAAGACCCTAGTTAAATTTTTTGAAACAAATTGTTTGGTAGTGTAGAAAATATTTCATTTGGATTAAAATTAACAAGTGTCTACTGTGTTTGGTGTGAAAGCACATTTGTGTTATTACCCTCGTGATGCAATAATCAAAGTATCCTCTCCCCTTGCGCATTCATGCGATCCTGGGTGTAAGAGAAACCGTTATTTTCTCTAGAACTTGGGCCTGTTTTGGTGGGAAAAAGTACTCACCCTAGGACGACTCAGACCGGTAGCACCCTAACACTGAGGGACTTCCAGCCGGTATATAAAAGTGGATTCTTGGGGAAAGCCCAAGAATCACGCGTATGGTTCCGACGAGATGGATCCAAAAGGGGAGTCTCGCCGCATGGATCATGCCCTATGAACGGAATGCCTGCATTAAACACCTTTTGTCTTAAGAGTCCAACCTTTTTTGGCCATTGCTTGATATAGTGTAGGGTATAGTATCATGCCTAAAGAAACTCACTATTGATCGCCTTGAGTAGAGATAGCAATTCTTGGGAAGTCATTACCCAAAGAATTCAAATTTGGTGTGCTCGAATGACGTTAATGAGCCATGGAGGGGAGCCAATGCCACCAAAATTCTAATCTATCCACTCTCGAGAAGGAAAGGTATTTATCACCAATCCGGGGTATAAAGGTGTGCTATATCAAGTATACAAACCCTTGGCCAATTGGCCTTTTAGGATTGTACTTGTCTTATGTGCGCTTGCTTACACTAAAACATCATGCTTGTCAAGTGTTTTCTAGATTTCCAAACAATATACACAACGTTCACAAATATGGACACAAACAATCGACCTTAGACAACTCAGAATTTTCAACAAAACATAAAAAAACAATCACAGTCCTCATTTTGAACTTAGACTTTGCATTGTTCATCTTAGCCATAATTTTGAACCTAGACCTTGCATTTATAACATTAAGTCCTTAGTCAAACATCATCATCTTAGTCCTCAATCAACATTTTTGCTTTGATCACCTTGTCATCTTACATCAATCATTTCCTTAAAGACAAACATTATCATCACCTAGTCATCCTAGTCGACATTTTAGGAAACATAGTCTTGCATTTTTATCCTTATCAAAAATCCAAAAAACATAGGTTGTCATCATCCTCACATTTAGTTGTCATTCTCGTCATCCTTATCAGAGCAATCCCTTTTTATTGTTGAGACTAGGCTTGAAAGAAAAAGAGGACAAATGGAAAACTTTGGACAAGATTTCAATCCCAACATCGATAATAACACGTATGACACAAACCAACATTGGACTTTTTCCGACCCATTTCACAACATGAACATGCAATATTCCATGAACACATGGCCATCTTCATCACGAAACCCTTCTGAACCATTCATACAAAGAGACCAAAATGGACGACTATATGCAGAAGACTTAGAAGCTCGAACGCAAAATCTTGATATAGTCTCCTTTGTAGAAAACTCAGTCTTACGTGATCCTCAAAGGTATCTAGCCATGCTTTTGGACCAAGGGGCTAAGTTACCACGAGGCTTTGACATAAATAATTTTCCACCTCCATCTGTCTACCCCCACCATCAACATTCACTTGACATAAATCCTACCAGTAATTCACAACAAACATCCACTTATCACCCTTATCCTAACCTTGACAAGGGAAGCCAACTATCAACTAGTCCATTCCAAACCTCCACGTCATATTTTGACCCTTCACCTATCAATCCCGTCCAAGTCTACATGCTTTATCAACCATCTACCAACTCATGTCAAGTCCTCACATCATACCATATCAATCCCGTCAAAGTATCCACATCCTATTTGAGTTGACCTTACACCAATCTAGTCCAAGGCCCCATGTCATATCCTAGTCCTTCACATACTAGTCTAGTCCAAGTCTCCATGTCCTATCCTAGTCCTTCATCCATTAATCCTTTTCAAGTCACCCCCTCACAAGCCACATTTAGTCATGAAAATGATATCATTGGCCAAAGTCAAATCCCATTGTCTAAACTTGAGGATACATGTCAAAAGGAAAGCCCAAAACATGACCTTATAATGTCACCCTCATGTCAAGAACAAGGTATTCCATCCCATGACCCTATCTTAAACTCCATTCAAGGAGTCCTTCAAGACAATCATGACATACAAAGTACACCTACCATTGACCAAGAAGTTCAAATCCACAATAACCCCATCTTTGACCAAGACCCTACCATTGACCAAGAAGTCCAAATCCATGACAACCCCATCTTTGACCAAGACCCTACCATTGACCAAAAAATCCAAAAAAATCCACTCATTGACCCTAATGCAATGCTAATGCAAACTAAACCTAGGATGTAAATGCACTTGAAATAACAAGTGAAAATGTTCTAAATATGGGTTCACCAAAATGTAAACAAATATTTTGGCCCCTGAATGTTTTATAGTCCTTCTAGGGTTTTTTACCTAAAAAGATAAAGATAGGGCCAAAATGTAATGTATACATTCAAATATTGATGTGATGTGGGTGTAATGTGACTAAAATGAGATGATATAAATGTAAAAAATGAACAAAATCTATTGATTATGAATAAAAAACTAAGAAATATAAAGTGTTTGAAAACATAGTGTTGTATGCAAACATGAACTAGAAACATGAACAAATCAAAACAAAACTTAATGAAACTGATGGGGGTGCACTTGGAAACAAAAAGTAGATCTGAGACGGTTCTGAAAATTTGTATAATTTAGTCTTGAAGCCCACTAGGACTCATTCCCCATAGATAGAAAATTAGTCCTATTTCTGGTAAAATATGTCAAAACAAGTTACGGGATGTCGGGGACACAAAACTTTAGAAAACTCTTTTTCTAGCCTAATAGTGGGACTCATTCACCATAGGTGGTGAATTAGTCCACTTGTAGATTTCCTAAAAGCCAAAGGTCAACTTTGTGTGTCCTAGTCTACAATTTTCTGCCTAACACCTTGTTGGATCTGAATCTACAAAATCTGACGGGAAATTGGTCTCCAAGCTTCAAATAGGGTTATGTTGACTTTGATGAATTTGATGACTTTGCAACACCTTTCTCCTTGAAAAATCTACCTACAAGACCTGGAAACACACATGCAAAGAGGGGGAAAAGGGTTAAGGTTTAGAGTATATGGGTTTTCCTTGGTCAAACCCTAATTTGGTAATCAAACCCTATGAAATGAAATGGAATAAGAAGAGAACGATGAATAAATAACATTCAATTTCATACACTCACCAAACCCTTCTTTTTGAAGTCTAAAGATATGTCAATGGTTTCTCCAAGATGCTTGATAATTTCTTGATTGAATGATGCTATGATGCTTGGGTGAATTCTTATATGGATTGAATGTATGAATGAATGTGGGTTTAAATGAAAGGAAATCACATATTTATACACACTTATTGTTGCAGGAGAACCTATTTTATTACATGCCTCCATGAGGAAAAAATTGTAATAAGTATTTAAAAGTGCCTAGGGATCATTAAATAAGGTCTTTCAAGACCATTTTAATCATTTGATAGGGAATAGGACAAGTTATTCAAAAGGTGGAAAAAAACAAACCTTGTAAACCTTGTTGTCAAGGTAAAAGAGAGAAATTAAGTAAATGATAAGTCCAATAGTTAGATGGAGGTTAGAATCAGTTGCAAGAATTTTTTATGAGTTGGTTTTGTTTCCAAGGCATAAATAAGCCTCTCATAGGTCGAGGAAAGAGGGAGAACTTGATTTGTAATGCAAGAACATAAATGGAAAACTGGTTTTCATCATAAAACACTGTAAAAACATGTTTGTTTGCTCCTATACAGCCATGTACTACCTGATATTGAAGGGGCAGTCATTGGAAAAGTTGGTAATGTGTTTCTACTTCATTTTTATTTTTTTCTTGTTCGATTTAATGGAGAAATGAGAGAGATATGGCCTATTTTCTAAAAATGGTTCAAAACCCTTGTTAGGGTAAACAACAAGGTAACTAAATTGGATTTCTCTTCATTTATATGATGAAACCTCCTAATTCTTTGTGAGATTAATCTTACTAGTATATTATTTCATATTCAAATGGATTTGAGTCAAGGAAACAAGGATTAAGGCATTATAGATTGAAGTTTCACTGGTTTTTCTGAGTTTACAGTTTGAAACAAAGCATTTAAGGGAACATAACTTGGGGTTTTATAAAATCCTTAAGGAAATGAGCATATAATGGTTTATGAAGCTTGATTAATTCAAACTGAACATGTTTGAACCATTGATCAAGGGAAAACATGATTGGAACCTATATATACAATAAGCCCTATTGGACTTGAGACCTAATTAGGCCTGTGTTGGTAGTGATGAGTCCTAGATTGAGTAATTTTCTCCAAAACAACATATGATATACTTTTGATATGTTCTAAGGTATATTAAGGGGTATCTTAAAAGTTGTTTACATTCAATGATAAGGGTTTGTGTTTGAATAAAATCTCTAATAGACCTATGGTAGACCTACTAGAGAGATGGCAAAGTAATGAAGGAATCACACCTAAATTATGTTCTTGTGGTTTGGAAAGAGTTTATACTTGTTGAATTAGGCCTTTTAAAGTTGGTCCACATATTGAAGGAATTATATGTGTCTTGGGATCAAAGTTTGGTGCTTGGTGACTTGTAGATGCCACATATGTACTCTAGGACAGTCATAAAGAGTTAATAGTAAATGAAATGGAAGACATTGTGAAATTATTTGTTTGTTATTTTGACTCAAATGAAGGTGGAATATGATTTTTTTTATTTGGTTATTCCTCTAAAGATAAAACTTAATGCTTGTAGCAAAAGTGTCGTGATATATAGTGAAAGAAGTTGATCTTTGTTGATGTTTGTGGGATATATAGTTGAATAAGTGTGCCAAAGGATGGTGAGTTCAAGATGTTCTGAGTTAGTCAAATGAAGATTGTGAAGGTTTTGTGAGATGTGTTTTGAATCCTCCTAGCTTTGCATCATTTATGCCCTAATTTCCTACAAAATTCAACATCACAGGTCGACCTTATGTCTTTAGGAATGAAAACCCACCAGTAATTCAAACTTATTTTTAATTTTGTGCCAAGAGGGACTCATTTTCCCATAGTGGTGAATGGGTCCCATTGAAGGCATATGAATGGACCGTGTCGGAAATTATATTGTATTAAATGATGTTTGTATGGGTTTTTACTAAAAAAACACTTAATTAATGCTTGTAAGTGCATAAAGGGGAAAAATAAAGCATAAGAAAGGTGTATTTGGTGATGAAAAGTCTAGAAAAGTGTGAAAGTTAGTTACAAGACTTTACAACACTTTAAAATAAGAATTGGTAAGTGATAAAAAAAGGGGGTATGTAGGTGAATTATGATAAGAAGAGTCTAGAAAAGTGTGAAAATGTGTCACAACACTTCACAACACCTTTACAAGATAGATGTTGTAAAGTCTTAATTATTCATAAAGATTCAAGACCTAATGTGAATGTGTGGGCCACATTGCAACATTAAATCAAGGAAAAGTCAAGCCAAATAAGCACAAGGAGGGACACAACAAGAAAAAGTAGAAGAGTTACTTTTTTCGTGTCCACAAGTTGTTTAAAAGATCATACTCCTTCCCACTTGTAGTGTAGAACAATTCATACCCCTACATTTTCACACTTGTTTGAGCCTACCTTGCTTTACTTATGCTTCTTTATGGCTTAACTAGCCCTATTTTGTGTCCACTAGCCTAATAAATTATATATTTTTATGGAAAATCTTGACAAACATCAAAAGATAAATGATCACTTAATGTTTATGTCTATGTGTCCCTAATTTGTGGAGTAGGACTAAAACACCACCTAGGGTGCCTTTTTCCTCCATGGGTCTTAGGACCATTATTTTGAAACCACCAAAATAGGTCCCTTTTTTGAGTTTGTACCCCAAGAATTGAGCCTTGAGACTAAGACGCCACCTAGGGAATCTTAGTCCTCCTTGGCTTCTTTTTTGGATTCAATTTCAAATTTGGGTGGGATTTAGCCTCCTTTGTTTAATTATTTCATATGCTAGCTTGTTGTGGTGTAATTTTGCGATATTAAGAATGAATAAGTATAAATAGAAGGTTCCTCCACCCATTTTTTGTAACAAGTAATCTAAGTATCCAAGCATTCAAGTATTTAAGTATTTAAGAGAATTTCATCAAGCATTTGGAGCCATCATCAAGATTCAAGCATCATGCTAATGTTTTAGTGGATATATTCATGTTGTTGAGCGAAGATTGTAGATGTACCATTGAAGATGTATTTGCAACCATATCCAAGGATCTAAGATCTACATTCTTCATGGCCACTACATGATAGATTGCATATTTTCTTCACAAGACATCATACAAGGTGATATTATTTACATATTTCATGTTTCATGATTCATTTCATCATTTAGTTTAATTACCTAAAAGGGGTTTGACCAAGGAAAACCCCCATTCACTAACAATCAGCAAGTTTTCCCTCTCTTGTGTGTTTGTATTTGTAGATCTAGGTTGAAGACTTGAAGATCATTTGGAGTGAAAAATTGAAAGGTTGAAAAGTTGCATTACAAAGTTGTCATCTTCATGGAAACTCACCTACAAGTCAGATCTAGAAGATTCAAGACCTTAGATCCGAGGAGAAGCGAGTGCAGACCTTAGAGCTCAAGACCATAGTTAAAAATTTTAGAAATTAAAAACAAGATTAATATGCCATATTGGTCATCTTAGTCCTCCTACACATATTCTTTAGAGATTTTTCAAGATCTACTCCTAACATTTGAAGACTTTGTATTTTCCCTAAAAAAAATAGCAGTGGGACTAATACACCATTTTGGGTGTCTTATTCGTCCACAACATATTTTGATAGCTTCTTTACATTTCTAGAATCCTCATTACATCTCCAAACTTCCCAGGTACACATACCCTAACTTGGTGTAGCTTAATTTCATCATTTTCACTCATTATTTGGCTTATATTTCTTGATTTATTGAGATGAATGTTCATTTGTCTTCATTTAGCTTGCATTTTGTACATCACATTGTGTTTTCCAACATTTTTTTTTTCCAAGCATTTTATTGGTAGTGAACCCTTTGAACTTAAAGAAACCCCTCCTAGGTCCTTCCTAATTGTGAATTGACTCACCTTGTGAGGTTATTTGATCCAATTAGGATCCCTAGGAAAATAGTGAATGGTTTGATAGAAAAGTCTGATATCTCTAAGGTATCCATTTTCCTCTTCATCATTTTGGTGAACCTCACTTTTAAGAATTCATTCCTAATTTGGAGTCCATAAAAGTATTTAAATCTATATTGCATTCATTATTGCATTGCATCATGCATTACTAAAAGTGCATCTAAGGTATCTTGCATTTTGCATTAGTGAAATTGCATTTAGGGTTTCCTATATTTGCATTAGACAAAGTGCATATAGGTTATATTTTTTCTTTCTTGCAACATTCTATCTCATTGAAAAACTGAAAATTGCATTTTCAATCATCCTAATTGCATTTAGAAACATTGTTATTACATTCAAAATTGAAAAACCTTACTAGGACTAAAATGCCCTTGGTGGTGTCTTAGTCTCTCTATGCTTTTTTATTGTAGTACCTTGTCCGAGTGACTTTCTATCTATTTCAACTTCTCAAACCTTCAAATTTCATCAAGAGGACTAAGACACCCTCCCTTGAGTCGTAGTCCTTGTGGAATTTTAGATTGTAGTTTTCAAGATCTGAATCAGCATTTATGTGCTTCTATTTGTTGGCATTGTTCATCTAATTTATTGGGTTGACTTTCTGTTTCATGCATTTTACTAAATTTGGAGCTTAAAGTGATTCATTTTCCATGCATTTCTCAATTCCAAATTTGCATTTACAACATTCCATTTCCATATCATTTCATAGTGTAATCAGCAAATTACATTGTTTCAAATCTGTAAATTAAATTTAAACATTTCACTTTAAGTCATTGCATTGCACTTTATTTACTTCCTCATGTTAGCATGTGTTCTCTTCAAGCATTTAGTGTTTGTAGTGGCTTGTATGATTCTATTTTATCTATTCATGGGCACAATCTAGGAAAGCAAAGTAAAACCTTTGATAAGTATTTTGGATACCCTCCTAGTATCTACTGGATTTGTAAAAATGTCATAACACAAGAGGATGCAAGTGTAGACAATCATAACAATCATAATTTTTATTCTCCCAATACCTCTCCTATTGGTGACGAAGGTATCTTTGTGAAAGAAGATATAAGCATTGAGAGTCTTGATTGTCCCTCTCCTCTTCCCCCTTTGGAGGACATTAGGAAACAAGAAGATGAGATCATAGAAACATTTCTAAACATCACCTTACCTTGTCTCCATTCATCCCTTTCTTGTGACGATGTTTTAGTGAAAGAAGATTATATCATAGATAACCATAATTCTCCTTCTCCTAATACCCTCCTCGATACAAAGAGGATAGGTTGGTGTTAGAACATGAACCTATCAAGAATCATGAGAATCTTGTTCCTCCCTTCCCTAATGCTCCTACCATTTGGAATAATCTATTTAATCATAGTTTTCCATCCCTTGATTCCTCCCCTACTTGTGATGAAGATACTTTACAAGATCTAACCATGGAATGTGATGAAAATATTACAAGCTCTCCTACTAGGGTTGATAGTATGGCACAAGAGAATGAGACCTTAGAGAAAAAGGACAATCAAATATAGCCTTCTACTAATACCCCCACTATTGATGAACAAGACAATTCAACCATTGATAACTTCCTTACATGTGATGAAGTCAGTTTAGAAGAACCAACCCTTGAATTTCAAGAACATTTGGTTTGTACTTCTACAAAATACTCTCCTACTAGGGAAGATATCATGATGGAAGAATATGAGAACATTGACAATAGTAATTCCTTAGATTAAGATAATGAAGTGACATTAGACTCCTTTTCACTAAGAGATTATGAAAATAATAATAATTCTTCTGAGGTTCTACACATTAGATACCCCTTCGAGTACTCTCCTGAACCTAAACTTATCATTTATCCACCCTCCCAAAAACCACAAATTCAAAACAAACCCATCCTTATCCTTGAACCACCTAAGAACAATGTTTCACAACAACTGAGTTACAATACTATTGGTCATACATACAACACTAGGAACAATCCACAACCAAGAAAAACACCTTCAACATCCCTCTCATTGCCTAATCCCATCTTACTAGGTCTCGCTCGTTTTCCTTCACCAAATACAAAGGAGTGTGATCTTTTCTAACAACTTAAGAATACTCCTGCTAAGATATCTTTATGGGACCTTGTCCAAACCTCCCCCAACTATCATAAAATTATTCAAAGTTCCTTACAAAAGATTCCTATCCCTTCTAATGTGCAACCAAATAGTATAGTAGCCCTGATTCAAGTAATAAATGCTGACATTGTTTTCCACCAAAGTGAGCTCCCTACTTTGGAATTGCAAAAATAATATTATTCTTTCATGATCATGGCTCAATACAAGACAATAGAGATAAAACAAAACCTTGTTGACAATGACTCAACCTTAAATGTGTGTAGTGCAATCCTTTTGGATAAAATTGGTGTTGATAAATCAAAAACTCTACCTAACTCTTTATCTTTTAAGGGATTTGATAATGTGGGAAAGAAATCACTTGGAGTGATAAATTTACCTATTACAGTTGGAAAGGCTACCTTACAAACCCCTATTCATGTTATGCCTCATGATCTTTCATACAATCTCCTTTTAGGTAGACCATGGATTCATGAGATGCATGTAGTGCCTTCTACCCTTCAACGTAAAATGAAGTATGTCTACAAAAACAAATTTTACAAGGAAAATACTTGTAAAACATTAACACCAACTACACAAGTGGAACCCATGCAACAAAAAAATAAAGAAAAACACATTGAAGAAGTCATGAAGCTATTAGAAGATGATTGGGGTTCCTTATATTTTGAACATACATCCATGGGAGAATACAAGATCATAAACAAATATTCAAACAAGGGAAAAGAAATAGTGGTAATTTCAACACAAAATTTGGATAACCCTTCAAAATCATCCACCTCAACCACTTTAGAAGAAAGAGAAAATTACACGACAAACTTTGACGAAATTAATCATGAAAAACCACCTAATCCAAAAGAGATGAAGAAGATTTATGGAAAAGGTTATGAGCTTATGAAACAACTTGGATATAATGGAAAAGGATGTGGTGCTAAATATCAAGGTATCTGTGTCCCTTTAGACCTTCATAGACAAGAAAAGACTAGTGGTCTTGGTTATTATCCCTTGAAAGAAAGAAACAAAACTTCACTTAATATCAACACTATCACAAAACATCATTTTAAGCTAAATTTAATAGTGGTCTTGACAGTCATCCTTTGCAAGAAATGAAACAAGAAAATAAATCCTCACTTAATGTAAATTTCATCACACAAAACACTTACAATTTGAATTTGTTAGATTTTACACCATCCAGTAAATGAGAGAAAAAGTTCTCATAATCTCAAGAGCCTTGTGTAAGTATGACATCTTGTACTAAGAAAGAGATATCTTTGTTGCAAAATAAAGAAATATCTTCTATTGATCAAGAGAGTATCTTGATTAGACTTCTCCAAGATCATCTGATATCTCTCCCCCAAAGAACATGAAAGAAATTTTATTACAAGACTTCATTTTGTGCATATCATAGAGTTGATGGTTGTTCTACTAATGAATGTAAGGATTTAAGTAAAAAAATTCAACATCTTAAGGATGTTGGTGCTCTCCCTTGGGTTGAATCACCTAGTTCCTCTATTCAGTTTGGCTCATCCTTGTCCTAGACTAAGTGGGGTAAAGGGGTTAAATAGCCTTGTCTTCATATGTCACTTGTCATTGTCTCTTTTGGCTAGTGGACCACATTTCATGTATATGTATCTTGAGCAAGCTTGGGATGTGGAAAACATGCCTTAAGTTGGATCGCATGTGACATACTTTAAAGAAATTGCTCACAATAATGGTGTTAGCAACTGCTTTAAAGTGGGGGGCATACATTGACACTCATGTTTTATTGTATGATTTTCTTTCTTCTTGTGATGCTTCCTTTCTTGGTGGTCTTATTGGGCCTAATTTCCTCCAAGATCATGATATTTCTTTGACTTGTCCTCTCTTGGAAACATTAAGCACAATGTTCCCTAATATGATACCTTGCATGAACTAAGAAAAATCCCTTTGAACCTTCTATCTTTCTTGTTACGTTGCAATTTTGTACCTTATTAAATTCATGGAGGTATGGTTTTGATATGGTCCCCTGTGGCTCACCTACTGAACCCCTGGCTTCATTAGCCCATGTGAGTGTGCATTTTTATAGCTTATTAAAGTCATGGAGGTATGGCTTTAATATTGTCCCTTCGGGATCACCTAGTGGACAACTAGCTCCCACTAGCCCTTGTGAGTGCATTTTGTTTGCATAGTGGACAATGTGTTCCACTTGTAAAATTCATTTTTTGAAAAATAGCCTAGAACCGGTCCACCGCATTGAATGACCAGCCAAAGCTTGATCCCTTGTAGCTTTTCCTTTTTCTTTTTCTTTTTCTTTTTATTTTCTTTGATGGTGTATGCTTGCGATCTGGTTATGGCTTCATATATCATCCTCAAGTGTGTTCCTTTGTGCTTATGTTGGTTTGTCATAGGATCTTGACCTTGGGGGCTTGATCATCCCTATTGATTTTTTTCATCCTATCTTACTAACATTCATACATTTGAACCCATCTTAATTGCATGGTTAGCTACTTTAGTATGAGTCTAAACCAAGTTCATCCTCTCACTAAAGTGGGGGCTAAATGTAGTGTAAGAAAATGCATACGCTTGCCTTTTCACACTTGTTTGGGCCTGCCTTGCTTCATTTATGCTTCTTTATGGATTAATTGGACCTATTTTTCATCCACAAGCTTAATAAACTATATATTTTTATGGAAAATCCCAAAAAACCTCAAAAGATAAATGATCATTTAATTTTTATGTCTGTGTCCCTGATTTGTGGAGTGGCACTAAAACACCACTTAGGGTGTCTTTGTCCTCCATGGGTCTTGGGACCCTAATTTTGGAACCACCAAAATAGGTCCCTTTATGGAGTCTATGCTCAAAGAATTGAGCCTTGGGACTAAGATGCCACCTAGGGCATCTTAGTCCTCCTTGGCTTATTTTAGGGATTCAATTTAAAATTTGGGTGGGATTTAGCCTTCTTTATTTAATGATTTCATTTGTCATCTTGTTGTGGTGTAATTTCAGGATATTAAGCATTAATAAGTATAAATAGAAGGTTCCTCCACCCATTTTTCATAAAAATCAATCTAAGTATCCAAGAATTCAAGAGCACTTCATCAAGCATTTGGAGCGATCATCGAGATTCAAGCATCACGTCAATGGTTTAGTGCATCCATTCATGTTGTTGAGCCAAGATTGTGGATGTAGCATTAAAGATCTATTTACAACCATATCCAAGGATCCAAGATCTACATTTTTCATGGCTACTACATGGTAGATTGCATATTTGCTTCACAAGACATCATACAAGGTGATATCATTTACATATTTCATGTTTCATGATTCATTTCATCATTTGGTTAAATTACCTAAAAGGGGTTTGACCAAGGAAAACTCCCATTCACTAACAATCAACAAGTTTTCCTTCTCTTGTGTATTTGTATTTTTAGATCTAGGTTGAAGACTTGAAGATCATTTGGAGTGCAAGATTGAAAATTTTGAAAGTTGCATTACAAAGTTTTCATCTTCATGGAAACTCACCTACAAGTAAAATCTGGAAGATTCAGGACCTCAAGTCTAAGGAGAAGCAAGTGCAAACCTTGGAGCTTAGGACCACATTCAAATATTTCAAAAATTTAGAATGAGAATCATATGCCATCTTGGGTTTCTTAGTCCTCCCAGGAATATTTTTCAGAGATTTTTCAAGATCTGGTTCTGTCATCTGAAGACTCCATATTTTCCCCGAAAAACAATAGTAGGACTAATACGCCATTTTGGGCGTCTTAGTCCTCCACAACATATTTTGACAACTTCTTTACATTTCTAGAATCCTCATTACATCTCCAAAATTCCTAGGTACACATACCCTAACTTGGTGTAGCTTAATTTCATCATTGACACTCATTATTTGGCTTATATTACTTGATTTCATGGGTTGAATATTCATTTTTCTTCATTTAGCTTGCATTTTGTATATCACATTGTGTTTTCCAAGCATTTTCTTTGTGGTGAACCCTTAGAACTTAAAGAAACTCCTCCTAGGTGCTTCCTAATTGTGAATTGACCCCTAGGATAGTATTGAATGGTTGGATAGAAAAGTTTGAAATCTCTATGGTATCCATTTTCCTCTTCATCACCACTATGTGAATGCAAATGAGGAGCATTAGGTAGAATGGGTTGAGGCAAAGGGAGAGAGGTTAAATTTGTTTATTTTGGTTGTGGATTGTTTCTAATGTTATATGTATGAGCGATGGTATTATAACTTGGTTGCTGCAAAAAAAATTTCTTAGGCGGTTCAAGGATGAGAACGGGTTTGTTTTGAGTTTGAGGTTTGTTTGAAGGTGGTTAAAGAATGAGTTGAGGTTGGATCACATTAACTTCTCTTTGTTTCAGTTTGTTCTAACAAGCCTTACTGGATGAACCTTGCGAGATGAAATCCTCAAGGGTTTCATCTAACATGTCAAAGTCATCACTACTAAAGGGCTTGAAGGTCAGGTCAACTTGGAAAAAGATATTTTACATACTCAAATAACTATTCTTTCAACAAGGGGTTTCATCAATTTATAGTTGTTTTGGTTTTATTATCTAATGAATGTCAAATGTAATTTAATCTTGTCAAACTATGAACTAATGCTAGAAATGAAACAAAAGTGAAGTAATCTAATTATATCCACAACTAAAACATGTACTAAAAATGAAACCAAATAAAACTAGATCTAATGAAACAAATGAAACAAAAACTCAACTAACTAAAATAGAGATCTAATAGTAGCAAACATAAACATAAAAATGAACTTTTTAATGCTATAAATTGCAAATTTAGATATGGTATCTAGGACTAAACTAAATAGAGGGTAAAATGAGTCTGAGTTAGGGTTTTTGAAAGGGTCAAATGCTAAAAAATAGTCAACACAAAATTCCTAGAAAGTAGGAAAAATAACCTATATAGGGACTAAATCACCTAGAGGGGTGAATGAGTCCTGGATTAGGGTTCTTACACCAAATTTAGAAAATTGTGAGTTGAGATTAAGGTTTTTGGTTTGTATGTTGTCTTGACTATGTGCAATTATAGTTTTTCAGTGAAATTAAATGACTTGAGATGCAAAAATGAAACCTATATGCACTTTTCACTAATGCAAGATTTAGAAGCCCTAAATGAACATAAACTAATTATACAAGATCTAATGAAAAGTTAATGTAAGCTAGATCTAGGACATTGATGTACTCCAAATCATAAATAAAGGGTTTGAAGGTATGGTTCACCAAAATGAACTGAAGGAAATAGGGTTCCACCTTTTGGGAGATGGAACTAGGACCTGACCTATTTCACTCTTAGTTCATTTAAGGAAACCAAGATCCCTAAACCAATTGACTTGATTAAGGAATGGACTAGGGTTAGGATGGTTTCCTTGCGTGTGATTAACAAAGGGGGTTCACCACTAAGAAAATTCTTAGAAAGAAGGAAATGAAAGCAATATGCAAATCTATCTATATGGCTTAGAAAATGAACTTGAAATTAGAATGAAAAATAGAAAGATACAAAAAGGTACCTAGAGGATCAGAAATGACTAAGCAATATCTGTAAACCAATTTTTTTGTTTGTTTCTAAACTTAACTAGGACTCATATGCCAGACTAGGCAATTTAGTCCTAGTTGAGGGTTTCTAGGTACAATCTGCAGACTTCCAGTGATAAGCCAAAATCCACTAAAAATTGGTAAAAGTGTTATACCAGGACTCATATGCCCAAGGTGGTGATTTATTCCCATTCTGCTTTTTCAAAAAAATAGGATTTGAAATTGTTCTCTTATCTTTATGCTTCCTATATCTCTCAAACTTTTCTCCCAAATCTGCACCTATAAGAAATCTACAAAACAAAATATTGTGTTGATTTTCTTATGGAGGGTTTTCCTCTGTCAAACCCCTAGTTTGGTAATTAAACCCTGATAGAGATAATAGATCTTGAAAGGAAATGTGGTGAAATTCCTAATCCTAAGTGCATCTAAGATTATGATATCTAGAGTGCAATAACCCCTACTCTAATGTGCAATAATAGGACACATGAATGAAACATAAATATGATGACTCACATTGGGAGATCTCTAATCACCATCATAAGCCATAAAAATGCATGTACCTTCCATTAGGTAGAAAGTAGAATGATAATGGAAGATGGAATCACTTAGGAAACAAGTCATTGGGCTTGGTTCAATGGATAGTTGCATCTCCCCAACCTAGAATCCATCATGATCCTCCATAGGAATCCATGACCAATCTTTCACAATGCTTGATCTTGAGATGAAAGTGAGCTTGAAGACCTACAAAAACAAGTTATTATTCTGCTCCAAGACTTAAAATTTACTCGCTACTTGTTCTTGAATGCTTGAAAATCTCTCTTGAAAGCTCTTGCTTGAAAATTCTAGGATTTCTTAGGTAAACTAATGATTCAAAACCTTAGTTTTATAAGCATCTCATCTAATTTACCATTTAGTAAATCCCAAATGCTGACATTGGCCAAAGATTTGAATTAAAAACCTTAATTTCCTGCTCAAACCCTACATAGTGGCCACACATGACTCATACGCCCAAGGTGGCATATGGTTCCCACCTAGGGGGACTCATATTCCCAAGGTGGCATATGAGTCACACCCTAGCTTTTCGGGGTGAGGAAATGTCGATTTGTTAGAAAATTAAATATATTTGTTGAATTTGGTTGGATTTCAATTGGAATAAGCCTTGGGATCCAAAATAAAGGGTCTTAGGGGCCTATTAATGATGATTTAAAGTGTATGAATACAAGCGTACTAAAATAGGTCATAACTAAGTGTGAAATTGTACCATCTCCAAGAAGGGAGTACAATTTTCTACAATATATCTATATCCTAGTTACATTGGTAAGTGTAATATACAATGGGAGCATGCGGTGAAGGGGAGGAGTGGGATGAATGTTAATGTTAACAATTTTTTATTAACAAAAACTTCTAAATGACCAATATACATTAAAATAATGATATATTGTAAATCTAGACCATTCATTATTAGGTTTTAGATATGATAGTAGACATTATGTTGGCTTATCTTTCCCTAGAAGCTAACCCTATTTTATGAGGATGGTGTATTAAGGTTATGGTATTGTGATGTATTCTGAGAGTATAATAGCGGTCTTGTTGTCTTTGAATCTCTAGTGGTGATACTCCTATGAGAAGATTTCTCTGCAAGTATATTGTAATCTTTATTATTTTTTAATAATATATTGGGTGGCTTTAGGAGTGTGGGTTTTTTCTCTAAAAATGGTTTTCCCTATATAAATCACTATGTTGTGGTATGCATGATATTTATGTTTATTTTTGTTTAAGGTTTTGTAAATGTTGAAAATATCTATAAAAGTTTTGCATTATTCTCCTCTTAAGACTAACTTGTAGGAAGTTGTTTCGCTACCATCGCTTCCTTAAAAGTGGTATCAAATCCTAATCACCTTTGGTTTCAGTTGTGGGTTGTTGGGTTTTTTTAACTAATCTAGATTTGAGTGGGAGCTTATGTGAAAGACACTTTGTGATCTTATTGCCAAAAAAATTTTATGGCAAGTTCACCAAGGAGAATAGAGGTGGATAAATTTTCTAGAAATAATTTTGAGATGTGGAAGCTAAAGATGAAGGATTTGTTGATAGATTGAGATATATGGGATGCTATTGATGAAAAATTTTCAAGGCCTACAAATCTTACATTAGTTTCTCAATATGATGTTATGGACCTTAAATCCAAGGGTTTAATCAGATTGTGCTTGGCATACTCTATTTTAATCACATACCACCTGGAAGCATTCAATATGTTGGTGCCTCAATTGGCATCAATTTGTGTCAAAATGGATGAGGGGGAGAAATGTCAAATATTTATTTGTTCTTTGCCTAATTTATGGTATTTTCTTGTTATAGCTATTGGGAGTACTTTTTCTATATTGAAGACTAAATATGTGGAGGTAAAACATAGAAAAATAGGTTCACCAAAATGAAATAGTGAAAAATGGTGTTCTTTGTTCCTCATTGTTATGGTTTGTCCTTGTTTCCAAAAGACACATGATTCCTATCTAATATGTTTGGTTTATTCTTCATCAAATGATGCCTACTCTAATATGTTTGGTTTATTCTTTATTTGTGATGCTCAGATTCAGTGGTTGATATAGTGGTTTTCTTGTTGGAATGATTTATTGTAACATACCCTTGATGTGCAGATGGTGATATTGTTGATCCCAATGGTATTTTGTTTGACATTGTGTCAAATACGTGTGCAAGTGACAAATTGGCATTAATATTGTTTCTATGGAAAAATATAAAGGATTTTTTTAAAGGCTAGGCTTTCAACCATAACATTCTTTACAAGGCATTAAAGGGAAGCTCTTAGCACTCCATGCACACCATATTTTTGGTAGACCATCCTAGAGGTCACGGGTTCCTTAAAACATAAAATAATTTCATATGTTGATTTGTTAAATAATGATAATGTTTTGGTTTTGATGGCAAAGATGTTTCAAAGGGGACACAATGATATTGAAAAGGCATAGTGATAAAGGTGTCGACACATGTTTTTGATCACATGGAAAAAAGAACTAGGGCTTCATGAAAATAATTTTTAGCATGTGAAACTTCTCAAACACAAATTATCACTGTGAAGAAAATTCATGAGGATTTAGGGGTATGTGCAGGATCATGATGGGCCAAAAAGTGGCGATATGATGGGTATTTGTAGGGTATGTGGCTGACGACTTTTTTTTTACCCAAAATTGATGAAATGAAAAAGGTTTTTAAAGGAGATTATCAGCTTTCCACCAATATAAATTATTCTTTACTTTGAATTTAATAAATAATTATTATTCATTTTCTATTTGAATTATGACTAAAGTCTTGATTGATAGGCTGATTGAAAAACATCTATAGCTTTCAAACAGTATCACATTTTTGGAATCGAAAACATGCATCACATTCTATGCTTCACATACTATAGGATTAAAAAAAGAAAAATTGAATTTCATGAAGTTTTGACCAAGTTAACGTGGTCAAACATACAAATTTTTATATTTTTTAAAGTTGTAATAAAAATTCATAATTAATTACTTACTTGGAAAAAAATATAAAAAATATGCATCACATCGGGACATGAGTCCTCTACTTATGTCTAAAATCTTATAAAAAATATTATCATTTTATTGTGGTTAGAGTGGTCAGACAAACAACTACTTCTTACTTTTTCCCTAAAATTTAAGTACTACTATATTGAAATTTTAAATTTTCACCAAAAAATTAAAAAAAAAAAAAAAACCTATTTGTTTAGAAACTACATTCAATTTGCTACAGATTATATTCTTACATATTTTTGAAATAATATAGATAACTTATTAAAAAAATTACGTCAAGTTGCCTAACTCTAATTTTTCTAAATTTTTTTACACTTAAGGGCCTGTTTTTTCCATGATGATCTTGCACATACCCTTAGGGTTTGTAGATGATGATGTTGTTTTTGCTTGGACAAGACAATGCTTGAATAGTTTTTAGTGAGAGGAGAATGGTTTACAGGTTGCATTTTTCTTGGGTAATATTCTCTAATTACTTTTGCTCATTGGTAGTTATTTGTTTGATTTAAACTTTCAGAGAAGGTTGTATTCGTTGTCGGCTGTGTGAGTATTCAAAAAAAAAAGAAAAAGTTTTTGAGTAGTTTGTTAAGGGTTTCTTGAGTATTGTGTTTATGTTTGTTAAGAGAAAATG
The DNA here is from genome assembly GCA_007258455.2 of Sequoia sempervirens. Classification (NCBI taxonomy): domain Eukaryota; kingdom Viridiplantae; phylum Streptophyta; class Pinopsida; order Cupressales; family Cupressaceae; genus Sequoia; species Sequoia sempervirens. Next base: position 7,120,421 of record VDFB02137365.1, on the reverse strand, counting down.
GGTGTTTATTTTCTGTGAATAATGGTACCTAAAATGTCAAAATATTTGGACCTTCAATTTGTATTTGTTAAGGGAAATGGACTTTTATTTCAGTGGTTAATGTTGTTTAATTCTTCAAAACCTTTGTTTGGGTTTAGAGGGTTGTGGTTTTCTTTCTCCATGTGGGTAAAGGTGTTTTCTTTTGACAATGGGTAAATGGAAATGTCATTTTCATTGAGATTTTCTTTTTACTATGTTATGGTTCTTTATTTGGTTTCATTTGTGATCTTACTATTTCATAGTTATACATTTTTGCACTTACATTTATGTGATTAAGAATCAACAATTCAGATTGGTACACATGTTAGCTCTTGAAACATAATCCATATTGGAATTTAAAAAAAAGGTTTTTCAAATGTCAGCAAATTGAATTAATTTGTCTAGACACTGATTCACCTCCCCTCTCAGTGTCCCTCGCACTCCAACAAAAATAGGGCTTTTATATTAAAATGGGGTGATTGAATATGTGATGCACTTATCTTCCTTATTTCATTAGGAAATGAGATCCCCAAAGGTAGGATTGACTTTCAACCTTAGGATAGTAAACCCTATTGGAGATCTTGAAAATTTTCTTATGACAAGATGGGGTAAAATCTGCCTAAACAACACTTTGGGGGAGGAAACTAAAAATAGTAAATGAACTCAATTATGCAATGTAAAACTTGAATCATCAATTTGAAGCATAAAACAATCAGAAATACTAGACTTCTCACATATCTAATAAGGTTAAGTTGATGTGTACTAGTCACCAAAAGTTGTTGTTGAGTGTCCTCCTAGGATATATTTTCCCTAGGGTAAATGGGTCCTGCTACATGGATCCAAAATATGATTTCACAATCCTCTGCTCTTGGATCTGCACTCTTGAATTTTGTAGATCTCACTATTAGAAAGTTGGAACTAAATTTTGCAAGTTATATTTTGTGGCTTGGCAAATTGCATAATTTCACTTTTGATCAATCTCCAATCTTTCTTCAGTTGTAAATAAAACCCTTGAATGCATTTGCTTGGAGGACTAAAGTATAACACATCTCTCCAAGGTCTTGATCTTGCATGAAATTTCTTAATTGGATGTTGATCATGAGGCTTGAATTGATGCTTGAATGCTTGAAACCTAGATCACAATGTTAGCTCCAAAAACATGCATGGATACAAATAACTTTGACATGATGCTTGAGATCTTGAATTTTGTTGTAGATGACTAATAAATCTACTCTTAAAACACCTTTGAAAATAATTTTTTCTCTTGTGAAATTTTGATAATCTTTCTTAGACTTGAATTGATAAAAAAACTTTTTATTTATAGGTAATTTTCTAATTTCCTAACAATTAAACATCAAAGGCCGACAATTGCAATTTGAATTTGAATAATAAAAATTCTACCAAAAACATATTAAAAATTAAGATCCTCAACTTAAGGACCCATTTTCCCTTGGGTGAATGGGTCTAAGGACCTAAATCCAAGACACTCAACTTCCAAGGTAATTTAATTAATGTTTGCAATTATTTAATACAAGTTTCCTTTCAGAAAATGAGATTAATTAGGTTTTTAAATGCATAATTGGGTCAATTAGAGGCTTAATTAATTCAAATTAAATTAAGGGAATCAAACATAGAGTGAAAATGTAAAGCTATATATTTTTCTACACTACATTTATCCCCCAGTTTAATGAGAGGATGAGCTCTACATTCAAACTCACACTAAAGTAGACAAATAAGTGTCAAGAGGGGTCCAAGTTTATAAATGTTAGATAGTATGACAAAGACCATGGAGGTTATGCAAGCCCCCAGGATCAAGATCTCATGGAAAACCAACATAAGCACAAAGGAACACACATATACATATGATATACATTAGAAAGACAAGATACACAAGAATACAATGCCAAAATTAATGTAGAGATAAAAGGGTGGATCAAACCTAGACTATTTGTACAATAGGTATGGATCAAGCCTTAGTTGTTTATCCAAAAATAATGTTCACAAGTGGAAACCCATTGTCCACTATGCAAACAAAGTATACTCACACTAGCTAGTGAAATCCATTGTCCACAAGGTGAGCCCCAAAAATGTGGCTAATGGGAAAGTCATGTCAAGTCTATAGGCTCACGTACATCAATCATACAAAAATTTATACCTGTTGATAACTTGGATAAGGCACCACAAAAATTTTCACAAGGCTAGCAAACAACATTATGCTAGGAACTCATGAAAAACCAAGCTCCACTAGCAAGCAAGTTGGGTTATGCTTGGTGGCAATTTTAAATACAATAGAATAGGATAGTCAAAGGAGTTTTTCTTAGTTTGTGAAAGGTATTACATTAGGGAACATTGTTCCTAACATCACCAAGAGAGGACTATTCGAGGATAAGATATTCACAACTTATGGAATGCAAGCCGTAGCATTACCACTAAGAAGAATTCCATAGAAAGGTCACTATCTTGATGAATATCAAACCCAATCTCACCACCAAGAAGGAACATCACACAAAGTAAGAAGAGCACACTTTCAAGCAAACAATGATTGGGGATGTGTATGTGCCCACTTTAAGGAAATTACTAAACACTATGCTATAAGAAATTACTATAAAGTAGAAAATTCTAACTAATTAAAGGGAAATGAGAGATTATTTGGTAAGCTCTATTCCAAACATATGTTTCCAAATAAAGCTACATCATGAAAAGGGGTTACCCCTAAAATGCAATGCTAAATATTGAAAGAAAAGTACATCACATGTGAACCAACTTAAGGCATGTCATCCACATCTCAAGATTGCTCTTATATATACATGAAAGGAAGTCAACTAGCCACAAGAGACAACGAAAAGTGTCATACTAGAATAAGGCTACCTAACCCAAAAGGTGAGCTAAAAATGGATGATGATATGTTGCTTCTATCAAAAAGGAAATATGATTCCATAAAGAAAAGTTTATACCCTCATGCATGGTAGTGAATATGCTATGATACTACAAATACCACATGAGAAGGAGTAGTAGCTAATGTTATTTCTAATTGAATGACAATAACCAAGACTTCTAGTTGTTTCTTGTGTTTTAGGCTCCATAGGGACACAGATACTTTGTTCTCTAGCACCACATCCTTTTCCATTATAGCCAAGTTGTTTCAAAATTCCATAACCTTGTCCATAATTTTTTTCCATTTCTTTTGGATTTGGTGGTTTCTCATGATCACACTCATCATATGTGGATGTGTAATTTTTTTTTCCTGTTTTTCGCTAAATTTTTTGAACTGATATTCTTTTGATGACTTAGCTTGTGTGGATAGTATGTTTTTTTCTTTCTCTTTTCTTGTTTTGTGTGTAATATTATATTCTCTAATGAATGAAGGTGTTAAATATAAGGAACCCCACACATCGTTCAATAGCTTTGTGACTTGTTCAATATTCTTCTCTTTTTATTCCTCTTGCATAGGTTCTATTTTTGAAGTTGGTATCAATGTTTTCAAAGGACTTTCCTTTTCTTTCTCAATGTGCAAACAAATTTCTAGCTGAGGGTCATCCTTGATTGTATAAATATTTCTATTATAGACATACTTCATTAAGCGATGTAACATGGAAGGCACCACATTCATTGCATGAATCCAAGGTCTACCTAAGAGAATATTATATGAAAGATTATCAGGAATTACATGAATAGGAGTTTGCAATGTAACTTCTCAAACTTTGACATTCAATGCTATGACACCAAGAGGTTGCTTTCCCACATTATCAAAACTATGAATAGATAAGGAATCAGGTTCAATATTAGTCTTATCCACTCCAATCATATCCAAGAGGTTCACACTACACATATTAAGGGTTGAACCATTGTCGATGAGAGTTTTTCTTTCCATGTCTATTAATAATATCCAATATCATCAAGGACTCATTTATTTTTATGTTTAAAAAGGGGGTAACTCATCTTGATGAAAGGTAATGTCTAAGTTGATTGAGTTCATACCTTGAATTAGGGTTGCTACATACTTTCCTTGTGCACTAGGAGGGATAACTGTATGTGTAAAAAATGTAAACTAAATACAATTAAATACACCTCTTAATGAAACATTGTATCAAGATTAATCAGGCATTCAACTAATTTAAAACACTAAAAATCCTGAAGACGTCTCATTGTCTCCTATCTCTAAAGATTTATCAAATTACAGAAGCTCTCAGATTTGTAAGCACCATAACTATTTAAAATGCCTATCTAGAGAATGGAATGGATGCTAAATGCTATGATTGTGATAATGGATAATGATTCCTAGATGATATGAAACTACTATAAACTATCCTGACATGAAACTTGCTAAATAAAAGCTACAGTAAAAAGAAATTATGATGTTGTCATGATATGAAATCTACTGATGTCATGATGCTATGATGATACTAAAATGATAATGCTAATGCTTATGATTGCTTGGTTGCTTGAGTACTAATTCCTGCAGAGTAAGTTTGCATAAATTGGGATTTCTCAGATGATTTTGATGCTTTAGAAGGCTGTATATATAGATTTCCGGCAACAATTTTGCACAGGGGTAACACAATAGAGGCTGAGATTAACTCTAGGAATTTTGAATGGTATGAGATGAGAAGGTGGAGGTGATCATGGGAGATTATTCCTCCCCATGAAAACACCAGGCAAGATGAGAGGAAATATTTGAGGCAGAAGATTGAGAGGATTTCTTGCAGGTTTGTCTTTGAGGATTTTCCCATGAATGACAGTTAAATTAATTAGATTTGAAGAATATAGTTTTACTAGTGAGTGAATAGAGGGATTTGATTAATGCATTTATTTAAATATTTTTGATTTATTTAAATTCAGCAAAAGAGGAATAAATAATTTAATAAAATAAACTATAAAATTTTGTTTATTAAATTAAATAGAAGAAATATGATAATTAAATTAAAGATTTTAGGATATCTTTATTTAATTAAGAACAAATGTGATGAGATAATTAAATAAATACCAACTATTGAAGTTGTATATTTAATTTTAAGATAGATTTGATGGATAAAGTATAGAAGAAATAATAATGATAATAATTAAATGAAACAAAGTATTTAATTTTGTTTATTTAATTAAGAGGAAAATAATATGATAAAATAGAAGAATTAATAGTGAACTTAATATAAATAAATATTTCTATTTATTTATATTAAAATTAAAATTAATAAGTAAGCAGATGAATTAAAATTAATTAATCAAATAAGTCATATTTAATTAATTAGATTCTTCAGATGATTTTTAGGTGTCTACATTTTTCCCCTCTTTGAAGTGATGTGTTTACACATTGCTTCAAAGAAAATTTTGTGCTGCTGCTGCTAGTACTAACGAGAATTTTTCAGAATGCCCCAAACATGTTTTCAGGTGATTGATGGATATATGCCCCCTCGAGAGATAAATTAATGAATTTTTTATTTTTATTTTTATTGTTTTGAATTTTTATGATTTTTTGATGATTTTGATGTAGATTTGATGAATATTTGGTGATGAAATAATTTATCTCCTCATAATTGATGTAGAAAGTAGTCCTAGATGTGGTTCAATTAATCTCCCCTTAAAAAAAAATTAAATCAATCTCATAAAATCCTTTTTTAAATAACCTATAAAAGGTTAAAAGGGTCTTTTTCAAAATCATTTCTAGATTGTGACCTTTGAAAGTTTTGAGAGAGAGATTTTTGTGCTACGTGGAGCAAGATGTCAATTCCCTATCACACTCACCGTTTTCAGCATGTTCAACAACATCAGTGGCCGACCGCATTCGGACCTCCAGTATGTCCATAATTTTTCCTTGGTTTTTGTACATTTTTTTAGTTTTTAGTGTATTTTCGGATTTTTCAAAAGAAACCTGTTTTAGCGCTTTTATTTTCCATTGTAGCGTGTTTCTAGTCCATTGTAGTGCTTTTCTAGTCCATTGTAGCGCTTTTAGTCTTTTAGTGCTTCAAATGTCTATTTTAGCTTGTCTATAGGGTAGGATAGCGCTTTTCAAAGTTTAGCACTTAGGTTAGCCATTGTAGCACTTTTGTAAACTATATTAGAGCGTCAAGAGTTTTAGCACTTTAATTGGATTTCGTAGCACTTTTACTCTCTATTTTAGCATTTTTCAAATTTTAGCACTTTTATGGAAAACATTAGCGCTTTAACCAAATAAAATGGCACTTTGCTTAGATGTAATAGTGCTTTTATCTGATGAAATGGCGCATGTCTTTGTTTTAGCGCTTTTAATGTCCTTAAGCGCATTTATATCAAAGAGTCTGTGATTTTCGGCAGTTTGTTATTGATTTCCTCGATTTCCAATTGTATCAGCTGTTGGTTTGATATGACTGATTTGTCCAATCAAATACATGATTTTCCGATCTCATGATAAGTGAGGTCTAATGTTTGTTTTGATGATAATTATCCTCATGATAGGTGAGGAATAACTAGAATTGACATATCTCAAGATAAGCGAGGTTGATTTGATGTCTTGATGATGACCTCATGATAGGTGACATTGATTTGATATATTGATGATGACCTCATGATAGGTGAGGTTGATTTGATGTGTGCTCATGAGATTTGATTAGAATTCTCGCCAAGAGCTGACTTGATTTGATATGTTATTTCATTATTGACATGAATTTATTGACTTTGATTTCATTGTGATAATAGGAGCGATTGGGGAATCTCCAAATCCGACAGCATTTCCCTTGGAAATTTGATCTCATTCCTAGGTTGGCACAGCCTAAGACGGCTATCATCACATGTTGTGGATTGTCTCCTCTTCTTTACATGCCCCATATTAGGATTAATCAGGGTTTGTTGACAACTTTAGCCGAGACGTGGAATAGTGAGCACAACATCTTTCACCTTCCTATTGGTGAGATGATGGTCACCTCAAAGGATGTCTGGCGGATCCTGTAGCTTTTGATTGTTGGAGATGTTGCTATATATGATTCGAGAGAGTAGGGTGGGACTGATGCTCTCTGTAGAGTGTTTTAGGATGATCGTATTGTGGGAGAGTGGATTCCATGGCATTATATGGTTGATGCCTATGCCACTTTTGTGCCAATACTTGTTGGTTTCATTGGCGGATTCCTTAGTCCTGATCACAGGTCTAAGGGATTCTTAGTTGGTTAGGGCCGTGTTTTGGAGAGAATGGTTGTTCATGGCACCTGATTTTCTTGGGGCATGTGTTTGCTTGCCCAGTTATATCATGATTTACATTCAATTGTGTATCTTAGTGGTCAGAGTTTATCATTCGGTGCTACTTTGCTTCAGGTATGGGCATGGGAGCACATAGCTATTACACGTCCAGTTCCAGTTGGATAGAGGCCACCTAGGAGACCTTATGTATTCTGATATGTTGGTAGGTTTACCCAGTCTAAACTAGGTAAGTTAGAGTATTGGAGGAGAGTTATTGATGATATAGAGTATGTGAGATGGCATCCCTACCTAGATTGTGATCATTGGGATGATGATGATGTTCAACTACCTTTTATTTTTCATTCAATGATCCTAATTGGTCGTGCTCGTCGGGTTTTAGAGAGATTCTTGATCAGACATGTCTATAGACAGTATGGGATGGTACATGGTATGCCCCAGGGTGTCGCTCACTATGCGCATTGACAGTCGGATATAGCAGATTGGGGGCCTTGTTTGTCATATGTTGTAGTAGTTTAGGAGTTTCAGGCTTTATAGCCCTTTGTGTGGGACATTCGGCCAGATATTGTCTAGGCTCCTCTTACAACAAATTATGCTGAATAATGTGCTTTGCATCCATTTCCATGCCTTACTATTCTAGATGAGCCTATCCCATTACGTGCAGAGTAGGATGTTCATGTCGCTCGTGGTCACAGACAGAGGAGAGAGGATGTTGGAGGAGTTGAGGTAGAGGATGTTGATGTGGTTGGTGAGGCAGAGGCTTGTTTGTCATATGTTGTAGCAGTTCAGGAGTTTTAGGCTTTATAGCCCTTTGTGTGGGACATTCGGAAAAATATTGTCAAGGCTCCTCTTACAACAAATTATGCTGAGTAATGTGATTTGCATCCATTTCCATGCCTTACTATTCCAGATGAGCCTTTCCCATTACGTACAGAGCAGGATGTTCATGTCACTCGTGGTCATAGACAGAGGAGAGAGGATGTTGGAGGAGTTGAGGCAGAGGATGTTGATGTGGTTAGTGAGGCAGAGGTCGAGCCTGAGGTTGATGTTGGGGGAGAGAAGGATATTGGTGAGGAGGAGGATGTTGGTGAGGAGGAGGATGTTGGTGGCGAGGAGGATGTTGGTGGCGAGAGTAGCGGAGATGAGAGCAGCGGAGATGAGAGCAGTGAAGATGAAAGATTTGATAGTGGAGAGGCTACAGTTGGGTCAGGCCTTGCCTTAGATTTTCCTCGTGAGACCATGCCTCGTAAGAGGAAGGCTATGGGAGATGTTATAGAGTGGCTACAGATAGCATATCTTCAGGTGTAGTTAGAGACTATGCAGGAGTAGCTTCTTCAAACTCAGGGTTTATTAGAGTGGACGTAGGCTCAGATGCAGGTACAGGATGATTTGCATACAGAGACTCTTTTAGCTGTGCAGGCTTAGTTAGTCACAGCTCAGTCATATATTTTAGCATTGACAGCCGAGAGAGATGCGATGAGATAGACACCCGAGATAGCTTAGGCTCAGGTTACTTCATTGACAGCTGAGAGAGATGCGGTCAGGTTTATAGCAGAGGGTGCTCAAGCTTCGGCCAATAGATTATAGAGACTAGCAGATGGTACCTCCTTGGCAGATTACATGTGAGAGGTCACTCGCATTGGTGAGGAGATTGATTTTTATAGAGTGAGGTATTATGATGCAGTGCCTTCTGAGCAGAGAGAGAGCTATGTGAGGTCTTGTTCAGGTAGGTCATGATCCAGTACTGTCAGTGCAGGTGTTACTTAGCCATTACCTAGAGATCCCAAGGATCCTAGTTCCTCTAGTGGTAGGGGTCCTGATCCTACTATGCCGACATCATCTGGAGCTAGCAACACATGATTGTGTCTGTGATGTACTTTGATTGTTATGATGTACAACCATAATTGATGTTTTATCTCTCTTCATTTTAGACATCATTGTATACTTGACATTGTGATTTTGATATATATGAGATGCAGTAGATTCTATGGTCCATTATGTGTTTTATATGATTTTTTGATGGATGCATTTTCTTTTGATGTTCTATATGCTATGTGATGGTTTTATTGTTATGATGGTATGTTTTGATATGATGTTGTTCTATCTTTGATGCAACTAATGGTAATGTATGGATGTATCTTATATGGATACATGATGTATATGGATTTATGATTATGGATTGATGTGTATAAATGATATACTATATGTGATGTGAATGTAAATATGTGGATGAAAATGTGGAATGATACATGATGTACTAAATTTATGGACTATATTATTGAATGGATGGATTATATGTGAATATGTGATATAATAAATGGATGAATGTAATGATTTATGATGATGATGTATTTGAATGATATAGATATATGTATGTTGAAATGTATGAATGATGAAATGATGATGCAAATATATGTAAATGAATATGATGATGTAACTATATGATCATGATGTTGTTTTTGTAATTGTTAAGTATACTCAGTTTATTATGCAAAAAGATAATTATTTAAGGAATGATTCACCAATCTTTGTAACAAATACCCTGCAGATGTGACACTATTATAGATGCAATCTAATTTTTACTATGCAAATCTACATGTAAACATAGGCAATTTAACAATACTTTTGTGCTTTTGTATCATCAATGAGCTTTAAAATGCTAAAAGTGAGTACAAGCATCAATGGTATAATGTAAACAGATGGTGACTTGAGTACTACTTTCTTGATTTTTTATATTGCAAGGGAATAAAAGCATCGAGGTATAATTAAACCGAGATGACCTGAGCATTTCTTGCGTAAAACAAACAAGAATAAACCACTTTCCTATGTGAATTGGAATGTCATCCATGATACTTTGTAGAGCATTTCCCACAATCATTTGTTGGAATATTGTGCCTCAATCCCATAGGCTGAAACCTCTGAAAGAGAAAAGTTAGTGTGACATCCTTATTGTCTAGCCGACTAGCAATTGTGCAACCTTGTGAAATGTTCAGGTTGTTAAGACCTTGTTACAGTCTTGCCAAATGGAGCCTATCACTGTGACATGTTGATCGCTGTGACAGTTTCTATCTCTCACCGCTCGAGGAGATATCTGGCTGACAATTTAGTTCCTTATGATGGCCGAGGAGATTCATAACGGCTAGAGTCATCGGAGTAACTCATATGCTTCGGTATGAAGTCTTATCGATATGGAAAGTCTCGCCGATAGTTATGCACTTAGAGTCATCAGAGTAACACATAAGGGTTTGGTAAGAACTCTTGGGAATGGGTGTTTGTCTCACCGATGTTGTGGGATGTTGTCAGTATGAATCCTGGTGAAGGATGATCTCGGGGTGACTTGAAGACTTTGGTATTACCTCTTAGCGATAGCGGTAAGTCTTGCCGAAGGTTGTTTGTTTCGGTATGACTGGAAGGCTCGGTGTGATCTCTTGGCGAGTAGCAATTGTCTTGCCGATGGGAATGCTAATTTCTAAGTGACCTTTGAATGTGGGTGATCCCACAATAGTGGTTTACAATTTTTGGCCAAACTGGACACTGGAATATTTTTTTTTAACTAAATCTTCACTTTCGGGCAACTATAGCGGCTAAACCGTGAGGAATGTGAAGATGATGTAAACTAGAGTCTTGTGAAATTTTGTCTGTACATTCTAAATATTTTTTTTTCAAAATTTTTGGAATCAAATTACACTTATTTTTCCATCTCCCTCGAAAACTAGTTTTTTTCAGAAACCAACATTTTAAAAAAGTGACGTTCACTGTATAACGCATAACTTTTTTTCCATGAAGGGTAAAATTCTAATTCTTTCAAATTTAGATTTGTAACTCTAATATATAGTGCTTCCACATGGTTAGATAGTTTCTTATTGAATATTTCTTGTTTAATCAAGTGTCAAAGTCAAACCAATTATAATTTAGACATAGCGCGACCGTATAACTCGTAACTTTTTTTGTATGTATCAAAATTCAAAAAAAAAAATTGTTGGATCAAGGACTTCAATATCTGGTGCACTTATATTTTTTTACTTTTTTTTTTACAATTTTCAATTTTTCCTTATGTACAAAACAAAGAGCTTGATTTTTGGTGAAAAATGTACATTCAAAAGAAAAATAAAAAATAAATATAATAATAAAATTAAATTTATTTCAAATTATACTTTTTGGAAAGCTTATAATAAGGACTACACACTTACAAAAAATAAATTTTAAACAAATTCATTTGATCCTCCAAAAGGTAAATCAAAAGTGGGTTTTTATCAACATTTTGATAGCTGTAAAGCAGACTCTGTTATGGGTATGGTTTAAAACTAGCAGGGTTCTATCCAAGGGGGTTTGATCTAAGGTAGTTTGATCAAATCCTCTTCAATTGGAATGCTTTAAATGGAACTTTTTAAGGCTTAAATCATTATATTTTCTAAAAATATGTGATTTTAGAAAAAATTAGTTCCTCCCAGAAATTGTAAAGCACTATTGTGACACCACCCAACATCAGTATGATCTCTCATCGACTAGCGATTGTCTTGCCGATAGCACATGTGATGGATATTGGTATGATGTCTTGGTGACTAGGGGAAGTCTGAGCGGCAGCTTGTGAACTTGGTGTAACATCTTGCCGATGGGGATGTCTCTTGGTGATAATGACAATCAGGGCTTTGTGGCATCGGGGAGACACGGTTAGTGTCTCACTGACATGCGAATACATTTTTGAATGCCTTTGACAGATTGACTATCCTACGTGGTTTGCCCTCGACCAATTAGGGAGTAGAATGGGAACCGCTAGCAGTTGGATTGTTGTGGCCATTACTAAGAGGAAGATCGACAGACCATGGACGTCATGGATATACTCAGAGATTGAAGATTGTGATTGGTTCGGTAACAGTTGGATGAATAGTTTGATGAGTGATTAATGTGAATTCAATTCAAAGAGTATTGTAACTTGAATGTTTTGTACAAGGTTGATCAAGGATTATGCTGTTGTAAATTGACATCAAAAAGATAAGTCTCATCTCAGTATGTAATTTTCATTACTATAATACAAAGGGGCTTTTCTTGGTGTGGCAGGTTTTTCCATGTAAATCTGGTGTTCATCTGTGTATGTTTATTTCTCTGTTTCTATTATTTCTTTCAAGTGTATCTTAATTGGACTGTAATTGAAAATTTAAAAGTATCTCTGCATTCTTCCCTGAGGTTTTGACATTAGGAGAGTTGTTTCTGCACCTTAGCTTTCCTTACAAGTGGTATCAGAGCCTAGCCAGTTGTGTTATCCTTGTGGGTGTGTTGGGTTTTTTGTGTCAATTCTGTTCAGTGGGAGTCTTGTAGAAGTTTGGTAATTTGAATTACAAGTTAAGATGGCAAGCACGTTAGGAAAGATTGAAATTGAGAAATTCAATGCAAGCAATTTTGAGTTGTGGAAACTTAAAATGGAAGATTTTTTGGTTGATCGTGATCTTTGGATTGTTGTGTTTGGAACAAAGTCTACGGGAATGAAGCAAGAGGATTGGGACCTTGTAGATAAAAAATCAAAGGGGCTGATAAGGCTCTGTTTAGCAGACTCTGTTCTTCTGAATGTTCATGAAGAAAAGACTGCATCTTCCTTGTGAAAAAGACTGGCAACTATTTATCAAGGCAAGTCCCTGGTGAATAAATTGTTCTTGAGGAAGAAGTACTCTTTGAGAATGCAGGAAGGAGGGTTTGTTGCTGATCATTTGAACGTATTCAACATGTTGATTGCATAGTTAACATCTGTGGGTGTGAAGATTGATGAAGAGGATCGATGTATGCTATTGTTATGTTCTTTGCCAGATTCTTGGGATCACCTGGTGATGGCTATTGGGAGTATGACATCCACTTTTAAGATGGAAGATGTTGTCGATTCTTTGTTATTAGAAGAGATGAGAAGAAAATATTTTGAGATGGCGAAGGAGGTTCTTGTTGTTAGAGGCAAATTGAAAGAAAAAGGCAAGAAGAAGGACAAGAAGTCCAAATCCAAATCAAAAGGGAGATCAAAGCCTCCTGGCAAGAAGTCCAAGGTGAAGTGCTGGAATTGTGGGCAACCTGGTCATGTCTGAAAGGATTACAAAGATCAGAAAAAGAAGAAGAAAAATTCTTTCAATAATGATTCTTCTCAAAGTGATGCAGATGCCTTCATTGCAGCCTTGGCTACGCAGGCATCAGATGATGTCTAGCTGATTGATTCTGGAGCATATTTCCACATGACATCTCATAGAGACTGGTTCATGAAGTATGAAAAATACGATGGTGGAAAGGTTTATTTGGCAAGTGATTCATATTTGGAAATTGTTGGTTGTGGAAGAGTTATAATTCAATTCCCTAATGGAAGAGTGAAGGTAATCAATGATGTAATGCATATACTAGGTCTAACTTGAAATATACTTTCTATTCGTAAGCTGAATGATATTGGAGTGCAAGTCACATTCTCTAGAAATGGTTGCAAGATGACTAGAGGCTCAATGGTGCTAGCAAGGGGTGCTCGTATTGGTACCTTGTATAAGCTGGATGCACATGTTGTTCAATGCAATAGTGTCCCTATAAAGTCATAGAAAGCTACTCATGGAGGAAAAGAGGAAAAATTTCCTGATAGTGTAAACTCTATGGATGTTAAACTTCTAGCAGAAAAGACTATGCTCTGGCATCATAGGCTAGGCCACATTGGAGAGAGGTTTAAAAACCTTGAAGAATAAAAACCTGGTTGAGAGGCTTGAAGATTTTAACCTCGAATTCGATTTTTGTGAACATTGTATATATGGTAAACAACACCATGTTTCATTTTATTCCAGTGCTCACAAATCTTCTGGTTTGCTTGATTATATACATTCTGATGTTTTTGGTCCAGTGAATGTTCCTTCTTTGTCTAATTCAAGGTACTATGTATCGTTTATTGATGATTATTCAAGAAGGGCGTTTGTCTATTTTTTGAAAAGTAAATTAGAAGTGTTCAGTCAGTTTAAGGAATTTAAAACCTTGTAGAAAATCAGACTAGAAGAAAAATAAAATGTTTAAGGACTAATAATGAGGGTGAATTTTGTTTTGATGATTTCGAGAGGTAGTGTAAAGATCATAGAATTAAAAGACATAAAACTACACCTTACACTCCGCAGCAAAATGGAATTGTAGAAAGGTTCAACGGGACAGTGATGGAAAGAGCACGAAGTATGCTGAGCAGTGTTGGCTTGGAGGAGACGTTCTAGGCTAAGGCAGTTGCTACAACATGTTACTTGATAAATCGTTCTCTTAATTATGCTCTTGTTGAGAAAACACCTTTGGAAGCATGGTCTAGAAAGAAGCCATCTCTGAGACACATTCGAGTCTTTGGCTATGAGGCATATGCTCATGTGTCGTATGAGAAAATATCTAAATTGGAGATCAAGGCTGTCAAATGTATTTTTATTGGTTATAGTGCTAGGATAAAAGGATACAAGCTTTGGAATCCTGATACAGAGAAGGTTTTGTATAGCAAAAGTGTTATCTTTCGTGAGATGGAGCCTTCTAATACCTTGGATCTGCAGTCAGAGACAAAATCAGAAAACAAAAATGATGTAGTTGAAATTCCTCCAACACCAGATAAAGAGGAATTGAAAATTCAAAATGTACCAGAAACTGAGGAGAGCTCAAGTAGTTTTGAGAGTTCTGATGAAGAAGAACAACCTCAGCCTCAGCAAGTGAGGAGGTCAACTCGTGAAAGAAAGCAACTAGATAGGTATGGGTTTTCTTTGATAGATTCTACTTGTGCCTATGCTTTAATTTCTAGCACTAATGAGCCTAGGACTGTGAAAGAGACATTTAGAATGTCTGATTCCAACTCTTGGTTGGAATCCATGAATGAATAAATGGCATCATTAGAAAAGAATGATGCTTGGAGTTTGGTGCCCTTTCCCGAAGGCAGAAAAAGTTGTGGGCTGCAAATGGGTATTTAAAAAGAAAATAGGTCTGGATGGCAGTGTGGAAAAATGCAACACGAGGTTGGTTGCGAAGGGTTATTCCCAGGTAGAGGGAATTGATTATGGGGAAATTTTTTCTCCTATAGATAAGCTGACATCCATTAGATTTATTTTGTCACTTGCAGCAGCGTATGACTTAGAGATTGAACAGATGGATGTGAAGACAACATTTCTTCATGGTGATCTTGAAGAAGAGATTTATATGTCCCAGCCTTAGCACTTTGTGGAGAAAGGTAAAGAAAAACTAGTTTGAAAGTTGAATAAATCTCTATATGGATTAAAGCAATCTCCTAGAATGTGGTACAAAAAATTTGACACTTTTGTTTTGTCATTGGGATTTGTAAGATCAAAATCTAATCATTGTGTGTATTACAAAGTTGAAAGTGATCAAGTTATTATTATTGCTCTCTATGTTGATGATATGTTGTTCATAGGCAATAGTAAGTTAATGATTTATGATCTTAAGTCTCAGTTGTCTGCAAAGTTTGAAATGAAATATCTTGGTGCAGCTAGGTATATTCTGGGAATGGAAATAACTAGGGACAGGAAGAATAGAAAACTTTGGCTTAGTCAGAGTAAGTATATCAAGACTATTCTAGAGAGATTTTGTATGACTGATTGCAAGTAGCTAGTTGTTCCAGTTTTGTAGGGAATGATGCTATCTATTGAGGACTGTCCAAAATCTCCTACTCAGATGGAGGACATGACCAGTGTACATTATGCTAGTGTGGTTGGTAGTCTAATGTATGCAATGGTGTGTACAAGGCTAGACATTTCCCAAGCAGTGGGAGTACTTAGTCGGTTTATGGCTAATCCTAGAAGGACACATTGGGATGTTGTGAAAAGATTATTTAGATATTTGAAGGGCACTTCAGAATATGCTTTGTGTTACCATGGGAACTTGGTTGAATCATAGAGGAATCTCAGCATTTGAGGCTATGTGGATTCTGATTGGGTAGGGGACATTGATAACAGAAGATCCACCAGTGGATATATCTTCATGATGAATGGTGGTGCAGTAAGTTGGATGAGTAAGCAGTAGGTTGTAGTCTTTTTGTCCAATATAGAGGCAAAATACATGGCAGAAACACATCCCTGTAAAGAAGCAATTTTGTTGAAACATTTGTGTTCTAACATTGGTTATGATGCAGGGAAAATAACAATTTACTATGACAATTAGAGTGCTATTTGTTTGGCAAAGAATCCTACTTTCCATGCCAGGACGAAACATATAGATGTGCAGTATCATTTTGTACGGGATATGGTGGAGGATGGAAAGGTCTCTTTAGAAAAAGTGGATACTCTGGAGAATGTTGCAGATGCATTGATGAAGCCAGTGAGCACTGACAAGTTCAAGTGGTGTTCTACTTCGATGGGCATCAATGCCCATGAATTTCAGTAATTTTGTTGTGCTCTGGAGGTGTCTGTGCGATCTTCGTCAAGTGGGAGATTGTTGGAATATTGTGCCTCAATCCCACAGGCTGAAACCTCTGAAAGAGAAAAGTCGGTGTGACATCCTTATTGTCTAGACGACTAGCAATTGTGCAACCTTCTGAAATGTTCAAGTCACTGACACCTTGTTACAGTCTTGCCGAATGGAGCCTATCGTTGTGATATGTTGATCATTGTGACAGTTTCTATCTCTCACCACTCGGGGAGACATCTAGCCAATAGTTTAGTTCCTTATGATGGTCAGGGAGATTCATAGCGACTGGAGTCATCAGAGTAACTCATACGCTTCGGTATGAAGTTTTATCGATATGAAAGTCTCACCGATAGTTATGCACTCAGAGTCATCAGAGTAGCACATAAGGGTTTGATAAGAACTCTTGGTGATGGGTGTTTGTCTCACTGATGTGGGATGTTATCCGTATGACTCCTGGCAAAGGATAATCTCGGGGTGACTTGAAGACTTCGGTATTACCTCTCAGCGATAGCGGTAAGTCTTGCTGATGGTTGTTTGTTTCGGTATGACTGGAAGGCTCGGTGTGATCTCTTGGCGAGTAGTGATAGTCTCGCTGATGGGAATGCTAATGTCTAAGTGACCTTTGAACATCGATATGATCTCTCATCGACTAGTGATTGTCTTGGCGATAGCGCTACATGTGATGGATATCGGTATGATGTCTTGGGGACAAGGGGAACTTTGAGTGATAGCTTGTGAACTCAGTGTAATGTCCTGTCAATGGGGATGTCTCTTGGCGATAATGACAATCATGGATTTGTGGCATCAGGGAGACATGATTAGTGTCTCACCGACATGCGAATACATTTTTTAATGCCTTTGACTGATTGACTATCCTACATGGTTTGTCTTCGACAAATTAGGGAGTAGAATGGGAACCGCTAGCAGTTGGACTGTTGCAGCAATTACTGAGAGGAAGATCGACAAACCATGAGTGTCATGGATATACTTAGAGATTAAAGATTGTGATCGGTTTAGTAACAGTTGGATGAATAGTTTGATGAGTGATCAGTGTGAATTCAATTCAGAGAGTAATGTAACTTGAATGTTTTGTACAAGGTTGATCAAGGATTATGCTGTTGTAAATTGACATCAGAAAGATAAGTCCGATCTTTGTATGTAATTTTCATTAATGTAATACAAAGGGGCTTTTCCTGGTGTGGTGGGTTTTTCTCCCATAAGGGTTTTCCCACGTAAATTTGGTGTTCATCTGTGTATGTTTATTTCTCTATTTCTGTTATTGCTTTCAAGTGTATCTTAATTGGACTGTAATTGAAAATTTAAAAGTATCTCTGCATTCTTCCCTAAGGTTTTGACATTAGGAGAGTTGTTTCAACACCTTAGCTTTCCTTACACGATTCACACAGTAATTATGATTTATTCACAGACAACAGACAAAGAAAAATAACATTTCTTCTTCCTAGCTTCTCTAGTTCAATACATTATTAAGTTGCTCCAAAGAAATGATAACAATGATCAAAAGTTCAACATATCTTGCATTTTCTTAGAGTATTCAATCATTTATTTAGATTAGATCATCCATCCTGATTTTGTGATGTTTTGGATCAAACTAACCTAAAGACCTATCCTAGGGGCCTTGGGGGTTGATCAAAGATTAGCCTTGCCTATGTTATACACGTAGAGACCACATAGTTTGACCGACACAAACTCATGTTTTTGGCTTTTTGAGACTGACTTTTTGACTTGTTTTTGGATTTTTTGTTATGATATGGATGTCCAATGTGTTTTCTGATGGTGATTGATTTTCCATGTTGGGTTGTGGTTCGATCATTCTTTTTGTTGTTTTTGTCCATTTTGTGAAGCTCAAGATCTATGTTGCCCCCAAGCTAGAGTGAGACATGACTATGTGATATGATATGATAATGGACACAAAAAAATGATGATGGTGAAAGCAACAACCATGACATGTGTCCAAATAGATGTGAGAGCTGGTTTTCAATCACAAATAGCACCTCTTTCCAGATTTTCACAATGTGTTTTTATTTCACCTTTTCATTCTTTTTGATTTTTTTGTATTTTTATTTTTTGTATTTTTTTGTATTTTTGCATCACCAGGATGCCTATTTGCCAGGTTTTCATCAAGGTAACTATTTTCAGAAACTAATTCATGCACTAAGTGATTCAGGTGTAGAACTTTCTAAGATGAATATTGTTGATAGGTTCATCAAACATATCCCCTTCTAGTGTAGACAATTGATATGCTCCTAATCCATACACTGATATGATAACAAAGGGGCCTAACCAGTTAGGTTCAAACTTCCCTTTCTTTTCTCTATCCTACTATTTTTTAGGGTTTTCCTTTAGGACTAAGTCACCAACTTGAAAAATCATAGGTTTTACTCTATGATTATAACTCCTTGACATTCTTTGTTGGTAGGATTTCAAATGATTTACTGCTTGTTGATGGCATTCATCCAGAAATTCCAACTCCTGTAGCCTTGAAACTATGTAATCTTCATCTGTTATGAGACCCTTTAGTGATACACGGAGTGATGGTATTTCTATCTCAATTGGTAGAATGGCTTCTGAGCCACACACCAAGGTGTATGGTGTAGCTCCTGTTGGTGTTGTAATGCTGGTTCTGTAGGCCCATAATGTAGGATTTAACTAAACATGCCAATCACGTCCACCATCATCTACCGTCTTCTTTAGTATTTTTAGTATTTTCTTATTTGAGGATTCTGCTTGTCCATTTCCCTATGGATAGTATGGTGTTGAAAAATGATGTTGAATATGGAATTGTTCACATAATTCCTGGACATCCTGATTTTTAAAAGGCCTTCCATTGTCTGAAATAATGGATTGAGGTACCCCATATCGATAGATGAGATAGTTGAGTATGAAAGATGAAATATGTTTTCCAGTGATAGTTGTCAAAGGAACTGCTTCTATCCATTTTTTAAAATACTTTGTTGCTGTGATGATGAACTTGTGTCTATTTGAAGAAGAAGGATGTATTTTCCCCACTAGGTCCAATCCCCATTGACAAAAGGGCCATGTGGATGTGAATGGTTGTAACTCTTGCACCGATGCATGAATTAAATTACCATGAATCTAACATTTCTGACATCTTTTAACATATTGATACACTTCCTTCTCCATGTTCGGCCAGTAATACCCTAAATGGAGGAGTTTCTTAGCTAGGGTGGGTTAGCCCACTTGAATGAGTCCCACAAATACCTTCATGGACCTCTTGTAAGGATGTTCAAATTCATGATGCTCTAGACATCGGAGAAGAGTACCATCTAAACCTCGATGATAAAGGATGTCAGCAATTAATGTATGTCGTGTCGATTGACGGATAAAGTTACATTTTTTTTTCTAGAGAGGTCAAGAGGAACAATGTTGTCTTTGAGGTAAGTATAGATCTCTCCATATTGTGAGGGTTGAATTTTGGGTATGTGGCATATGGTTTGTGAATCAGGGTTATCATATGCAGGACTAGATACTTGTTCAACCATAAAATCAAATCGACCTTTCTTTTCGGATAATTGCAAAAGGGATGCAATTGTTGCCATGACATCTGCAACTTTGTTTTCTGCCCTTGGTATTTGCTCAAACTTGATATCCATGAAGTATTTTTTTACATCATCTATCATTTGCTTATAAGGCATGAGTTTCTCATCCTTTGTTTGATACTCGTTATTTATTTGATAAATGACAAGATGTGAGTCCCCATATTACACTTGCATTTCTATGATTTTCCATTCCATAGCTATTTTGATGTTGATATTTAATACTTCATACTTAGCTATATTTTTGTGCATGGAAACATTAACCTATAAGATCTGGGAATGGTGTGTCCTTGAGGTGTGACAAATAGAATTCCTACACCCGCTCCTGTTTGTGTACATGATCCATCAAAATACAATCTCCATTGTTGAGTTGTAATATTCATGATGTCATCATCTGGAAATTCAATGTGCATTGGATGATGATCCTGTAATGGAGCTTCATCTAGTTGATCTGCTATTACCTATCCTTTGATGGATCTCCTATCAACATATTGGATATCAAACTCAGTTAATATCATGACCCATTTTGCAAGTCTTCATGTTAGATCAGCTTTACCGAGTAGGTATTTTAATGGGTCTATTTTTGCTATGAGCCTGACTATATGAGTCAACATGTAGTGTCACAATTGCTGAGTTGCAAATACTACTTCTAAACAAGCCTTTTCTATGAATGTATAGTTTATTTCATATTTGTTGAGAGTCCTACTAATGTAGTAAACTACTTGTTCTTTTCCTTCAAAATCCTCCTATGATAATAGAGCTCCTAAACATATTTCAGTTGCTGCAATATATATTAATAGTGGTCTTTCTACAATGGGTAGCATGAGTATTGGAGGTGTCACCAAATATTGCTTTATCTGGCCAAAATTTGTTTCACAATTATGATCCCATTTGAATGAAACATTTTTATGAAGTAGATGATTAAATGGATGACTCTTATCTGCTAGCAGGGAGATAAATCTCCTGATGGATTGTAACCTGCCTTGTAGGGATCATAATTAACTGATGTTTTTAGGTGGTGGCATTTCCATGGTTGCCTTAACCTTAGCTGGATCTACTTCAATACCTTTTTCTAACACTATGTAACCAAGAAGTTTTGTCGAAGTCACCCCAAAGATACATTTCTTCAGGTTCAACCTTACATTAAATTTTTCCAGTCTAGTGAATATCTTATCAAGTATTTCCAGATGTCCTTCCCTAGTGTGTGATTTTGCTAAGATGGCATCCACATAATCTTCCATGAAAGTATGCATCATATCGTGAAAAAATGTGGTCATTTCTCGCTGATATGTTGCACTTGCATTTTTCAATCCAAAAGGCATGAAATTCCAGTAGAATGTTCCCCAAGGGCAAGTGAATGCCATATTTTCTTGATCCTCAGGTGCTATTTTTATTTGATTGTATCCTGAGAAGCCATCCATTATAGATAACATGGCATGTCATGTTGTTAGACCAACAATTATATCAATGTTGGGAAAAGGAAAATCATCCTTTGGGCATGCCTTGTTTAAATCTCTAAAATCTGTGCATATTCTAATGCTATTATTAGGTTTCGATACTAGCACAATGTTTGAGATCCATTCTACATAATCTATGGACCTGATAAAGCCTACAGCTAATAATTTTTTTAGTTTAGCTTTAACCATAAGGGCGATGTGGGGATGCATATTTCTCAATTTTTGTGTGACTGGTTTGATTCCCTTTAGTAGTGATAAATGATGCATTAGAAGTTGTGGATCCAATCCTGGCATGTCAAAATAATACCATGCAAAATTTATGTGTCGCTGCTCAAAGAATCTAGTGAATGTCGGCTTCTCCTATTCTGTCATGGATGCTACTAGATGTAAGATCTTTGCCTCTTTAGATGTTCCCAGATTTATAGATTGTGTTTACTCTACTAGCACTGATGATCTGTCATGGTAGTGTTCTGGGAGAGTGTTAAATATTTCATCCTTTAGTGCCTCAGAAAGGTTTTCATTGTTGGATACGTTCTTTATTTTTCTCTTTTTAAAGTTTAATCCTACCTTAGAGAGGTTTTCATCATTAGATTTATTTTTCCTGTTATTACTTTTGCAACTGAAAGATTCAGCACCCTCCTGTTGTAAAGTATCGATATGAGTGTTATGGATAGTACTTGTATCAATTTTGTCATAGCAGAGATAATATATGATAGCATCATCGTTTCAAAAGTCTGGTATATGACTAGGTTCGATGGGTTCCCAGTGAATAAGTTTGAGGTGTATTAAAGGTAACAATTCATCAGATTGAATAAGGTCAACTGTTTTAAGTGCCATGATAGCTAGGTGGTCAAAGCTATATCTAGGATGTTCGAGGTCTATGACGGTACTCATCTCCAAGTTTTTTGACTCACTCAATGTCTGATCATCCTCGCTTGGGTCATCAATATTTGTTGATCCCATAACAAATGTTCTATTTCCTGAACCTTGTTCGTCCTCTCGTTAGGGTGTATATGCTTGGATAATATCAACCTCTTTATCAATATATGATGTAGCAGATAGAAGATCCCATTCATATTCGTTTGAGTCTATGTTAGAGCCATCTCTCATTTGTAATATCCTTTCCACTACTTTTTGGATTTCTTCTTTTTTTTTAGTGATGTAGACTAATCTTGTTTTGTCTTTAGGCTGTAATGTGAGAAGTTGAATGGGTTCAATAGTACCATCCTTTCTCTTGCTAATTGGTCCTTGACCTTTATAGCCCATTTTCTCTAAAATAGCCTTCCCTTTTCCATCTTGATCTGTTTTTATGTTGATGTTTGTTGATGTTGATGCTTCCTCATATTTGTATAGCCAACTGAGAATGGCTTTGTCTTCTGACTCATCTTTGAGTGTACCTACTTTTATAAACCTTTCATTTAGAGCTATGATGGGTTGTGATGATCTTGGAGATTTTAATATGGGTTGTCCATATGTTTTTGGTGATGGTAGTAACTGTGATAGGCACAAAGATTGCTCAAAAGAATATTCTCCTAGACCCTCTTTGTTTATCTGAACCTTTTCTGAAAGTTATTGTGATAATTCATTTATAGGACCTTTGGTGTTTGATGTGTCCATGACAGTTATTTCTTTCTCTAGATTCTTTTTCTCAACCCATTTAGAGATAAAATTAGGTTGGCTATCCATAGTGGATGAATTAGAAGTATTGAATTCTCTACTATGAGGTATCAAAGTGTCTTGAGTTACTCTCAACATGCTATAAGTCTGTGGATTGTTGTTGTCAGCTGATATAGTGACTTCCTGTCCATTTACTAGAAATTTTAGACATTGATGGCATGTTGAAGGTACCGCTTGCATGTCATGAATGCATGTACAACCCAATAGTATGTTGTATGTTTTCTAACACTTGACAAACAATTTATTTGATAACCGGTCCTACCTAAATTGGAAGTATAATAAATCCTCTAGAAGACCTTTCCTCTTCATCATATGCCTTTATCACTATTTTTCTCTTGGTTTCAATGGCGTTGTCAGAATAGCCTAGTGCATTAATTAGTTTCAAGGTACAAATATTTAGACCAGCTCCTCCATCTATCATAACACATTTAACATGATGTTTATGGATGAGAACTTCTATATGAAAGGCTGCATTGTGTGGGTGATTTATAGATACATCATCTTGTTTAGAGAATGAAAAACAATGATGTTTGGTGAGATGTCCCACCATGGCTTGAACCAGTTGTTGTATGGGTTGAACTAGCTGTAGTGACAATTGAGATACATTTGGTGGTGGATTGATAGGTATCCACTAGGGTATTGGTGAAAAGCCTGGTGGAGTAAGTGGAGCTGACAAGGGTAGTATGATGGTTGCAAGACGTTACCCCGAACTCACTCTACCTAGGAAAGACCATCGCACTCAGGAAGACACATCCCCAAGCCCTAATCGTTCGCTCGAGTGTCCCTGAGATCATTCTTATTCCCCGAGCTCAAGCCCCTTTTATTTCGGCAAGACACCATCAGGTCAGTGAGACATTATGCCGATATCACTCCATGTCAGTGAGACCAAGTCCCCCCACCGAGACATCACATCGAAGTCATGCCCCTTTCGCCAAGACATTCCATAGCTGGCCAGACCTTTCAGTGAGGCCACAATTCTTCCTAAGCTCAAACTTCATTTTGGTAAGACTCCCCACAGTCGGTAGGACATTATGGTGAGCTTCAAACATTACACTGAAGGGAGAAAGTATGTCGGCGAGACTACCGCTAGTCAGCAAGATATCATGCCAAACATTTCCCTTCCCCTCGAGCCAACTCCTTTCTTTCGGTGAGACTCCTGGTTCGGCAAGACCTTTTTGTCGAACTCAAAACCTATAGCTGAGACCCTTCATCGATTGGCTGGACCTTATGCTGAAGGAAATCTCTCTTGGCGAAACCTTCCTGTGTCAGTAGGACATGATGGCGAAAGTAAACCACTCTCCCTGACGCCATTCCATTTCGGCAAGAGTCCACCCTGTCAGTGTGACCTGTTGCCGATGCTACCATCCTTCGCCGAGACCTCCTTCTGTCGGCGAGACTTCTCCCTAAACTTGAAGCTGTTTTGGTGAGACCCTGCTGTATCGGCGAGACCTTTCGCTGAGCTCCAAACATTACACCAAAGGGAGAATCCTTTTCAGCAAGACTTTTCCTCTTCGGCCAGACCTCATGTTGAACATAAATCTTTCTCGGCAAGATCCCCCGATGGCATCCCTTTCGCTGAGACTTCTTCCCAAGTGGAGAGGCATATAAAACCTTACGACGACTAAGATGTCATGGCGACCGGTGGATCCCAAATGAATAATACACCTTGCTAGTCGGCAAGACACCTAAAAGGTCTCAACGACTTTCTTCTTGAGGAGTTTTATGTTCAATGGGATTGGGGCATGCATTCCAGTTGACTTCCCTGAGAGTTATCTTCAGATGAGTGATTCAATCCCCCAAAAAAAATGCCTCCATTAGTCCTCAAAGCATATGAAATACACTATTATTCATCATGCCTTCAATTTTAACAAAAGGAAACCCAACTCTAAGTGAGGAAGAATTAAAATTTGACAAAACAAAAAAACCAGACACAAGAGGAAAACAAAAGAATTCCAAAGGTCCAAAACAAACAACCGAAGACAAATAAAACAAAAGGAAAGGGGGGGGGAACCCATTTTTCTCCAAACTAAAATGGGGTGGTTATGCAAGGCATAATAGGTAATGGATTGATAAATGCAGTGTGATCATTGTTTGTCTGAGGCCCTTCAACAAACACCTTCTTGGCTTCGATCAAGTCTTGTATTAGGTGTTTTAGTTTCATACAACCATTTGTCTTATGCCCTTTATTCTTATGGAAATTACAATAATCTGCATCATTCCCCCATGATGGTTTTACCTTTGGCTCCCAGTTTCAAGCTTCTGGTAATGTAATAAGTTTGTTCACAATGAGTTCTCTCATTGTTGATTCCAATGTTTTTCCTAATGGAGTGAATTTCCATCGATTTGATTTTCTTTGGTAAGATGGTCGTGATTCTCCATTGTTGGTGTTGTTGTTTTGAATGGTGCCCTGACTCTTGTTTTGGTTTTCATTTTGATTTTCTTTGGCAGTTGACATTGTCAAATTGAATACTGGTTTTACATTGTCAGTTGTAAGTTCATTGCTTCCAGTATTTCTATTTTTTTGCCAAAATTTTGGCTTTTCATTGTTTCCATAGTGATTTTCATTGTTGGATGTTTCACTATAATGCTTAATCACTCCTCGTTTGACTAGGGATTCTTTGATTTTGAGCCCATTCTCAATTACTTTTTTGAATGTTGATGGACATTGTAATTCAAGTCTATAACTCATTTGATCATTTAAGTTGTCTATAAATAATTCAATCTTCTCCTCTTTAGGTATAGATCAAGGATACCTAGCAAACAACTTTCTCCATCGTTGTAAGAATGATAAAAATGTCTCACCATTTTTTTGTTTCAGATTATAGAGATCCTTTATGGTTACGTCATGTGTTATGTTGAAAGAGAATTGAGAGATGAATTTCTTATCCAATTCTTCAAAGGATCTGATCCCTGGTTGTAATTTTGAGAACCATTCCATACAATGGGCTCCCAAACTCCTAGGAAATAACCTCATGAGGTATGTATCTTCTTGTACAAATTCAAGGCTCATTGTTCTAAATTCTCATACATGGTCAATTGGGTCTGATTTCCATTGTATTTGTTGTACTTAGGAAACTCACAATGTCTTGGAAAGGGTATCATATCCACACATGGATGAAAAGGGTAAGGACAAATGTCCTTTAATAAATATGTTTTTGTTGTTCCTGTTTGCATGTTTTGAACCTATTGCTATAGAATTTTCATTTGAGTTGTTAAAGCCACTACTTGAGTTGTATCTTGGGTGTGGTTTGATTCCACCTAATTATGGTTCTGATGAGCACAACAATAGTTAAACAGAATATCACTATTCTGCTCTCCTGAAAGAGAAAGAATACCACATGGATATCTAACTCCCAATGTCTTTGTAATCGGTTCTCGACTATGCTGACTTCACTCAATGGTTGATGTGAACTGTAATGTTTAAGGGAACTGTTGGCATTGAGCTTCTCGATTGTTCTAGAATCAAACATAAATTCAAACCTACTTTAACTAGGGTTTTTAAAGAAATAGAAAAAGATAGATCAAAGCTTTGGGACTAAAGAGAATGATAATACATCCAACTTAATCAGACTTGTTATCTTTCAAGGAATTACTAACTAAAACTAGAGAACAAAATCAACTTGTGATTAACACATAGATTCATTCATTCACAGTGCTAACTTCAACAATAGATTGTAACTTACCATTTAAACAAAACATAAAATATTATTTTTATTCCTTGAAAGCTTCTCAAATCTAATGATTAACCCAAGATAAACACCATTAAGGAACACAATATGAAGTAGATTTAAATCTGGTTGCTTCTACTATTAGTGAAATACATAAGCAACATTTACAAATCTGGCACAATCACCAATGTACAGAAAACCTATATCTTCAGACTGTTTCCATCTACACTAAGAAAAATTGAAAGATACATTCTTTCCTTCTGAATTTAACTCCTAACTAAGAAGAAAAAATGAAGCTCCCATTACAAAGAAACAGGATGCAATTTTGTCTCCTTTATCTTTCAGAAAATTCCTATTTCTTGAAAATCTAACTCTTATTCTACTGTTGCTCTTATGTTTCTCTTACTTAGAAAATTCCTACTTTTCAAAATCTATATCTCTATGTCTCCAAACTCCTATGTCTTCGAACTCCTTTTACAAAGAGGAAAAATTCCCTATATATAGAATGTATCAAAAGAATGCACTGCCCACATTTTTTAGGGTTTACAAAAATATCCTACTTACAAAAGGGTCGGCTCTCAGATCCTTTTGAATAGAGTTAATGTTGCATTAATTGCACCTTTCGAGTTCTTGTCGGTGAAAGATTGCTCTGGGGATGACTTCTATATCTTTTGCCACTATGGCATTTACTTCTGGTCTCCGTTTCCATCCTCAAACTTCCTTGAAGGGATGCCTTGAATTCCCTAAAGAATTATCATCAATGTTGATCCATCTCTATCAGTAAACACCACAACTATCACTGAGACTCGTGGTTTCTTTTCTTCCTTTTGGTTTTCTTGTGTTCAAGATCTTTCTACCAGTTGACCATCTCTGGAAGTAGCATCAAACTTCCTGTTAGATCTCCACCATAGGTCATCAATCTACCCCATCGCTTTTGATCTCAGAACAAGTCCATGTCGTTTACATTATGTTGATCTCCTTCACAGGGGTAGCCAATCAGTCAAACTATTAGTGGGCCGCCCCTTTAGCTTCTTCTAATTGGTTAAACATATGCCACACAAGATTCTGGGATGGTCAAAGGTTGTTCACATAGCATCGCTTGTCGGTGAGACACTAATCGTGTCTCCCCGATGTGATTATACCTCATAGTAGTCATCGGTGTAGCATACGACGGTCGGAAAGACCTTATATCGAGGTGCACAAGTTATATTGATATCCATAGTGGTCGTCGAGACAATTTCCATCATCCAGACATCATAGCGAGTCCAAAACATTCGACTGTGAGTCTTCCCAATGCCCATCTTGTGAACAAACGTCACTGAGACATTACCGGGTCGACAAGACATTACCCCGAACTCACTCTGCCTCAGCGAGACCATCATACTCAAGAAGACACCTCCCTGAGCCCTAATGATTCTCTTGGAGTCTCCTCGAGCTCATTCTTATTCCCTGAGCTCGAGCCACTTTTATTTCGGCAAGACACCATCAGGTCAGTGAGACATTATGCCGATATCACTCAATGTTGACAAGACCAGGTCCCCTCGCTGAGACATCACACTGAAGTCACGCCCCTTTTGCCAAGACATTCCATAGCTGGCTAGACCTTTCAGCGAGGCCACAATTCTTCCTGAAATCAAACTTCATTTCGGTAAGACTCTCCATAGGGAGAAAGTATGTCGGCGAGACTACCACTAGTGAGAAAGATATCATGCTGAACTTTTCCATTCCCCTTGAGCCAACTCCTTTCTTTCGGTGAGACTCTTGCTAGTTCAGCGAGACCTTTTTCTGAACTTAAAACCTATTGCCGAGACCCTTCATCGATTGGTAGGACCTTATGCCAAAGGAAATCTCTACCGGCGTAACCTTCCCATGTTGGCAGGACACGATGGCCAAAGTAAACCACTCTCCCCAATGCCATTCCATTTTGGCAAGAGTCCACCCTCTCAGTGTGACCTCTTTCCGACGCTACCATCCTTCGTTGAGACCTCTTCTGTTGGAGGGAGTTCTCCCCGAACTCAAAGGTATTTTAGCGAGATGTTTCACCAAGCTCCAAAGATTACACCGAAGGGAGAATCCCTTTCGGCGATACTTTTCCTCTTTGGCTAGACCTCATGTTGAACATAAATCTTTCTCGGCGAGATCCCCCGATGACAACTATTTCACCAAGACTTCTTCCCAAGCAGAGAGGCATATAAAACCTTACGGCGATTGAGATGTCATGGTGACCGATGGATTCCAAATGAATAGTACACCCTACTAGTCGGCAAGACACTTGAAAGGTCTCAGCGACTTTCTTCTTAAGGAGTTTTATGTTGAATGGGATTGAGGCATGCTTTCCAGTTGACTTCCCTGAGATATCTTCAGATGAGCGATTCACTCCTACAAAAAAAATGCCTCCATTAGTCCTCAAAGCATATGAAATACACTATTATTCATCATGCCTTCAATTTTAACAAAAAGAAACCCAACTCTGAGTGAGGCAGAACCAAAATTTGACAGAACAAAAAAAAAGACCAAAGAGGAAAACAAAAGAATTCCAAATGTCCAAAACAAACAACCGAAGACAAAGAAAACAAAAGGAAAGTGGGGGGACCCATTTTGTTTCAAACTAAAATGGGTTGGTTATGCAAGGCATAACAAATGGCGACTTGGCTGGAAAAATGGTTTAACCATTTTCAAGAAGCTAAAGGATTCAACTACCCAAAACTCCTAGTTTATGAACATCACAACTCTAGTTGGGTCAGTTTTAACAACCAAGGCTGAGCTAGAATCTCAAATGTAAGTCAACACTGGCTACACCTGAATCTATGTGTGTGCTTGATGGTGGATCATCCTTTCATAAAGTTTTCCTCATCTTTTGAACAACAATGTGCAAGATTTGAACTACATGAGTTGATTCCCCTTAGCTGTTGTGCAATGATATCCTGGGCATTGCTCCACTACCAGTTAGGCGTCCATAGCCCCGATAGAGATACCTCTAGTTTTCTCATAGCATTGCTCTACTGTCAGCTAGGCATCCATAGGCCCAGTAGAGGTACTGGAATGACCCATTCATATTGAGTTTTCTTTTCTCTTAGATAGTTCTTTTTTTTCTTTTTTTTCCCTTTGAGTTTCAGATATTTCATTCAATTTATTTTTTCAATATGTCAGATGTCTAACATCTGTTGTGGGTTGAAAACTACCATGGACCTCATAACAACACTTGGGAGATCATATTTTTCACTCAAATCTTACAACACTATCATCCTAGGACAAATATACCATTACAAGAGGAGATGATCTTGATGATTTGTGACAAATTCAGAGGTAACTAATGAAGATTGCTTACTTTGCACCTTGTTTTCAATACTTTCCACAACTCTTATTGATAATGGGCATAAAACAACAAGTTTAGGACAAAATCATCTAATCAGAAAACCTAAAAATATCTAAACCACTTCTCTCCTCATAACCAAAGTATACTTAAGATAACAAACCACCATTTCAAGATGGAAAGAACAGAGAAACCCCAAAGAGAAAACACGATAGAAACCAAACAACAAAGGAAACAAAAGGATAGAAAGAAAGGAAAAACAAACAAACAACAAAACCATTTAGAAACAGAAAAACAAATAAACTATTCATAGACAGAACAAAAAATTATTTACAGAGATTATTTACAAGAAGAAATGCAGGAACTTTTTACATAAATGCACAGTGCAGGAAAAAAAAAAACTTCATGACTCAAAATAATGTTTAAGAAATTTTCCATTGATAGGAAATGGAACAGGTTCTCCTATTAAACTACTCAGCTAGAAATCATTCTCTCCTAGGATCTCTGCAATTTGATAGGGACCAAACCATAGTTTATCAAATTTCTGGTGACTGCCCTTCTTTTCATTAACTTTATCCCACAGTAGCACAAGGTTTGATATTCTGAAAGCCTTTATTTTGGCTCTTTTGTCAAACCAACATTTGACAATAGCCTGGTGTCTAAATAATTGCTGCAAGGCGGCATCTCTCTGCTCTTCTAATTTCAACAAGGTGGCTAATCTTACTTCTATCCTATCATCACTAGAGCAGAATTTCTGCATGAACTCAAGGATAGGTATTTGCAAGTGAATAGGGAACACAGGCTCTTGTCCATACACTAGTTTGAATGGTCAAGTCTTTAAATCAGCCTTGATCCTTGTCCTATCTGCCCATAATGCAAACCTTAGCTGGGTGTGCCAGTTCCTAGGATTATTTTCTAACAGTTTTTTAATTACCCCTAAGAGATTCTTATTGGTTGATTCTGCAACTCCATTTCCTTGTGGGTAATAGTTTGAAGAATATTTTAAGACAATTTTGTGATCGTAAGCCCATGAAATGAACTCAGTAGAAGAGAAGGAAGAGCCATTGTCACATACCAATGCAAAGGGTACTCCAAACCTAGTGGTGATGCATTTGGTGAGGAACTTGATCACTACCTCTATTGTGCTATTCTTGAAAGGTATAGCTTCTATCCATCTAGTGCAGTAATCAGTGGCAGTCAAAATAAATTTGTGTCCTACAGAAGAATTTGGGTTAATTACCCCAATAAAGTCTAGCGCCCATTGGGCAAATGGTGTTACCTCGTAAACAGGTTGCAATGGCATGGTTGGATGGTGTTCGTTTGATGCAAAAGTTTGGCATATGTGACATGTTCTTACATGTTGATGGGAATCTTTGAACACACATGGCCAATAGTAACCAGATCTAAGGATCTAATGTGCTAATGAGTTTGCAGAAGCATGACCTGTGCCATGTTTCCCATGAAATTCAGTGATTACATGCTTAGCCTCTTGTTGATCAAGGCATCGTAGGTAAACTCCCTCAAAATTCTTCCTGTATAGGAATCCTCCTTTGAGCATATAATGAGAGATTTTCATTCTCAGTGCTCTCCTCTGAGTTGTATTCATTCCCTCTGGGAACCAATTATTAAGCATGAAATAGATGATATCAGCATACCAAGGGTCATTGGAAAAGGACTGAATTGTGTATTGCTGGCAAATAACGTTTCCACTAGCATTCGTCATGGATTTAGATAGGCCTGTACCTCTAACAAGTTTCATAGGGTGAATCTCCATATCGAACTCTTGCAAAATGGCCATCCATTTCCCTCTTCGTTCTCCCAACTTGCTCTGCATAAGTAGAGATTTCACAGCAGCATCAGGAACTATAGCAATAATTTGACTTCAGAGGATGTAATGTTTGAACTTCTTGACAACTCTAACCAGCGCAAAAGCTTATTTTTTAAGAGGTAGGTATTTTATTTCAGCATTCTTGAACGGAGAGCTCATGAAGGCGATTAGCCTCTCCTCTCCCTCTTCTCTTTGTTGAGTTAGGACAACTGCACACGAGTGTTCAGAGGATAAAGAATAAATATAGATTAGGTTTAAGTAGTCAGGGATGGTGAGAATGGGCACTTCCAAAATGAATCACTTGACCTGTGAAAACGCAGCCTTTGCCTCACTACTCCACTCTATTTTTGCGTCTTTCTTCATCATTTGATTCAGTGGTTTAACAATTTCTACAAATCTTGTGATGAACATTCTCATGAAGTTAATCTTCCCAAACAAGGATCTCATCTCCTTCTTGCTTCCTGGCCTGGTTATCTTTAGAATGGACTCAACTCGGTCTGGGTCAATCAATATTCCTCTTTCCGAGATTATGTGTCCCAAAAGGTTCCCTTCAGAAACCCCGAACACACACTTTTTAGGATTCAAGGAGACACCATACTGAATACATCTTTCAAGAACTTTAGCTAAGTCTGCAGCGTGGTTCAGTCTATCTTTGAAGAACATTGTCAGGTCATCCATGCAAACGATGATGCATTTTCCAATCAAATCTTTAAATGCTACATCCATGGCACGCTGAAAAGTTGCTCTAGCGTTTATCAAACCAAATGGCATCCTTCTATAAGAAAATGTTCCCCACTTTGTAGTGAAGTTTGTCTTCATTCTGTCTTGACAGTTAACCATTACTTGATTGTATCTAGAATAACCATCCAAGAATGATATCATCTGAGACTCATTGATAGTCTGGAAGACGTCATCCAGTGAAGGGAGTGGCTAATTGTCCTTTTCTGATGCTTTATTCAGATTTTTGAAGTCTACACATAGCCTGATCTCTCCATTCTTCTTACGAACTGGAACCAAGTTAGCCACCCATGTTGAATGTCGTACAGGGAAGATTATTCTTGCAGAAAGTAATTTATGAACTTCTTTGAAGATCAGTGGTTCGATTAGGGCGTTGATAGGGCATTGTTTTTGTCGAAATGGTTTAGCTTTGGGCTTCAGAGGAATGCTATGAGTCATCACAGAAGCATCAAATGTTTTCAAATCTTCATACCCCCAGGCTATCACAACAATATCCTTCTTTAGTGCCCTCAATATATATTTTTTGATAGTTTCAGGGTAGGCTTTCCTTATGTAGACATTTCTTTCAGGTCCATAATCGACTAGGTTAACAATTTCATATTCACCTCCTTTATCTTCAGCTGATATTTTCTCTCGAGCCCTTAGTTCTAAATAAAAAATTATTTCTAAGGCCACCATTCCCTTAGGAATGCTATTAATTTTTAAATTGAGAACCCCCTCTGTATCACAATCTTCAGGGTTCCAATCTCCTTGATCCCTGTTGGACTCATCGATGATCTATCCTTCAAAAACATCTGAGCTTGCTAGGAAAGCAAGGATGTGTCAATCATCATCAAAAATTTGAAATTTCCTAACATTATCAAGAACAACAGGGGTGGTTATCAATTCCAATGAGAATCTCTTAAGCTTGGAGCCTTGCATGGGTTCTAGCATTCTTGCAGCAATAGCTAATGAATCAGCTATCTGATTCTCCTCTCTAGGGATTAAACTAATCCCAAAAGCATCGAAGTCTTCAATCAGGTTCCATACCCGATTTCTATAGGCTGCCAACCTTCTATTATGACATGTGTATTGGCTGTGAACTTGCTTGATAACTATTTCTGAATCTCCTTTAACCATCAAGGCAGTGACTTTCTTCTTATGTGCGAACATCAGCCCCCGAGCTAGAGCTTTATATTCTGCTACATTGTTAGTGCATCCAAATTGCAACCTGTAAGAAGAAAAGAAAGTTTTCCCTTTCAGGCTGGTTAATTCAATCCCAATTCCATAGCCTATTTTGGACTTGGATCCATCAAACATGAGGGTCCATAGCTGATCATGAGTTGGGGTTGATCCCTTTGCATCAAATATTGGGAACGGGTGTTCAATAGGTCCCTCAGATGTAACTTCCAATTTCTGCATAGATATATCATATAATCTACGGCTATCCTTCTGACAGTCATTTACATCTTTGGTTAATCCCTTAGGTTTTGGTATACTTGTGAGTGTAGGGGTATCGAGCAAACCTTGGGGTTCTTCCTCATAAATATGCTGGTTTGGAAATGTAACTGGGATAAGTTCGATTTGAGAAGGAACTTCCTTTGAAGGTATCTTATCCTTGGTTAACACTATTGCATCTTTGGCTTCAAATGAGAAGTGATCTGCAATAGTCTCAAGGTGACTTAGGCTAGTTTCCTCAGCTTGGGAAACATGATTTAAAATGCTGATGTAGGGCTGGCAGGTCAATTCAGAATGATTTTGGTAGTGTATCCTACACCAATTAGGAAGTAAAAGACTTTACAAATCAATGTCTTCCCCCAAGACCAGCTGATCCTGTTGCAGCCTCCTGATCAATGCCTATTGGTTTTCATTAGTCATAGAATTAGGGAACTCTAGTATTGACATGTCTTTAGAATGAAGAACTGAAAAGGTTAAAATTTATTCTCTTTTATAAACCCCTATTTCGGTTTCAAAATAGGCTACTTCATTGGGAAAATCATACTCAGTGATGATATGCTTGACGCGAGGTTCACTTTCAATCCTAATCTGCATAGGCACTCCTCTCCATGGTAGCCACATATGTGAAAAGTCGAGGGAGAGATATCCCCCTATACTTTTCATCAAATCTCTGCTCAACAGCATACCATAGGTCTCAGGAATGTCTGCTACTTGAACATCTATATTGGTTTGAATTCTAGGGTTTGACCCTACTTTCACATGTATGTTTCTCAATTCTCCCACTACATTAACCTCTGTTTTGTCAAGTTGGATGACCTTGTTTGTTTGGATAGGGTTCAATCCCAATTTCTTGCATATAGAAAATGGCATAACATTGCCTGAAGCCCCTAAATCTAGCAAACAATTATATAGATTCTTCCCACAAATTCTCAAACTTAAAAGAAATGGTGGGGTACCTACCTTGCTTTAGTACAAAGCTGCGTTCTTTTCTACAACAGGTGCCACCTTATTTCTCCCTTTTGATTTATCAGCTTGCTCCAAAGCTTTCAACACTATCTCTCATTGAGCAGGGCACCACCTTAGGATGTCAAAATATGATAGAGATGTTTTATGTCCTTGCATCTCAGCAACAATATCAAATTTTATGTTATAGCCTACATTACTTTTGACAACACCAGGTGAATTACGTTTGTTATGGAATTTGGGTGGACCTTTTGGTGGAGGAGGGTTATTATTAGCGCTTTGATTTGGAGGCACCATATGACTAGGTGGTGCTGATGTGGTGAATGGACCCTTATTCTAATTTCATAGGAAGTGTCCTCCCTTTGTCTAAAAAGCTTGGGCGTCATACATATCTTCCTCTAGTTCATTCTCACTCTGCATTGGGAATGAGGGTTCTTCTTCAAAGAGGTCATAAGTCATAGCTGTATCTACTGATTCGCCTCCTTTGTTTGAATTCCCTTGGAATGTTTGGGCATCTTCCTACACCATCTTGACAACTTTCTCCATTTCAGGGTAGTTTACCTTGGAATGAGTTGCAGTATCATGCAACCTACACCAATTAGTCATAAAATTAAGGTCAGCCACATTTGCAGTATGTGATCTATCCTCACTAGCTTGATAATTATGGGAAACTCCACCATTGTTTGGCCCTGTATTCTATTATCGTTTGTTATTGGGCCTTTGGTTATATCTCTATTTTGATTTTGATACCCTTGGTTAGAGGATTTTTGGCATTGATAACCCCTTTGGTTGTGATTGTAGCTATTTTGATAATTACCTTGGTTGTTATTTCCTTGATTAGGATAATTACCTTGGTTTTGAGAAGGGTTCAATCTAAGCTGAGCCATATCATTTGTGACTTGAGACAACATTTTCTTTAAGGTCTCTACCTTGTTTGTGAGTTGAACTGTCTTTTCACTTTCAACATTCTTAGCAACAGGTGGCTGACCATCGTGATTTGGTGTTCCAATTTGGTTATGATGACCATGGGGACTTTGAGGAACTTGTGGTTGTTGAAAGAAGTCAGAAGTTCCATTAGAGAAGAATGGAATAGGAGGTTGAGTCTGCAACTCAGACACAGGTCCATAATGGGAAGGAGATATTCCTAGGACAATATTGAATAAAGGAATTGGGCTATGCATCTGATACCCCATTGAAGGAAAACCTCCTCCCAAACTTCGTTGTTGAGAACTAATTTGTTGTTGCAGCTTGATAGCCAGATGATAAACCTTAGATAGGGAATCAATATCTATCAGTTGATATGTCCTTTGTAGGAACAAATCTAGCAAAGGATCTATAACTCTAAAGTAAGCTTGAATGGTACTATTCTCAGTGAATAGATAGGGGTCTTGCAGTCTCCTATACATTCATTGAAACCTAGTATTAAACAAGGGCAAAGGTTCACATGGCTCCTTCCTAATGGTAGCAAATTGGTGGAACAAAATGGCTAGATCCACATAGATTCTGAACTGACTAATGAAAGCATTCTCCAGGTCTATCCAGCTCAGAATAGAACGCTGAGGGAGATTTAAGTACCAATTGCATGTCATATCCCTTAAGGAATAAGGGAACAACCTACAAACTACATCATGGTGAGCTATCTAAGCTCTAGTACAAGCATCCTTAAAAGCTTTTATGTGCTCTTCAACACTCCTTGATTCACCATGAATGTACTTAGGACCAAATTTCTTAGGATTCTTAGGCATATCATGAAAACCTATAGGAATAATCCCCAATGGAGGGGGATTATTCTGAAAAAATGCCATTGGTAGTGGTGGTTGAGCCAGTTGTTGTATGGGTTGAACCAGCTATATAGTGACAATTGAGATGGATTCGGTGGTGGATTGATAGGTATCCACTAGGGTATTGGTGAAAAGCCTGGTGGACTGAGTGGAGCTGACAAGGGTGGTATGGTGGTTGCAAGACGTTACCCCAAACTCACTATGCCTCGATGAGACCATTGCACTCAGGAAGACACCTCCCTGATCCCTAATCATTCGCTCGAAGTCTCCCCAAGCTCATTATTATTCCCCGAGCTCGAGCCCCTTTTATTTCAACAAGACACCAATGGGTCAGTGAGACATTATGCCGATATCACTCCATGTCGGTGAGACCAGGTCCCCTCGCCGAGACATCACACCGAAGTCACGCCCCTCTCACCAAGACATTCCATAGCTAGCTAGACCTTTCAGCGAAGCCACAATTCTTCCCTAGCTCAAACTTCATTTTGGTAAGACTCCCCACTGTTGGTAGGACATTACGGTGAGCTTCAAACATTACACCAAAGGGAGAAAGTATGTCAGCGAGACTACCGCTAGTCGGCAAGATATCATGCCAAACTTTTCCATTCCCCTCAAGCACACTCCTTTCTTTTGGTGAGACTCTTGCTAGTTCAGCGAGACCTTTTATTGAACTCAAAACTTATCACCGAGACCCTTCATCAATCGACAAGACCTTATGCCAAAGGAAATCTCTCCTGGCGAAACCTTCCTGTGTCGGCAAGACACGATGGCGAAAGTAAACCACTCTACCCGATGCCGTTCCATTTCAGCAAGAGTCCACCCTATCGGTGTGACCTCTTGCTAATGCTACCATCCTTCGCTGAGACCTCCTTCTGTCGGTGGGACTTCTCCCCAAACTCGAAGCTGTTTCGGCGAGAACCTGCTATGTCGGCGAGACGTTTCGCCAAGCTCAAAATATTACACTGAAGGGAGAATCCCTTTCAGCGAGACTTTTCATCTTAAGCCAGACGTCATGTTGAACATAAATCTTTCTCAATGAGATCCCCCAATGGCATCCCTTTCGCTGAGACTTCTTCCCAAGCGGAGAGTTATATAAAACCTTACGGTGACTGAGATGTCATGGTGACCGGTGGATCCAAAATGAATAATACACCCTGCTAGTCAGAAAGACACCTAAAAGGTCTCAGCAACTTTCTTCTTGAGGAGTTTTATGCTAAATGGGATTGAGGCATGCTTTCCAGTTGACTTCCCTGAGAGATATCTTTAGATGAGTGATTGAATCTTGCAAAACAAATGCCTCCATTAGTCCTCAAAGCATATGAAATACACTATTATTCATCATGCCTTCAATTTTAACAAAAGGAAACCCAACTCTGAGTGAGGCAAAACCAAAATTTGACAAAACAAAAAAAAGACCCAAGAGGAAAACAAAAGAATTCCAAAGGTCCAAAACAAACAACCGAAGACAAAGAAAACAAAAGGAAAGGGGGGGGATCCATTTTGTTCCAAACTAAAATGGGGTGGTTATGCAAGGCATAATAGGTAATGGATTGATAAATGCAGTGTGATCATTTTTTTTCTGAGGCCCTTCAACAAACACCTTCTTGGATTTGATCAAATCTTGTATTAGGTGTTTTCGTTGCATACAACCATTTTTCTTATGTCCTTTATTCTTATGGAAATTGCAATAATCTACATGATTCCACCAAGATGGTTTTACCTTTGGGTCCCAGTTTTGAGCTTCTGGTAAAGTAATAAGTTTGTTCGCAATGAGTTCTCTCATTGTTGATTCCAATGTTTTTCCTAATGGAGTGAATTTACATTGATTTGATTGTCTTTGGTAAGATGGTCGTGATTCTCCATTTTTGGTGTTGTTTTGAATGGTGCCCTGACTCTTGTTTTGGTTTTCATTTTGATTTTCTTTGGTAGTTGACACTGTCAAATTGAATACTGGTTTTACATTGTCAGTTGTAAGTTCATTGCTTCTAGTATTTCTATTTTTCTGCCAAAATTTTGGCTTGTCGTTGTTTCCATAGTGATTTGCATTGTTGGATGTTTCACTATAATGCTTAATCACTCCTCGTTTGACTAGGGATTCTTTGATTTTGATCCCATTCTCAATTACTTTTTTGAATGTTGATGGACATTGTAATTCAAGTCTATAACACATTTGATCATTTAAGTAGTCTATAAATAATTCAATATTCTCCTCTTTAGCTATAGATCGAGGATACCTAGCAAACAACTTTCTCCATCATTGTAAGAATGATAAAAATGTCTCACCATTTTTCTATTTCAAATTATACAGATCCTTTATGGTTACATCATGTGTTATGTTGAAAGAGAATTGAGAGATGAATTTCTTAACCAATTCTTCAAAGGATCTGATCCTTGGTTGTAATTTTGAGAACCATTCCATACAATGGGCTCCCAAACTCCTAGGAAATAACCTCATGAGGTATGTATCTTCTTGTACAAATTCGAGCCTCATTGTTCTAAATTCTCGTACATGGTCAATTGGGTTTGATTTTCCATTGTATTTTTCATACTTAGGAAACTTACAATGTCTTGGAAAGGGTATCATATCCACACATGGATGAAAAGGGCAAGGACAAATGTCCTTTAATAAATATGTTTTTGTGGTTCCTGTTTGCATGTTTTGAACCTATTGCTGTAGAATTTGCATTTGAGTTGTTAAAGCCACTACTTGATTTGTATCCTGGGCATGGTTTGATTCTATCTATTGATGGTTCTGATTAGCACAACAACAGTTAAATAGAAAATAGATGTTAGGACACTGTCTATTCGATAAAATATTTCTGACTAGTAAAATTTAATGTTTCTAATGTGAATCTTTCTGATAGTTGTTCTAGTAGATTCTCTATTTTTTTGTTTCTGTGGATGCACTAATATAGAGGGCATAAGCACTAAAACAGAACGTAGAAGGGTGATCCCACAAAGCTGGTTTACAATTTCTGGGAGGAACTAATTTTTGTTGAAATCATATATTTTTAGAAAATATAATGATTTAAGCCTTAAAAGGTTCCATTTAAAGAATTCCAATTGAAGAGGGCTTGATCAAACTACCTTAAATCAAACCCCCTTGGATAGAACCCCGCTAGTTTTAAACCATACCTATAACGGAGTCTCCTTTACACCTATCAAAATATTGATAAAAAACCACTTTTGATTTACCTTTTGGGGGATCAAATGAATTCATTTAAAATTTATTTTTTGCAAGTATGTATTCCTTATTATAAGATTCCCAAAAAGTATAATTTTAAATAAATTGAATTTTATTATTATATTTATTTTTTATTTCTCATGAATGTGGGTTTTTCATTGAAAATCAAGCTCTATGTTCTACACGTGGAAAAATAGCAAATTATTAAAATAAAATAAAAAATATTAGTGCACCAGATATTGAAGTCCTTGATCCAACAAAGAAAAAACAATTGAATTTTGATACACAAAAAAAAGGCGTTATACGGTCGCTATGTCTGAATTATAATTGGTTTGAATTTGAAACTTGATTAAAGAAAAAATATTCAATAAAAAATATCTAACCAAATGGAAGCACTAGATATCGAGTTATGAATCTGAATTTGAAATAATTATAATTTTATCCTTCATGGGAAAAAAGTTATGTGTTATCGATGGCGTCACTTTTTAAAAATGTTGTTTTCAAAAAACTAGTTTTCGAGGGAGATGGAAAAAAGTAAAATTTGATTCCAATTTTTTTGAAAAAATATATTTAGAATCTACAGACAAAATGTCACGAAACTCTAGTTTGCATCATCTTCAAATTCCTCACGGTTTAGCTGCTATAGGTGCTCGAAAGTGAAGATTTAGTTAAAAAAAATTATTTTTGTAGCCAGTTTGGCCAAAAATTGTAAACCACTATTGTGGGATCACCTAGTCTAAGCACTATAATTTCTGGTAAAAGCGTTGAAAAATAGTGTGTAAGCGCTATGAAAAAATTCAAACGCACTAAAATAGAGCTGAGAAGCACTAACACAGAGCTGACACGTGCTAAAACAGAGAGAAAACATGCTAAAACAAAGTTTAGAAGCACTATGTTTTTCCAGGGAAGCGCTAAAATATGGATCAAAAGTGTTAGAATGTTGGACACTCAGATTTCTTGATAGTTTGGTGTGCTACAACAGAAGTGCTATGAGATTGCTCAAAAGCGCTAAAACAGAGGGTTGAAGCGCTATAAGTTTCTTTTGAAGTGCTAAAATAGAGGTCAAATGCACTATAGTTTTTATTTAATGCCAAGTAGGGGGTTGCAATATGGGTCTCTGAGATGCTATGTCTGCTTTCTCTGATGTGCTATAGTTTCTATTTTTTAGGATGATCTTTTATCTGAATTTTAATGATTTTTGGAATACGTAACACTCAAATGAAGACAATTGTTTTTAAGATTTTTAATCTAAACAGATAGTGTATGTTCAAAAGAACCACACATGGTCCTATTTTCACTAGTCTTGATAACAATAAAGAACTTCAGATAGAATCACTCTTAATTGTCAAAAGGTCATCATTATACTCAACAACCCACAGCTTAAAATTGTGTCGACTCACACAGTCATGTCACCACCTAGAGGGGGCTCGTGTTTTTCTCTTTTGTAGGCATGTACTTAGAGTAACGAAAGTGGATACTGGATCCCCTGAGCAAACGGTCCTTGGAAATTATATGGTGAGTGTCTTGGGGTAGATTCTTCCCTCCCCTTGCACTACGAGTATTACAATGTTTGGTTATTGACTCAGCTAGATACTACACTAGGTTCTTAGAAAGGGTTTCCATTCAGAGTGGCAATAATAGACTCCCTCAGGAGACCTCCAAACCTTTAGAACAAAGGTTTTAGGGATGGTTATCTTGCACACTTCCGGAAAAAGTGGGTTTCCCCAAATTTTCTTTAAATTTTATAGTGGGGTGGAAAAACTTGGCTTTGTTTTGAACCCACTTAGGTCATTCCCGTAGGGTGAGTACATTTTCACACTACAACAGGCCTTATAAAGGATGTAATAAAACTTGAAAAATGCATAAAAAGGATGAGTCTGGCTTTTTGGATCACCAAGTTAAGGGGAGAGCATATGCCTATCAACCATTCAAACACATAAACCACTTGTTCAAATTTTAGAGCCCAAACGAAAAATTTTCTAATCTATGTGAAGATGTTGCTTCATAAAAAGACATGGTGTTCATTTTGAAATCCCAAGTTGAAAAATCTGGTGACTATCCTAAATTGGTAAATTTTTAATCCAAAGGAAAATTTGAATATCCTAGGATTGATTCATTTTAAAACCAACTAAAGAAGTGTCTATCCTATATTGATTCTTTTTAATCCAACTGAAGAAATGAAATTTACTGGTCGCAGACGCATCGGATCTAGAAAATGAATTACACAGAAGCGCTATGAAAATGCTCAAAAGCACTATAGAAAGAGACAAAAGCCCTATAGAAATAGATAGGAGCACTATAGAAATAGACATAAGTGTTATAGGAATAGACAAAAGTGCTATAGGAATAGATAGAAGCACTAAACCAAATG
Source organism: Sequoia sempervirens (assembly GCA_007258455.2). NCBI lineage: Eukaryota > Viridiplantae > Streptophyta > Pinopsida > Cupressales > Cupressaceae > Sequoia > Sequoia sempervirens. Next base: position 7,077,869 of record VDFB02137365.1, on the reverse strand, counting down.
TTGAGTATTACTGTCGGTCTGTGCTAGTCCTATGATTGAAGTGCTAAAATAGTCCTTAGAAGCTCTATGATTTTCCTCATAAGTTCTAGAACAGTCAGCCAAAGTGCTATACTTTTCCTCGGAAGTGCTATGGAATCTTCCGATCACACTAAAACAGATTACACCAGATTCCTGTACGAAAACTTTCTAGAAAAAAACTTGTTAAAAACATGGGGTACGGCCCCACGGTGGGTGCCAGAATGTAAGTGTGAAAAATGTAAACTAAATACAATTAAATAGACCTCTTAATGAAAAATTGTATCAAGATTACTCAACAATTAAACTAATTTAAAACACTGAAAAAGCCCGAAGACATCTCATTGTCTCCTATCTCTAAAGATTTATCAAATTACAAAAGCTCTCAGATTTGTAAGCACCGTAACTATTTAAAATTCCTATCTAGAGAATGGAATCGATGCTAAATGTTATGATTGTGATGATGGATAATGATTCCTAGATGATATGAAGCTACTATAAACTATCCTGACATGAAACCTGCTAAATAAAATCTACAGTAAAAAGAAGTTATGATGTTGTGATATGAAATCTACTGATGCCATGATGCTATGATGATACTAAAATGCTAATGCTAATGCTTATGATTGCTTGGTTGCGTGAGTTCTAATTCTTGCAAAGTAAGTTTGCATAAATTGGGATTTCTTGGATGATTTTCATGCTTCAGAAGGTTGTATATATAGATTTTCGGCAACAGTTTTGCATAGGGGTAACACAATAGAGGCTGAGATTAAATCTAGGAATTTTGAATGGTATGAGATGAGAAGGTGTAGCTGATCATGGGAGATTGTTCCTCCCCATGAAAACACCAAGCAAGATGAGAGGAAAGATGAGGCAGAAGATTGAGAGGATTTCCCGCAGGTTTGTCCCCGAGGCTTTTCCCGTGAATGATAGTTAAATTAATTAGATTTGAAGAATCTAGTTTTATTGGTGAGTGAATAGAGGGATTTGATTTATGCATTTATTTAAATTCAGCAAAAGAGGAATAAATAATTTAATAAAATAAACTATAGAAGTTTGTTTATTAAATTAAATAGAAGAAATATGATAATTAAATTAAATATTTTAGGATATCTTTATTTAATTAAGAAGAAATGTGATGAGATAATTAAATAAATACCAACTATTGAAGCTGTGTATTTAATTTTAGGATAGATTTGATGGATAAAGTATAAAAGAAATAATAATGATAATAATTAAATGAAACAAAGTATTTAATTTTGTGTATTTAATTAAGAGGAAAATAATATGATAAAATAGAAGAATTAATAGTGAACTTAATATAAATAAATATTTCTATTTATTTACTAAGTAGATGAATTAAGATTAATTAATCAAATAAGTCGTATTTAATTAATTAGATTCTCCAAACCATTTTTAGGTGTCTACAATAACAACTTGTTGTAAATAATTTTGAAGTAAGTTATGGTAGTTAGGTGATGCTTAAATCAAAACCCATAAGGATATCTCAGCAGGAGTGTTTTTAAGTTATTCCACAAGATCAGACTAATTTTCATTGTGCGAAGGCAAGTGACGAGAACTAGGAGAAATTGGTTGAGGCAATGGTAATGAAGTAGGTATTATTTTTGGTTTTCTATTGTTTGTTGTTTTATATGTTTAGCAATGGAAAAAGTATGCCTTTTCCTTGCTTTATTTGGGAATAATTAATGATAAACTAGACTTAATATCACCTTGATCTAGTATTGTGATGTGTTTTACACATCCACATTAGGTTTTTTGGCCCTTTTAAAGCTAAATAAACTTAACTTTTCCTTAATTTAATGTTGTAAAGTGTAATAATTTACACCTTCACATTAAATTTAGGAGGCTTGTAAACTAAGTGGACCTAATCCAGTATTGTGATGTGTTGTACACATTGACATGTGATTTCTGGCCCTTCTAAGCTAAATAGACCCAATTTTTCCTTAATTTAATGTTGTAAAGTATATTTATTTACACTTTCACATTGGATTTTGAGTTCCTTTCCATTTATGACCTTAATATCATCATTAATAGGCCCCTAAAACCCTATATTGTGCATCTTAAGGCATATTTAAAAAAAAATCTTGACATAAACCTTATATAGACTTAACTTCTCATCTCCCCAACACTTTAGCAATTAAAATAGGCCTTGTGGGAACCATGTATCACCTTTGGAATATGAGTCCCACCTAGGTGGGACCCATATGCCATAGATGGTGTATGAGTCATATTTGGCCTATTTTTAAAGTTTTGAGCAAGAAAATCAAGGTTTAAAATTTAAATTTCATCTATGCAAACCTTTGGGATCCAATTAACAAGATATTAGATGGATTTCCTATATAAATAATCTTTCAAACCATTATTTCATCAAGTATTCATGATATCAAGCCAATCACTCAAGAGTTAAGCATTCCAAGACTTCACAAGGTTGTTAGAAGACTTTGCAAGATCATTTCTAAGGCATTCAAGGGCTGAATTATTCATCATTTATTGAAGCAATCAAAGATCCATCATTATATCAAGGATATCAAGCATCAAGCATGTTATTGAGCTAGTGTTTTGATGTAGCATTGAAGATCTAAAATCAAGCATTGTTCTACACCTATTGTCAAGATCAAGATCTACATCCTTCATCGCCATTTCATGTTGAGATGCAGATTTAGAAGACACCATTTAAAAGGTATCATTTCCAATGATTCATGTTATTTTCTTCATGTTTCATTCCTTCAACTCATTATCTCATCATTCAGTTTAATTACCTACAAGGGGTTTGAACAAGGAAAACCCCTATTCCCTAACAATCAACACTTTTTCTCTCTCTCTTTGTCTGATTGCAAATATATGTGATTTGAAGACTTGAAGATCCTTTGAATATTAGGTCACAAGCTTGAAAGAAGTTGTTAGAGTTGTCCCATCATTGGAAACATTGCTATCTTCACAAAAAGTCACCTACAGCCCTAAAATCAAGGTTTTAGATATGGGAACCAATTGGGAAAGACAAAGAATACATTGAATACCAGATTCAGACCTTGAATTTCTAGAAAATCCTAACTGGACTCATACACCAATCCTAGCGTATGATTCCTAGTTTAGGCCATTTTCAAATTTTTGCAGTTTTGGATACCCTTTTCCTATAAAGTTGTTCCTATAAAGAAACCCTAATTTGGGACCGATACACCCAGCCTGACATATGAGTCCTAGTAGGAAATTTTTTTAATTTTTTTCTACATTTCAGAGCTCATTCTAGTTGTCATTAGGTTTCCAGGTGCTCCTCTATACTTTTCTAGTTTGTTGTTATGATTTATTTGCATTTATAGTTCATTTATTGAAGTTTCTTGCATCATTGAGTTCAATCATTAAATCTTGCATTTCATACATTTTTACAAGTCCTAGCTTGGTGGTGAATCCCTCATCAATCTCTAAATATACCATGGGATACCCTTCTAGTAGATTTTATTCCTCTATTCCACTCGAGGTAAGATCTATAGGGCATCCTTGAATCTGGAGTATAGAAAGCTTCTTGCCCTAGGTCCTAAACACTTGGGGCGACAATTTTCTATCTTACATTTTGGTGAACCTAGAATGAGAACATCATAATTCTAATTTTGAGTGCATCATCATCCTAGATCTTGCTTGCATTAACATTGCATTAGGGTTTGCATTAGTGTGTTGTAGAAAAAAGGACCCTTTGCTTGACATGGGATTAATTCATGATAAAATAAACTTAATGTGGTCTTAATCTAGTGTTGTGAGGCATTTTATGCATCCACACTAGGTCTTGGACCCATGAAAATTAAATAAAATGCTTTGAATAATGTGTTGTGAATGTGTTGTGAAGTTTTGTAAGACATTTCTACATTCTTCTAGACTCTATTAATTATAATTCACCTAAAAATCACCTTTTTATTCATTATTAAGTCCTATTTTGAAGTGTTGTAAAGTATTATACCAAGATTTCATGCTTCTCTAGGCACATCTTCACTATTTATCCATTTTTATGCTTTATTTGGCCCCTTATGCTCTCATATGCTTAATTAAGTGTATTTTTGAGTATTATCCTGACAAACAACATTAAATACAACATATTTCCTGACACTTGTTTTTAGGTCCTAGGTGGGACCCATTCACCATGGGTGGCAAATGGTCCTCCTTGACCCCAAATTCAAAATATTTTAAATTTCCTTTCAAGCTTTTATTCAAAATTACTTGATGTCAGCCTGTGATGAGGTATGAATGGGTTACTAAGGAACAAGTGTGTATAAATATGTGATTTTCACCTCATTTTGACATCTCTTATCTCTTTCAATCTTCTACATTCACCTAATTAGTTCCTCATTATTCATTCACCAATCTTCCATCTCAAGCCAAGAAACTTAGGGTTTTATCATTTACAAGCATTAAGAGATCAATTTTCAGACTTCCAAGGGTAGATTCTACATGTTATGTTGTAGAATTTCAAGATCAATCATCATGGAAAGGTAATATATTCCATTATTCCATGTTTCATTCCTTTCTTTCATCATTTTCGTTTAATTACCTAGACGGGGTTTGACAAAGGTAAACCCCCATGCCCTAACAATCAACATTTCTTCTTTTCCTCTTGTGTGTTTGTAGATTTAGATCCTTTGGAAGCTTGCAAATCATTGAAGATCAAGTTGTAAAGTCATTCAAGTCATCTCTTAATCATTCAAGTCAAAGAATCAACAAAAAGTCACTTTCAAACCCGAATCTGATAATTTCAGAAGTGGACACCTATAGAGAGTAGAAGTAAAGATCTAGCTCCACATAATCAACTCCTAAATTTGTAGATTCCTTTAGGTGGAATAATTCACCACCCATGGTGAATTAGTCCCATCTATATTCCTGAAAAAGTGGTTTTGTCAGAATTCAACTCACGGTAGTCAGAAACCTATTTCTGGAACTTTTCACCAGAAGTAGGACTGATTCGCCATGCATGGAAAATTAGTCTTAGTGGCCATTAACAGTGATTTTTGGAACATTCCAAAACCTTCCAACAACAAAAATCTACCTCCAAGTGCACTTTTTTCAATCTCATCAATTTTTGTTTTCATTTGTTTAGGTTTCTAGTTCATATTTGCAATCAACATTGTGTTTTCCAACATCTTGCACTAGATTAGTTTACATTTATTCATTTGCATTTGTAAGCATTCAACCACATCCACACACACTTCACATCAATATCCTATCCATCCTTACATTAGTATTGAGTGAAACATTGTGATTTTTGGACCCATCTTTCTCCTTTTAGGTGAAAAACCCTAGAAGTGATAGAAAGAAAGTAGGCCCCAAGAACTTTCATTTCATTTTGGTGAACCTGCTATTTGAATCCCCTCTTTTGTTCATTTTGGAGTACATTCATTATTCTAGAGTTTCTTGCATTGCATGTTGCATTAGCTAGCTTGCATTATAGGATTTCATTTTTGCATGTGTAAAAGTGCATAATAGGTTTCATTTTTGCATCTTTCATCACTAAAAAGTTCTGCATTCTACATTTTTCATTTATAACTGCATCATCGCACTCATAACACATTAGAATCAGTCACCATTTTCTAAAAATTCTAAAAAAAGTCCATATTGGGACTCATTCACCACCCTAGGGAAATCAGTCCCTCACTAACTCATTTGACTACAAAATACGACGAAACTTTCTGATGAAACATGTATAATTAGATGTATCATCAGGTACCTATGTATTTAATGTGAAATTTTCCCAAAAAAAAAAAAAAGCTCGACTTTTGTCGAAATTGCAACGCTCCATGATTTTCGTCGCTATTTTGACATACACTTAAAGTCAATTTGTGGGTCGACATATGGTTAGCCTCCTTAATTAGTGGGTTGAAAGGTATATGGTTAGCATTCATCGGGGTTTTGATGAATTTTTTTAATAAATAAAAGTGAGTTCAACAACTTATCTATACTTGTGATAGTGTTTTGCTATACTTGCAAATTTGGTATACTTGTGACAGTTTGTGGAGGTTATACGCTAAATTTTTTGGTGCAAAATATAGAATTATTAGATTTTGTTACCTATCTATGATTAAAAATTACTGGAGTGTGAGTTTGATATTTTTTGAAGATCTCAATATTCAAACTTGGTAAAGAAAAATCATGTCAAATAATATTAGTGTAGAACAAAATGAAGAGACACTTGCTAGATTGTGGGATAGATTGAAAAGAAAGGGTGATGGGAAATGTTATTGTCCTTGCAATAATTGGAAAGGATTAAAGATGAAAAGACTTTTAATCACAACGTTCAGCTGAGAAACATTGTAGGCAGTATGGTCACATTGAAGGGGGCATGATTATCGTCCATTGGTAAGTTTTTCATTATATGTCTTTATATTGATTGAATTTGTAAATGTTTATATTGTTTTAACATTTTATATATATATATATATATATATATAATCACTTGATTATGATCATGGTTTATTTTTGTCAATCATTATTATAATGGTGGGGCACCCTAGGGCACATGATATGGATTATCACAGCCCAGAGAATGTGGTTTTGCAGGCGGAGGAACATGGAGTTGTGAATATTGAAGATGAAGTTAATGATCCTATAGAAGAAGATGATCATGCGCTAGAAAAAATAGTTGAAGATGATGGTACAAATGCATTCATCCATGACACATTTAGTGGTGCAGCTGATCATAATGATCAAGATGACTTTGGTGATGTTCATGATTTACTTGTACTTGAGAAGGCATATGAGCCCCTTTATGAAGGCTCGCAAACAACTCTTCTCTCTGTTGTATTGTTGCTAGTGAACTTGAAGGTTATGAATGGTTTATCCAACATAGCAATCTCACAAATGTTATGGTATGTCATATATGTCATCTTTTTTCATCTATTTTTGTTGTTAGCTCATCACTAGTAAATAAAGGATGAAATATCTACCATTAATATTCTTTATATTAACAAATTATTTTTTGTTGTAGATTGATAGGTGAATTTTTGTTAGCACCATCAAATATTTTACCTCGCTCATACCGATATTTATCTACCATTATGAAAGATATTGGAATGGAGTATCAAGCAATAAATGCATGTCCCAATGATCATATTATATATCATCAACAACATGAATTTGAAATAGAATGCCCAGAATGCCATATCAGTAGATATCGAATAGATCAACTAACAAAAAGGGTGCCTCACAAGGTTCTTCACTATATTCTCATTATTCCATGTATGCAACGATTATTTAGGTGCAAAAACTTAGTGCAATTTATGGATTACCATGCATGGAATAGAAGTGGAGATGACATTCTTCAAATGCCTGTGGATCATTCTGCATTTAGGGACATGGAGGAAAATTGGCCACACTTTAAAGAAGAACCTCGTAATCTCATGCTTTCATTGGCAGCGGGGTATGTGCAGGATCATGATGGGCCAAAAAGTGGCGATATGATGGGTATATGTAGGGTATGTGGCTAACAACTTTTTTTTACCCAAAATCGATGAAACAAAAAGAGTTTTTAAAGGAGATTCTCAGCTTTCCACCAATATAAATTATGTTATACTTTGAATTTAATAAATAATTGTTATTCATTTTTTATTTGAATTACTACTAAAGTCTTGATTGATAGGCTGAATGAAAAATATCTATAGCTTTCAAACGGTATCACATTTTTTGAATTTGAAATATGCATCACATTCTATGCTTCACATTCTATAGGATTAAAAAAATAAAAATTGAATTTCATAAAATTTTAACCAAGTTAAGGTGGTTATACATATGAGTCTTTATTATTTTTAAAAGTTGTAATAAAAAAATTCATAATTAATTATTCACTTAGAAAAAAACTACAAAAAAATATGCATCACATCCAGACATGAGTCATCTACTTATATCTAAAATCTTATAAAAAAATATTATCATTTTATTGTGGTTAGGGTGGTCAGACAGACACATACTTCTTATTTTTTCCTAAAATTTAAGTACTACTACATTGAAATTTTAAATTTTCACCAAATAGATTTAAAAAAAAAAAAACCTTGTAGTTTAGAAACTATATTCTCTTTGCTACAGATTCTATTCTTACGTATTTTTGAAATAATATAGATAACTTATTCAATTTTTTGATGTCAATTTTCCTAACTCTAATTTTTCTAAACTTTTTGCCACTTAAGGGCCTATTTTTTCCATGATCATCTTGCACATACCCAACAAACGATGTCAATCCATTTGGAGAGCTGAGATTTATTTACTCCATGTGGCCTGTTTTTGTTATCAATAATAACATTCCTCCATGGATGTCAATAAAGAGGGAGCACATAATGTTGGCAATGATTGTTGTAGGTATTTGTTTACATCAATTTTCTTTAATATAGTAGCATCTCATTTTTCTTATTTACTACATAATGACTTATATTTTTTTTCATTTAATAGTCATGTACATTAATTTATATATATTGTAGTAAAATCGTTATAATAATTATGTAGTGTTTATGTTCATTCAACTAGGTAAGTACCAAGTTAAAGATATAAATGTATATATCGATCCTCTTATCGATGAGTTACTAAAGTTATAGAATGGCATCACTATGTTTGACGTCTCTAGACCAATAGGACAAAGACAATTTCAATTCAATGAAATGCTTGTATGGACAATTCATGATGCCCCATGGCTAACACATTTTTGTGGTATGTTATAGCGTTCGACTACACTTTAACGATATTTAATTTTATGAAGTACATATCGTGCATTTTTTTAAAATAATGTATTCATTATATATAATTATAAAAATTGACATATTTAATCCAATTATATATAATCTTGAAGGTCTTCAAACAAAGGGAAAATTTGCATGTCCAGTTTGTGGTCCATAGATGAAATCTCTTCGTTCAATAAGTTTAGGAAAGTAGTTGTTTGATGAGTATAGGTACTTCCTCCACAAAAATCATAAGTATTGAACTATTGAAAAATATCTTTTAAATGGGGAAGAAGAGACTACATCAAAACCACAAAGAATGGCACCTCACCTATGGAAGTTGGAATATAATAGAATTAATCATCAAGGTTATACATCAGATCAAATTGTTTATCTATCATATATGATATGTTTGGAATTTATATTTTTATATTGTGTTTTGTTTACTCATGCTGTAATTGACAATGATTGTAATTGTTAATTTGTTTAATTTATATGCTTCATGAAGGTCGATAGGGCATTAATGGCCGACTTCCACAGGGACTGAAAAGTTATCCCAAAAAATTTAGTAGGTTGCCCTACTATGAGCAGCTACAAATTGTACATTTGTTTGATACAATGCATATTAGACAAAATATAACAAAAACGTTATGAAAAATATTGGATGGAGGGCATAACAAAGAAAAAATTGTCAAAATTTGTAGTGACATTCAAGAAGCCAATCATGCAATAAAAAATTACATTCAATTAAATAGCGATGAAAACCAAATTAATGTAAGTTCCCTTCCTTGGTTATTAATAGAGTAGCAAAGCAATGCTACAAAATAAGTCATATAAAAAATTTGATTTCCCATAGGATTTTCTGCAAACATAGGGTGATCCCACAATAGTTGTTTACAATTTTTGGCCAAATTGGACACTAAAATAAATTTTTTTAACTAAATCTTCACTTTCAGGCACCTATAGCGGCTAAACCATGAGGAATTTGAAGATGATGCAAACTAGAGTTTTGTGAAATTTTTTCTATAGATTCTAAATATTTTTTTCAAAAGTTTTGAATCAGATTGCACTTATTTTTCCATCTCCCTTGAAAACTAGTTTTTTCAAAAACAACATTTTAAAAAGTGACGCTCACCGATAATGCATAATTTTTTTTCCATCAAGGATAAAATTCTAATTCTTTCTAATTTAGATTTGTAACTCGATATCTAGTGCTTCCACTTGGTTAGATAGTTTTTTATTGAATATTTTTCTTTAATCAAGTTTGAATTCAAACGAATTATAATTATATATCAGATAACATGTAACCATTTTGTATGTATTGAAATTTTTTTTTCTTTTTGGATCAAGGACTTCAATATCTAGTGCACTAATTATTTTAATTTATTTTTCAATAATCTGCTATTTTTCACATGTGAACAAAGAAAACTTGATTTTCAAGAAAACCTACATTCACGAGAAATAAAAAATAAATATAATAATAAAATTAAATTTATTTAAAATTATACTTTTTTGGAAGCTTATAATAAGGACTACATACTTGAAAAAAATAAATTTTAAATGAATTCATTTGATCCCCCAAAAGGTAAATCAAAAGTGGTTTTTTATCATCATTTTGATAGGTGTAAAGGAGACTCTATTATAGGTATGGTTTAAAACTAGCGGGGTTCTATCCAAGGGGGTTTGATTTAAGGTAGTTTGATCAAACCTTCTTCAATTGGAATTCTTTAAATGGAACCTTTTAAGGATTAAATCATTATATTTTCTAAAAATATGTGATTTCAGCAAAAATCAGTTCCTCCCAGAAATTATGAACCAGCTTTGTGGGATCACTCCATAAACAATATCATAACAAAGAAAGGTGAATTTGGCTCAGGGATGAAAATGCATGATTGACATACTTTCATTAAGGTAATTATTCTGGTATATTTTATATATATTTGTATACTACATGTACTTTTCAATGTATTATGTTTACTAGTTTTGGAAAAATAATGAAAAGATTATTTTATAATTGTTGCAGTATGTTCTACCTCTATCTCTCCCAGAAAATTTTGACAAAATTTTAAAGCAAGTTATATATGATCTTGGAAAATACATGAGGTAAGTAGTGATATTTTTTCAATTCGTTGTATAGATCTTATATTTTCCATTTTTTTTACTTGTTATGTAATATATTGTATATTTTTGTTAAATCTTGTTAATATATTTGTGCCTTGAATCACTTGTAGATGGATGTCATATAGAGAAATCCATAAAGAATATATAAATTATTGGAGGAGAAAAATTCCTCGTCTAATGTGTGAAATGCAAAAGTGTCTACCTTCAAAAAAATTCAACGCACAAGAACACTACCTCATACACCAAGTTGAGGATATTGAATTGTGTGGACCTATACGCACAAGGTCAATATGGATATAGGGCCCAAATCATGAGTGACCCTTCATCTGGATTGTACCTAGATCCTACGTATATCTCTGTCACAACTTCATGGTTGGGCTTATATGTGGCATTATTGTTCTTCAAGAAACTATCAAAGACTAAGGAAAAATTCAAATCTAATCCGGGAAAAATCATGACTCCTCCATCTTCTAGCATCTTTCTCCCCTTCTCAAGAGTCATATCTTCCATTTCTTTATCCACACTTGTTTTTATGTTACCCAACAACTGTCCTTCATTAGTTGGTGTTATATTTCCAATTGATTCCCTTATTTGTTTCCCTTTCTTCTTATACAAGAAATCCTTAAACTCTAGAGTTTCTACAAATTCATTACCGGCTACAAATGATCTATATGCAATTTGTCTTGCATCTATATCTAAACTCTCTTCAATTTCTATCTCCCTGGGAAGACATTTGTAAGCTTGAGTTCTTGATCTGGAGATTTTGTCAGTTGTGTTGTGAGGCCTATTATCACCAAGTGCTTCCTCCTCTGAAGATAGCATCCCAACATCTGGAAATCCTTTGTTATACTCATCAACCACTCTTTCTACTTCCCCATCTTCCGTATTTCTAATCAAATCATCATATAGATAGGGTATATGATCATACCCACCCAAGTTTATTTTGTCCCTTGCAAAGTTGATATACCCCTCTGGATCAAATCATTTTTGAGGTGGACCTTTCTTCATGCTATATTGCAACAATTTATTCAAAACCAAATCATATCCCTCCCTTTCCAACACTGTGAAATCACCCAAACAAAGTGTGCTAGGCATAAATTCATGCTTTCTAAAAGAGCTTAAATTCATGAAATTTGAATAATCTAATTGCCTAGCAATCTCAAGATAGGCAATCTTGTCAAGTACTATTCTTGGAAGAATAAAGAGTGCATCCTCAAATCCATATATCCTAATCATTGTTGCACCTTCCAAACAGTACCAGTCTCCCAAATTGTGATTAATAAGCCCATTAAAGTCCTTGAACCAAAGGAATATTTTTATTTCATCAAACAATGAATGTTCACAAGGGTTGTTATACAATTTATACAATGGCTTCACAAAATATTCTTCAAAATGTAGAAAGCATGAATTAGAAAATATACTGTCCAAAATAGTAGTCCAAATTTGTACCAGAAACAACCCTCCCTCTTTATCAAATTGTGAAACCCTTAACTTATCAGGCCACATCTTCAATTCTTTCCCATAGTAAAGAATCATATGCATTAGGATTGAATAATACTTCAAATGAAAAATAGGGGAGCCATTCATTAACACCATCATTCCTACATGGAGCTCATTGAAAATATTTGTGGCATAATCAAAATGTTGAGAGTTATGGTATTGGACATTTGTTGCTATCACCATTGGCACAATTGACATGTATTCAAGGCCATGGACACCCCTAGCACTTGGCACACTAAGAAATAGGTGTACTTCAGGTATGGTTCAAATAGGTTGACATGAAATGAGGGATCATCACCATCATCTAATGGGGTTGTGTTGCCATCCTTCTTACATCTATGCAATGGTAGCCTCCAACCCTTGTACACAGAATGCAATCTCTAGAATTCTTTGTCCAGTTCCTCATACACAATTTTCTCGTCACACACTCCTAAATTAAAAACCTCACTGACTACAGCCTCTAATATGTGTATGAATGGTTTTCCAGAAGGGTAAAAAATAGCTTTTAGCTTGGGATCATAACTGGAAGCTAACACTTTTATCACTTCCACATCTACAAAAACATTTGGGTAGACCAACTTTCCTAGGTTAAATTTCTAAGGGTTACACACTGGTTCATACCAGTTCCTTCGGTGGTAATGGAAGATGAATAACTCATATCCCCTAATTGGGGTCCATGTATATCCTATGTGTTTGCACCTATCTTCTAACTTTTCTACATCCACCCTGAGCTATGCAGAGTGCTTGGCCTTAGGTCTAAAGCTAGGCAATTGATCAATTAGGTCCTGGTTCAATTTTCTTTTGACTACCCCTGGTTCATTTTTAGCTTCAATTTTTTTTTTTTTACTCTTGGGGAAACTACTCTCACTTTGTATTTTTCCTTTTGTTTTCCCTCAACTCATTCCCCCCATTATACCTCTGTTTATAAAATGACAAAATTAGAAAACAAAATTGCAGAAAACTCACAAATTCTGTTTAAAATCCTTCAGCCGCAAGGTTCTTCAATTCTTCGTCCTTCCTCCTATTTCTTCCACTGTGAATTTCGCCCAATATCTTCTTCAATTTAGGAAATCAATTATCTCTTTGTCCATTCATGTTAGCATTAATGTTCAGCTCTGGGCACAAGTTTGCAATCTTTTTGAAATTCTCACTGTCACATCAAGCACTTTATATCGATAAGACAATTTGAACTCTGGACGATTCTTTATACTTGATTTTAGCCAACATTCACCAAACACCATGTTGGTTAGGGAGACACAATATCCTTTTCACTGATACACAATTCATCTTTTCAATATTTGTAAATGTCACCAAAAGTCACTCTAATGACCTTTTGATCTATTCACATCTTCATCGGCTAGAGATCATCCTTCACTAAGAAATTTTGTAGTTTCTCTGATGCTACGAGTCTCCCTGTTTTACATTCCTCCAATCTTGAATATGTCACAAAGACTCTCGCCTATATAACTCTCATCGACGTGACATGGAGCGGCGGGAGAACCTTTTGAATGTACACTGATAGCGTCTTTTTTTGTCGATATGCTTCTTTGTGCCTGATTGGTGAGACATGATGAACTTCTTACCAATGGTAATTCATCAGTTAGACATAATTGCTCGGTATGACTTGTTCGCTTCACTCCGATGATGCTTTTCTTGCTGATGAGTAGTTTCCTTTGTATCATCGGTGTGAGTGGATAAATGTATCGCTGATATATTTCATCGGCAAAACTCATAGGCTCGTTCTGAATGATAGATCTCACATCGACATCATTTTTCTTGACAATGATCCACTACGTCGGTGAAACCATAAGCTGTGTATGCCCGATATCTATTCACCTAGGCATTTTGTTCGATATGATGACTTGGATTTCCTACCGATATGTTGAAAACGCCATTAATGGAATGCAATGGCTTAGGAATCAAGGAGACTTGCACCAGCTCTTGCTGATATGGGGGTATGTGCAGGATCATCATAAAAAAAATAGACCCTTAAGTGGGAAAAAAATCAGAAAAATCAGAGTTAGGCAACTTGACATAAAAATTTGAATAAGTTATCTATATTATTTCAAAAACATGTAAGAATAGAATCTGTAGAAAATTGAATGTAGTTTCTAAACTACTAGGTTTGTTTAAAAAAAATAAAAATATATTTGGTGAAAATTCAAAATTTCAATGCAGTAGTACTTAAATTTTAGGAAAAAAATAAGAAGTAGGTGTCTGTCTGTTCACCCTAACCACAATAAAATGATAAAAAATTTTATGATATTTTAGATATAAATAGGCTCATGTCCTAATGTGATGCATTTTTTTTTGTAATGTTTTTTCCAAGTAAATAATTAATTATGATTTTTTATTACAACTTTTTAAAAATATAAAAAACTCCTATGTCTAACCACCTTAACTTGGTCAAAACTTCATGAAATTCAATTTTTATTTTTTTAATCCTATAGTATGCGAAGCATATAATGTGACACATGTTTTGGATTCAAAAAATGTGACACCATTTGAAAGCTATAGATGTTTTTCAATCAGTCTATCAATCAGGGCTTTATTCATAATTTGAATAGAAAATGAATAATAATTACTTATTAAATTCAAATTAAAGCATAATTTATATTGTTGGAAAGTTGGGAATCTCCTTTAAAAACCATTTTCGTTTCATCAGTTTTGGGTAAAAAAAAGTTGTCAGCCACATACCCATGATATTGCCACTTTTTGGCCCATCATGATCCTGCACATACCCATGGATTAAAAAAAATTACTTAGAGGGATTTTTTGGGGATAAAATTTGATTCTGACCACATGCAATTACATCAAGATTTGGTTTTTCTATAACCTCCTCTACTTCTTTATCTTCTTTGTTTTAAACACGTCTTCCCCTGGTATAGGAACATGGGTGTATCCAATAAGGTTCTTATTTTTCTTACAAGAGTGTATGTACCCTTCAAGGTCATAATTCATTCTTTGTGCATACTCCTTTAATTTAAATTCATCCAACAATGAAACATAATAAGATCATTGGTAGTGGGATGTTAGGTTTTTAGGTACATCAATTATAAATTAAGGTCATATACTATGGTAGTTAACTAATTATACGTTGTTTTTGAATTTTAATGTTTTTTTTTATATAGTTGGTTGAGAGTGGGATACACTACATTTGTACATCACAAAATATCTTAATTGGATGATGGTATGGATTGAACGATCTTAGCAATATAGTTGTGCATTAACATGGGAAGGTGTGGCTTCATTGGTTAAAGAAGCTCATCATAATGGAGATTCCAATGTTACACCAAGGGAAATTGATTTAGAATATGGTTTAAGAGATAAACAGATATGTATAAATATATCAATCACCCATATTATTAAATTATTTTCAATTATATTGGTGTATATATATGTTGAGTTTTTTTTTCTTTGCATACATTCGGCCAAGAATAAATATGTTTATCAACTAACGATGCAATAATTTTTACATGCTTTCATATTGCAGGTGAAACACTACAAGGCTATGTGGTGAAATGGTCGTAAATTTCAAATAAAAAAGTTGGATGACACGAAGAAAACTTGTGATTTTGGGATAATTGTAGTCTTTCAGGTGACTAATGTTTCATCTAGAAACAACATACATCCAAAAGTCTCAGAAAATTGATACTATGGGATTTTGGATGATATACTTGAGTGTGACTTTAAGTCCTTCAAATTAGTTCTATTTGTCATCCAATGGTACAAGCTATGATTGAATGAAAATGATCCCAAGAGAACTATTATTGAACATGATAATGGAATTACCATGGTTAATACAAGGTCGATCGAGTGAGCTAGAAATGAGCCCTATGTTCTTCCAAGCCAATGTGAGTAGGTATATTAATCAAAGGTTATAGGTAAACTAGGTTGGTCATTTTTTGTTAGACATGATATAATAGGAAGGCTAGTAAAGTATAATGTGGTGGAAGAAGAAGATACCAAATAACTAGAAGATGATGTAGATGATGATCAGGATCAACAATTAGTTGATGATGTGCCTAACGAAAATGTCAAAGAAGAGGAACTAGATCATGATGATGTAGGATTTAATGTTCATGAAGATGATATCTATGTGGATGATGACATTATTGAAACTGATATCAATGACGATGATGATGATATGACCAATCCTTACAATGTTGAATCTAGATTGGATGATGTACAGACAAAGAGTTGGATGAAGAAGAAGATCAATGACATTGAAATGTATGAGTTATGCAATTATATTATCTATTTTATATTGATTTCTTGATAGAATTATATTTTACTTATATGGTTACATAATTAATTCATGATGTACTTTTTAATGTTGTTAATTAATGATACAACTATTATATCTCTCCTAGAAATTTCCATATGATCAAATCCTAATTACTCTATGACTATTTATGATTAGATATTATTTGATCATATCTTTGGTTATTTCATTCCCAAAAAAGTAGTGTTTCCTCATCTTGACCTCGCATAGTGACATGTGAATGGGGCCAACATTGATTTTTTTCCAATTGTGCTTGCATGGAGTGAAAATTGGCATGGTTAGCCTAGATGCATGCATTGACGATATGGGAGGGTTTTGAGACTAAAACATGAGGTCATGCTATATAAAGGCATCTTTTCCTTCCTAATAATACAAGTTTCCTTATTCTTCATCTCTTTCATATATTGTTCTTATCATTTATTTGGTTAATGGTTTCAAAAGATGAGGCTCTCTGATCCTCACCTTGGATCTATTACACATCATTTTCTGCATTTTGATTAGCAATGAATATTTATATGATCTTTAAAAATCTCATTGAATATAAAGATGATAATAGGAAGCTAAAAAAATTAGTATATTTTGTTTATGGAACCTAAACCACAAGGTTTGCCACTCTAATGCTAAAACCAAGTCATATTAACCCCTAACACCTATTGGAAAATTCAAAACATGCCTTTCTTTAAAATTCACAAGAACGTATAGACCTTTTGAAACCACACATGCATGTTATGAAAGTGTATGGTAATCCTACTTATAGTGGAAGTTCACATGATAAGCTAACCAATGGCACTATATTGGAGGATAAACCCACCTATAGAATTAATTTAAGAGGTAAGGGATGCCTCTTAGTGTAATTTTGAGTCTTGGATTAATCCATAGTGCTAAAATTAGTTCTAGCATTCTTCCCTTTGCATTATATTTATCTCTACAATTTCCCATACTTAACCATTTCATCATCCATTTTCCCAAGCTATTTGTATCATAATATAAACTTTGTCCAATCTCACATTAGCCCCTTAGGTAATTATCCATTTCCTCCAAGTTGAATGGAACCTTTTGTACCAATACATCTATGTTTTCCTACCCTAATGCATCAAGATTTGACATCACATTAACAATCTTCTTTATTTCATAGCATATCTATGAAGTGCCTTTGGCATGTTTAAGATGTGTCAATATTAACTAGATTGAATATATTAATTTTAAAGTCTCTTAACACATTCCATGACAAGAAAATGACTCATTTGGATTAAGGAGTACTTTCCTAAACCATTCCTTCATATTCAAGAATCCCTTCTCACACCCACATCATAATTCATATCCGTGTTAGTTGTAATGAGTGTTTTAAACTAACAATCAATGAATCATAGGATAGAAGAAAACTAGTTATGCACAAGGATAAGAATTAAAGAGATTGAAAGAATCGATTCACTAGTTATGCTCCCCATTACTATAATAGACCAATGTAAAAAAATAAGTCATAACAAGAATAGGACCAAAAAAAACTAAGAAAAGAAACCTTGTAGGCTACATTAATAAGACATTGATTGCAAGAATTTCTTCCACGATGTTTAAATGAAAAAATATCAAATAGCTCAATCTTTAGTCAAGTAGTATTTCAATCACTGATTCTTAGATATCCATCATGATTAAAAATCACATATCATAAGCGTTTTTAACAATAACTAGGACTGTAGATAATATTCAATCATGTCATAGGAAATAAATCATCAAAAATTATAAAGAAAGAGAAAACCAACTATATAAGCTCAACAAGCCACCATACAAAAATTATATTTTGTAGAAAATAAAATAAACTATATGTTGACATAGCATATATATTTTGTATATAAACCATATGTTGATATAGCATATATATAAACTATATATTTTGAATTTTGGCCTCGCGTGCACAGGAGCATGACATAGCATACAACACCAAGACCCTAACTGGAGAGTTGCACCAAGAACCACTACATCCAACCCCTGAGTGGATAGTTGTGAGACTTCACTAGACAAGTGTTGCAAGGCCATTGAGTCAAGGAGGAATACTAAGAACCATTTGGTAGGAAGAAAGCCAGAGGGTGAGGTGAGGGCACTCAAAAAGGGAAAATCCACCAAGGGACAATGACTGTAAGTGATTTTTCCCCCACATTTAGAAATATTGTTGCAAGTATAGTGATTTAGAAGATAGATGCTTCCACATAAATCACATACATACATCAAATATTTTTAATTTTTTTCTTTGATACATAAATAGCTACTATATGAGGCAACACCCTATATTGCTTTAGAATAAAATATTACATACTATTTTTTTTTGTGAAAATGGTCTCTGCAAACAAGACCCATGCCTCAAAGGCACCTACAAAAACCTACCTAGACACCATTTACCCCAAAAATTTCTAGGGAAAGAAACAAAAGGCCTGGAATGATTGCATTTTTTACATCTCCGGACTGAACCCATTAATAGAATTTAAACCAAAAAACCTTAGTATGAGTGGGATTGACTTCATTACCCCTACTATTACTAGCCCCTTTTTTCAGGCATTCAAATGACACATAAAAAAAAAGACATACAAACATCATGGCTACCAACCCTATTCTCCATTGTCTTCCTCTGAGTCATCCCTCTTCTGCCAACCTTTGAAGTCGGCAATTACAGGGAAATTTGGGCCACATTTGGCTTGAGCTGGGCTTTTGGCCTTTTTCTCAAGGTCCCTCCTGTCATTTGGGTGCCATTCTTCCCCCAACCCTATATACCAATCCTCATCATCTCCAACCACAATCTCATTC
Source organism: Sequoia sempervirens (assembly GCA_007258455.2). NCBI lineage: Eukaryota > Viridiplantae > Streptophyta > Pinopsida > Cupressales > Cupressaceae > Sequoia > Sequoia sempervirens. Next base: position 7,058,450 of record VDFB02137365.1, on the reverse strand, counting down.
ACCAACTCCTCATCCTCCACATATCACAAAGCCCACTCGCATGGTAGATTGGTGACCATCTTTGCAGCCTGAAGTAGGAAGAAAATGCTATGTTCCCTTACATCCCAGAGCCTCTCAAATATTTCTAGTTCTATGGTTCTGATCAAAGGGAATTTCATCACCTCCCAACCATGCATGTGAATCATGTAATAATTTTGAGGCATGGGTATCAACTTGTTTTCATCTACATTGTCTAGAGTTGCATCAATGGTCGCCAACCACGCATGATCAAATACCATTTGTGTGAGTTTCTTGGATCCCTCCTTCAACACCCCCATATGCAGTAGGACTTCAAAAAACATGGCAAGAATTTTTGAATTGGCTCTCACCCTATGGTAAGCTCTTAGAAATTTGAGGCCCAAAACTCTCTTTATGGCCCGAAGGATTACAGGGTGCGGAGAAGAGAGCAACCCCTGAAATCACTTATTTGTAATTTCCCCTTTGAATGCCTGCTGCTGCTTGCTTTTGTTAAGTGAGAGAGTTGTCTCCATTTTAATCTACCTACAAATGACTAACAACTACTAACAAATTGTGGCATCCACACTCCACCTATCACTTTTGTTTTTATAAGTATAAACAATTAACTTTGAGAGGTTTTCTTTGGGCTGATAATTTAATTATCCTATACTTTACATCCAAAGCCTTCCATGCCATTATTATAGGGTGTGCCACTCTCCATGTTCTTGTTATAAATTTTTTACTCTTCATGAATGTCGTGCCAAGCCCGGTTCAATTTTTCTGACATGGGTTTGGTAATTGTCCTTTCCCCGCATTTCACACGTGTTGCATTTGACTAGTAGTGACAACCTTGGGATTGCATCACCATAAAAGAACTTCATCCAACATACTTATGAGTGTAGGTACCACCAAATAGGTATTTTTCTGATCTATCTTCCTCAAGCAATGGAAATTCAAGAAGAGAAGAGGAAAGTGAGACATGTCGTAGGTCTAAAAGAGGGAGATCAACTAGAGGTCAAAAGATTAGAAGAAAATTTCATAAACGCATGGAATTTTTTCTTGCTGAAGGGGGTCATGTTCTTATGATGATGATATCATAGGAAACATTGAGGTGTCCTTGAGGTACTAACATCTATGAAAACAATGGGTACCCAAGGAACTTCCTCCAATAAACACTGATTTTTGTGTCAACGAGAGAATATATTGCATAGCACCATCGTCATTACATGGTTTGGGCCTATTTTGCATGGATGAAATAAAGGTTTGTTATGAAAGATTTATTGAATTGATGGAGTATGTCAGACCTTCTTATAGTTACATGGATTGGATGTAGTTGGTTCAATATACACGAAGTATACGTAGGTATGCACTGTCAGCAACTTATATACAGCTAAAAGATAAGGATCAAAATAAAGGAGTGGCTATGTACATTGACGAAAGGCCAAAAGCATCGGGAAATATTGTAGGGTTTATAAATAGTACATGACCTAGGTCAACAAATAAGCATCCCAATTGCATATTCGAGGCACACAAGGGAAACTGTGTATTTGTATGTGCGATAAAATCAATAACTGTAGCGGAAAAGTTGTTAATCGATTACAATTTGAATCACAGAGATACAAACATAGTCACTATGGGGGTAGTATGTACTATATACCATTTTACCCAACCTCCAATTAATGACTCTAATATACCATTTTATTATTATGTTTTTTTTCGTAAGTCTATTGGTTTCATTTCAGTAATGTTTTTTTATATTTAATTTTTGTCATAGCGAAACACTGATCATATAGGGAAGGCTCCAGCCTAGAGCATAGATCGCAATGCATCTTCAGGTGCTTCTACCTGATAGCTTTACCTCATTGTAATTGTACAAATTAGATACAAGAAAAATGTTTTATTATTATGTTTTCTTAATAAGTTTATTGGGTTTATTTCGATAATATTTTTAATTTTCTTGTTGTAATCGGATGATTGGGGAAAGGCACCAACAGTAGAGGAGAGCATCCAAAGGGAGGTGCAATCACTATTATGTGATGATGACATTGTATATTCCGCAAACCCTCTGGATATGATAAGGAAGACCCAAAAAAAATGTAATAAAGAAATCATTCAGTTGTTATTCATAGTGCCTCAAATAGATGAGATAAAATAAAGGGTTAAAATATTGACTAAGAGAGCACGAAACTTGCAAGTAAGTTGTCATGAGATATGTAATTATAACATAAGTTCATTCATGGTTTTATATTTTGTACTATTTTATGTCATGAACTAAAATATGTGTTGTTTTTACAGGATTTTTTGCATTCTCCTAATGTTGTTGGCCATGATCAGGGTACTGCAGGTGCTACCCAAGGAGTAGGGGTTGGAACAAGTGTTGATCCTGATCTTCCTGCGCATACATCACATCATCTGACCCCATCATTCATGCCTATATTATCGAATGAAATTTTTGGAAACACATAGCATGTAGGCATCGGGTAGTTCACCCTCTGGCAGTGAGCACATGCTAGAACATGTGTCAAGACATGTACTTGGGGATGTAGAGGCCACTAGTACTGCTGATGTTTTAGCGGCATTTCCTAGATCTTCCTGTATTACTAGTATGAGAACATTTCTGGTCACATTTGTGGTGACCAAGGATTTCATTCCCATAAAGATAGAGAAGGTCCCAGGTATTTTAAAATGTTTTAATTATTATTATATATAATCCAATTGAAATTTACTTATTGATCACTCTTTTTAGACTAATGATCCCATGATCATTTTGTAGGAAATGATGTTTTTATAAACATATAAATGATATTACATTGGAGATCTTCAGGCCCACAATACGTACATGGTAGAATGCCCAAAATCAAGATTTAAAAGATGAGCTCATTAACTGTTTAGTTGTGTTATTTGGTAATAAAACATTCAACCGAACCAAGGTCCTTAAGAAAGCTGGTACCTATCTGAAGTATGTGAGGGACCAATATAGGTCACATTTAGAGAACAACAAAAAGTACAGGTATCCCCCCATGATTTCGAAGAGGGAGTGGAATGACTTGGTGTCAAATAGAAAGGAGAAGGCTAAAAATAAAAAAGGAAAGGCACCACTAGGCCAAGGAAGGTATGTGATACTATCAACAATGTAATTATATACTGATTACTCTTTATTTTTACATAATCTCACGTATTTCAAAATTTTCATAGGTTTCCTGACACATCGAAGGAAACAAAGGCAAGACTAGAAAAACATGGGCAACACAAATTTGGTTCTGGTGGTTATATGAAATTAGCCACACGAATTGTAAGTATCAATAAATGAAATATTGCATCCAAATAATAAATTGCAAACAATTTTGGTTTTATCACACCATAGAAGCAAAAATCATGATCTATGTAAAAATCCAGGGCTTTGAATTCATAAAAGTTCCCACAGAAGAGGACCTAAATATTTCCTTCTAGCAAGGCTGTGGAGTCGTGGCTGAATGCCTAAGACTCTTGACTGGGAAAACACAAGCTTCCACTACATCCAACACACAGGTAAATAAACTCAATGAAGTTTATTTAAAATTGAATACTTGTGTAATATATTCAATATTAATTTCCACCATAAAGTAATTATGTGCCTATTTGTTTTAAGTAGGCAACCAATGATAATACTGCACATGACATTGGAATGCAGCCTGGTGAGGGTGGAGCACAACCTACATATGAAGGTTATGGTGTGCATCTCGATACTGGTTGTATTCATGTGCTATAAAAAACACAATATGTATTAATACAATTAAACATCTTTAATTGTAATTGGTGTATTAATTAATGTAACATTTTGTGTTTCAACTTTAGAGCATGTAGAGCATGATCAACATGTTGAGCATCATCAAGCTAGACAAGATCAGGAACATGATGTGGCCCCATCAGTTAAAGAGGACCACTCTAATGTTCTTTTAAACATATTTAATTGCAATTTGTGTATTAATTAATGTAACCTTTCATGTTTCAACTCTAGAGGATTTAGAGGGTGTTCAACATGTTGAGCATGAGGCTATAAGACAAGATCAGGAACATGATGTGGCCCCATTAGGTAAAGAGGACCACTCTAATGTTCTTTTAAACATATTTAATTGTAATTGGAGCATTAATTAATCTAACCTTTCATGTTTCAACTCCAGAGGATTTAGAGGGTGTTCAACATGTTGAGCATGAGGCTATAAAACAAGATTAGAAACATGATGTGGGCCCATCAGGTAAACAACACCATTGTAATGTTCTTTTAATTAATGAAAGACTTGTAACAATAATAATAAAACATATCAATTTAACATTTATTTGTTATTGCAGTAGAACCTCCCTTGCAGTAGCCTTCACATCATGAGTATTGTTATGCCTTGCATAACCATCCCATTTTAAATTTGATTAAAATGGGACCCTCTTTTGCTTTTGCTCTTTGTGTTTTTCCCCCTTCGATTTTGAGGTTTTGCTTTGCCTTGGCATGTGCTTAATATATTTATCTTACTTGCCCAAGCATTTTCCCCAAGTTGCATATTGAAAATATTATGTTTTGGGTGAAGTTTTGGTTTTTACCCTAGTTCAGGATTTTTCAATTCGTCGGGATTTTCCCAGGTTTCTTTCAAACTCTGGTTTCAATGTTGTTGTTCAGGTTTTTGAGCTAGTTCAAGATTGTCTGCCCCGTCTGTATTTTCCCGGATTGCACTCAAATTTTAGCTCAGCCTGTTTTACATTGCAGTTCGAAGATTTCTGGTCTTCGCGGAATTTCACCTAGGCCAAATTTTTCTGAATTTTCGTCTGGCCGTCGGGTTTCTGAGTTTGGTTTATTTTTGGAGCTTTATGCCATTTTTCTTTATCATTTGCATTCTCCTAAGTTGAGATGTTCAATCTTGTTGTGCTTTAAAACATTATGGTCTTGCTTGGAGTTTGAATTCCTATGTGTTTAGGCATTTCATGGCTTTCCCTATGCATTCATGGTTAAAATCTAGGATTTCATGCCTAGGGCGTCGCCATTTGGCCTTGATCTACTTTCGATTGAGCCTAGAATTCAAGGACAATCTATAGGAGGCTCATGTTAAATGATTCTCGTGCCCAAGGTCCTCAAATTTGTGACCTTCGGTCAATTTGAGCAAATTCATGTTGGATTGTCAATTTTTAGGTTTTCTGTCGACCTCAAGATTTTCCAGCCCGGTCGGATTTTCCCGGATTCCTTCAGTTTCCCGGAAGTGTGTTGGTGTTCGAAGTTTTTCTCTCTTCGCGAAATTCCAATCTGGCTGAATTTTTTTCGAATTCTCTACTATGCTTTGTGGAATTAAAGAAATTGGATAAAATTGAAGAATCTAATGATGAATGCTTAAACATATCTTTCTTTAGCTTGATGAATTTGACTATTGTATATTGTTTGTGTTTATTTTGATGATCTATTGTTGATATTGGTGCCTCATTAGGAGAATCTGCCTAGTTCATAATTTTTTGAAATTCCTCCCAAGCTTGTTTTCCCCGGTTAGCTCGAAATCCTGAACTTCTCAGTGTTGATGCTTAATGGCTAATTTAATGGTTTTATCATGATTTTAAGCTAACACTTGGATGAAAATGTTGTCAATATTTGGATTCTCACATTGATGTTTGATGAATGTAGGTTGAGTCTAGCAAGGCAGCAGCTGGAAAGGCTAAGAGAGACATAGAGGGATCCTCCATCACTGAGGCAGAAAGAAGGAAGTTGTATGTAAAGAGTAGGATTCCTGAGGGCAAGATGACATCAGTCTAGTACGAGGTTTCAAATATGAATATGAACAACCTGCTACAAAGGACTAAGGCTATCATGGCATGCATTAATTGGGCACCAGCTAGATGACATAGCAACCTACAGTGCAATCATTAATGAATATTAATCCAACAAGAGGGATTGGAACAATACGATAGGCTAGTTGAAGAATGATATTAATTCTATTGAATGGTGAACTAAGGTTTCACCTATGCTACTTGCAAATAGCTTATAGAGGATGTTCTTGGTGATGAAGGCCATAATGGAACAGGGTATGGGCGAAGTGGGGGAAGCAGTTAATACAAAGTTGCATTGAAAGTCATGCTTCCTCATTGTTTCACTTTGCCTCTTCTTCACGTGTTTTGGTCTAAGTTATGTGGGAGAACCTAGGCCGATCTGGTTGGTGCTCGTGCATTTAATGCATGTTTTACTTTGTTTCGAATTCTTTTGGTGTTGACTTGTTGTGTGACCAACTTATTGTAAACCCAAATTGGGTTGACACATCTAGGGGGTTTTATATATATGGCATTTCGCCTCTTTTGTAGAAAGAGAAAAAAAGCTAAGAAAAAAGGTTAGCGGATTAGTTAGCAAGTTAGGGTTTTTAACTAAGACATTTTTTTTGTAGTTTAGCAAGAGGAGGAGGGGGTGTATCTTCTTGACTTTCTTAGCATAGATGGAGATAATCTGAAGACATGGGTTTTTGTACACTAGTGATCTTCCCAGATTTGTAAATGTTGCTTATATGTTTCATTAACAGTAGGAGAAACTACACTTAAACCTACTTTATATTATGCTCTAGAATGGTATTCATTTTGGGTTAATCATTTGATTTGAAAATCTTTCAAGGAATGAAATTTTATCTTATGTTTTGTTTGAATAATGATTTTCAATCTACTGTTAAAGTTTGCACTGAGAATTAATGAAACTTTGTATCAATTACAGGTTAATTTTATTTTGCAGTTCTAGTCTAGGAATTCCTTGGAAGGTAACAAGTTTGACTAGTTGAATGAATCAACATTCTTTTCAGTTTGAAAACCTTGATCTATCTTCTTCTATTTCTTTAAAACCCTCGGTTAAAGTAGGTTTAGATAGATGTTTGATCTTGCAACAATCCAGAAGCTCAACACCAGTAGACCCCTTGAATATTACAACCATATTGACCACTTCGTGAAATAGCAACGTTGTGAACCAACATCAAGGACCTTGGGAGGTGATCAGTTTGATTACTGATTGTCTCTTTCATGAGAGGTGAGATACTTTTACTTTTATCTTACCTGCATGTTGTACGTCAACTTGGCACCCCAACAAATCTGGTGCTAGAAGGAGGGAGAGAAGAGAAAACTGGATAACATTGGGTCTTTCTCATCAGAGAGGTCCCATAGACTTCTTTGATCAACTGAAAACCCACCACCTTTGATAGAACTCGAGACCCCAACGAGACACAAGATTCACATGGAAACCATTCTACCACCCTTGTTAGCTCCACTCACTCCACTAGACTTTTCACCAATACCCCAGTTGATAACCGTGAATCCACCCCCAAATCTACCTCAATTGCCATTACAGCTGGTTTAGACCATCCAATAGCTGGCTCAAGCTCCACCACCACCACCAATGGAATTTTTTATGAATAATCCTCTCCATTGGGGACTATTCCTGGAGGCTTTCATGATATGCCAAAGAATCTTGAGATATTTTGTCCCAAATACATTCATGGCGAATCAAGGAGTGTTGAGGAGCACATACAAGCTTTTAAGGACGCTTGTACTAGAGCCCAGATAGCTCACCATGATGTGGTTTGTAGGTTGTTCCCTTGTTCCTTAGGGGACATGGCATACAACTAGTACCTAAATCTTCCACAAGGTTCTATTCTGAGCTGGACAGATTTGGAGAATGCTTTCATCAATTAGTTCAGAGTTTATGTGGATCCAACCATTTTGTTCCATCAATTTGCTACCATTAGGAAGGATCCATGTGAATTACTGCCCTTGTTTAATACAAGGTTTCAACAAATGTATACGAGATTGCAAGACCCCTATCTAGTTGCTGAGAATAGTGCCATTCAGGCATATTTTAGAGTTATAGACCCTTTGCTTGGCTTGTACCTACAAAGGACTTATCAGCTTGCAGATATTGATTCTTTGTCTAAAGTTTATCATCTAGCCATCAAGCTGCAACAACAAACTAGCTCTCAACAAGGGAACGTGGGAGGAGGTTTTCCTTCTATGGGGTATCAAATGCCTAACCCAACCCCTTTATTCAATACTGTCCCAGGGATGTCTCCTTCCCATTATGGACCTATGTTTGAATTGTAGACTCAATCTCCTATTCCATTCTTTTCTAATGGAGCTCCTAACTTCTCTTAACAATCGCAAGCTCATCACAATCCACGTGGTCATCATAATCAAGTTGGAATACCGAATCTTGTCGATCAGCCACCTGTTGCTAAGAATGTTGAGAGTGAAAGGACAGTTTAACTCAAAAATGAGGTGGAGACCCTAAAGAAAATTGTCTCAAGTCACCAATGACATGGCTCAGCTTAAACTGAATCCCTCTCAGAACCAAGGTAATTATGCTAATCAAGGTAATTATGCTAATCAGAACAACAACAATAACAGCCAAAGGAATTATCAAGGCCAAAACTTCCCTAACCAAGGCTATCAACATCAAAATAGGGGATATAACCAGAGGCTTAATAACAACAGAAAATGGAACACAGGGCCAAATAATGGTGGGGTTTCTCACAATTATCAAGCTAATGAGGATAGGCCACATACTGCAAATGTGGCTAACATCAATTTTATGACTAATTGGTGCAGGTTGCATGATATTGCAACTCATTATGAGGTGAACTATCTTGAAATGGAGAAGGTTGTGAAGATGGCACATGTATATGACCAAACATTCCAAGGGAATTCAAATAAAGGAGGTGGCTCAGTGGATACAACAATGGCTTATGGCATTTTTGAAGAAGAACCTTCATTCCCAATGCAGAATGAGAATGAACCAAAGGAAGATGTGTATGATGCCCAAGCCTTTCAGAAAAAGGGAGGACACTTCCTAAGAAACCAGAATAAGGGTCTGTTCACTACATCGGCACCACCCAACCACATGGTGCCTTAGAATCAGAGTGTTGATAACAACCCTCCTCCACTAAAGGGTATGCCTGACTTCCCTAGCAAAGGTAATTCATCTGTTGTTTTCAAATATAATGCAAGTTATAACACATAATTTGATATTTTTTCTGAGATGCAGAAACAAAAAACCTCTTTATCATACTTTGACATCCTAAAATGGTGCCCTTCCCAACGAGATATAGTGCTGAAAGCTTTGGAAAAAGATGATAAATCAAAAGGGAAAACCAAGGTGGCACTTGCTGCAAACATGAACACAAATTTGTTTAGAAACAAGGTAGGGACCCCACCATTTCTTTTAAGTTTGAGAATCTGTGGGAAAAATCTACACAATTGTCTGCTAGATTCAGGGGCTTCTGGCAATGTTATGCCATTTTCTGTATGCAAGAAATTGGGATTGAATCATGTCCAAACAAACAAGAAATTCATCCAACTTGATAAAAAAAAGGTTAATATAGTTGGAGAATTGAGAAATATACATGTACAAGTAGGGTCTGACCCTAGGATTCAAACCAATATGGATATTTAGGTAGCCAACATTCCTGAGACTTATGGTATACTTTTGAGCACAGATCTAATGATGAGTATAAGGGGATATCTCTCCCTTGAATTTTCACATATGTGGCTACCATGGAGGGGAATTCCTATGCAAGTTAGGATTGAGAGTGAACCTCGCCTCAAACATATCATCACTGAGTATGACTGTCCCAATGAGGTAGCTTATTTTGAAATCGAGATAGGGGTTTATAAAAGAGAGAAAATTATGACTCTTTTGGTTCTTGATTCTAATGATTTGTCAATGCAATAATTCCCAGATCCCATGATTAGTGCAAACCAGCAGGTATTGATCAGGAAGTTGCAACAGGATCTGTTGGTCTTAGGAGAAAATATTAATTTGTGGAGTCTTCTACTCCCCAATTGGTTCAGGGTGCACTACTAAAATCATTCGGAATCAACCTGCCAACCCTGTATCAGTGTTCTAAATCATGTTTTCCAAATTGAAGAAACTAGCCCAAGTCACCTTGAGACCATTTCATATCACTTCTCATTTGAAGCCAAAAATGCAATAATGTTAACTAGGGATAATATACCTTCAAAGGAAGTCCCTCCTCAAACTGAACTTATCTCGATCATAATACCAGAACAACATAGTTATGTTGAACAACCCCAGGGTTTGTTTGATACCCCTACACTCACAAGTATACCAAAACCCAAGGGGTTAATCAAAGATGCAGATAACTGTCAGAAATACATCCTAGGATTACATGATATATCTAAGTGGGAATTGGATATTGCACCTAATGAACCTATTGAACACCCATTTCCAATATTTGATGCAAAAGATCAAGTGGCCCCACCTATGGTTCATCTTATCCAAGCACCCACAACAAGCTCAAAGAGATCAACCCCAGTGGGTGCTGCCACAATAGTGGTTTACAATTTCTGGGAGGAACTATTTTTTGCTGAAATCACATATTTTTAGAAAATATAATGATTTAAGCCTTGAAAAGTTCCATTTAAAGAATTCAAATTGAAGAGGGCTTGATCAAACTACCTTAAATCAAACCCCCTTGGATAGAACCCGGCTAGTTTTAAACCATACCTATAACAGTCTCCTTTAAACCTATCAAAATGCTGAGAAAAAACCACTTTTGATTTACCTTTTGGGGGATCAAATGAATTAATTTAAAATTTATTTCTTGCAAGTATGTATTCCTTATTATAAGCTTCCCAAAAAGTATAATTTTAAATAAATTTAATTTGATTATTATATTTATTTTTTATTTCTCGTGAATGTAGGTTTTTCACCGAAAAATCGAGCTCTTTGTTCTGCACATGCGGAAAAATAGAAGATTATCAAAAAAAAATTTAAAAATATTAATGCAACAAATATTTAAGTCCTTGATCCAACAAAGAAAAAAAAATTGAATTCGATACATACAAAAAAGCGTTATATGGTCGCTATGTCTAAATTATAATTGGTTTGAATTCAAAACTTGATTAAAGAAAAAATATTCAATAAAAACTATCTAACCAAGTGGAAGCACTAGATATCAGAGTTTTAAATCTAAATTCAAAAGAATTAGAATTTTTCATGGAAAAAAAGTTACGCGTTATACGGTGAGCGTCACTTTTTAAAAATGTTGTTTTCTGAAAAAAACTAGTTTTCGAGGGAGATGGAAAAAGAAGTGCAATTTGATTCCAAAAAAATTGAAAAAAATATATTTAGAATCTATAGACAAAATGCCACAAAACTCTAGTTTGCATCATCTTCAAATTCCTCATGGTTTAGCTAGATGTTCCCGAAAGTGAAGATTTAGTTAAAAAAAATATTTCAGTGTCCAGTTTGGCCAAAAATTGTAAACCACTATTGTGGGATCACCCCAGCTCATAATCAGCTATGGACCCTCATGTTTGATGGATCGAAATCTAAAACAGGGTGTGGTGCTAGAATTTAGTTAACCAGCCCAAAAGGGAAAACATGTTTTTCTTCTTATAGGTTACAGTTTTGATGCACTAACAATATAGCAGAATATGAAGCATTAGCTTGGGGACTCATGTTCACACATCAGAAGAAGGTTATTTCCTTAATGGTTAAAGGAGATTCAGAAGTGATTACCAAGCAAGTAGCAGCCAATACACATGTCACAATAAAAGGTTGGCAGCGTATAGAAATTGGGTGTGGAACCTGATTGAAGACTTTGATGCTTTCAGGATTAGTTTAATCCCTAGAGAGGAGAATCAAATAGTTGATTCATTAGTTGTTGTCACAAGTACCCTGGAGCCCATGCAAGGCTCCAAGCTCAAGATATTCTCAGTAGAATTGATATCCACCTTGATTGTCCTTGATAATGTCAGTAACTTTCAAGTCTTCGATGATGATCGACATATCCTTACTTTTCTAGCAAGCTCAGATGTTTTCGAAGGACAGATCATCGATGAGTCTGATAGGGATCAAGGAGACTAGAACCCCGAAGACTACGATACAGAAGATGTCTTCAATTTTAAAATTAATAGCATTCCTAAGGGAATGGTGGCCTTAGAAATAATTTTTGATTCAGATCCAAGGGCTCGGAAAAAGGTATCAATCGAAGATAAGGGAGGTGAATATGAAACTATTAACTTAGCTAACTCTGGCCTTGAAAGGAATGTTTACATAGGGAAAGCCTACCCTAAAGCAATTAGAGAAGATATATTGAGGGAACTGAAGAAAGATATTTCTACAATAGCTTGGGGGTATGAAGATCTAAAAACATCTGATACTTCTGTGATAACTCATACTATTCCTTTGAAGCCTGAAGCTAGACCATTTTGGTAGAAACATCCTATCAACACCTTGATTGAACCACTGATCAATAAGGAAGTTCAAAAATTTCTTTCTGCAAGAATAATCTTCCCTGTACGTCATTCAACATGGGTGGCTAACTTGGTTCCAGTTCGTAAAAAGAATGGGGAGATCGGGCTATGTGTAGATTTTAGGAATTTGAATAGAGCTTCGGAAAAGGACAAATACCCACTCCCTTCTCTAGACGAAGTCTTGCAAACTGTCAATGGGTTTGAAATGATGTCGTTCCTAGATGGTTATTCTGGGTACAATCAAGTAATCATTAATTATGAAGACAGAATGAAGACAGCCTTCACTACTAAGTGGGGAACATTTGCTTACAAGAGGATGCCATTTGGTTTGATAAATGTTGGAGCAACCTTCAGCGTGCAATGGACGTAGCGTTCAAAGATTTGATTGGTAAGTGCATCATCATTTATATGGATGACCTGACAGTATTCTCTAAAGATAGACTAAACCATGTTGTAGACTTGGCTAAAGTTCTTGAAAAATGTATCCAATATGGTGTTTCTCTGACTCCTAAAAAGTGTGTTTGAGATTTCTGAAGGGAAACTTTTGGGACACATAATCTCAGAAAGAGGGATATGAATAGATCCAGACTGAGTTGAGTCTATTCTGAAGTTAACCATGCCAAGAAGTAAGAAGGAGTTGAGATCTTTATTTGGAAAGATCAACTTTGTGAGGAAGTTTATCACAGGTTTTGCAAAATTTGTTAAACCTTTGAATGAAATGATGAAGAAAGATGCTAGAATAGAATGGAGTAATGAGGCAAAGGTTGTTTTTTCTAAGGTTAAGCAATCCATTTCAGAGGTTCCAGTCCTGACTACTTGAAGCCATTTTATATTTATTCTTTTTCTTCTGAACACTCATGTGCAGCTATCCTGACACAGTGAAGAGAGGAGGGGGATGAAAGGCCAATTGCCTTCATGAGCTCTTTGTTTAAGGATGCTGAAGTCAAGTACCCACCTCTTGAGAAATAGGCTTTTACGTTGGTTAGAGCTGTCAAGAAGTTCAGGAATTATATCCTTCGAAGTTAGATCATTGTTGTGGTTCCTGATGCTACTGTGAAGTCTCTACTTATGCAGAGTGAGTTGGGAGAATGAAGGGGGAAATGGATGGCTATTTTGCAGGAGTTCAATCCGGAGATTCACCCTATGAAACTTGTCCAAGGTCAAGGCCTATCTAAAGCAATGGTGGATGCTGGTAAAAAAATTACTTGTCAGCAGTACACAACACAATCCTTTTCTAATGACTCTTGGTATGCCGATATTATTTATTTCATGCTCAATAATTGGTGCCAAGAGGGAATGAATACAACTCAGAGGAGAGCACTAAGAATGAAAAGCTCCCATTATATGCTCAAAGGAGGATTGTTATACAGAAATAATTTTGAGGGGGTTTATCTATGATGCCTTGATCAACAAGAAGGTAAGCACGCAATTGCTGAATTTCATGGGAAACATGGCATGGGTCATGGTTCTCCAGATTCTTTAGCGCATCAGATCCTTAGATCTGGTTATTATTGGCCATGTGTGTTTAAGGATTCCCACCAACATGTAAGGACATATCATATATGTCAAACTTTTGCACCAAGAGAGCATCATCGAGCCATGCCATTGCAACCTGTTTATGAGGTAAGGCCATTTTCCCAATGGGCACTTGATTTTATTGGGGTAATTAACCCAAATTCTTCTGTAGAACATAAATTCATTTTGACTGCCATGAATTACTGCATGAGATGGAAAAAAGCTATACCTTGAAAGAATAGCACAACGAAGGTAGTAATCAAGTTCCTCACTGAATGCATCACAACCTGGTTTGGAGTACCCTTTGCACTGGTCTGTGACAATGGCCCTGCCTTTTCTTCATTTGAGTTAATTTCATGGGCTTATGATCATAGGATTGTTTTAAAGTATTCTTCAAACTATTATCTGCAAGGAAATGGAGTTGCAGAATCAACTAATAAGAATCTCCTAGGAGTAATCAAAAAATTATTAGAGAACAATCCTAGAGGCTGGCATACCCAGTTAAGATTTGCGTTATGGGTAGATAGGACTAGGATCAAGGCTACTTTGAGGACTTCACCGTTTAAGCTAGTGTACGGCCAAGAGCATGCATTCCCTATTCACTTGCAAATACATGTCCTGAGATTTATGCAGGAATTTTACTCTAGTGATGATAGGATTGAAGTAAGGTTAGCTGGCATGTTGAAATTAGAAGAGCAGAGAGATGCTACTTTGCAACAATTCCTTAGGCACTAGGTTGTTGTCAAACGTTGGTTTGAAAAAAGAGCCAAATTCAAGGCTTTCAGGATATCAGACCTTGTCTTACTATGGGATAAAGCCAATGAAAAGTAGGGTGACCACCAGAAGTTTGATAAGCTCTGGTTGGGTCCCTATCAAATTTTTGAAATCCTAGGAGAAAATGCTTTCCGACTAAGTAGTTTAACAGGAGAACCTATTCCATTTCCTATCAATGGACAGTTTCTCAAACATTATTTTGGGTCGTAAAAGGGTTTGGTATTTTGTTGGGTTGTATATATGTAAATAGTTTGTTGTTTCGTTGGTTGTATTTCCCTTACGTTTTTTTTATTTTTGTTCCTTTTTTTTTGTGGGGACCTTCATTTTATTCAATTGACTAAAGGGGGTTGTTATCTAAAGTATACTTTGGTTACTAGGAGAGAATTTGTTTTAGATATTTCCAGGTTTTTTGATTTGATGATTTTGTTCTAAATTCATTGTTTTATGTCCATTGTCAATGAGAGTTGTGGAAAGTCATTGAGAACAAGGTGCAGAGTAAGAAATCTTCACTAACTACAATTGAATCTTTCACAAATCATCAGAAACATCTCCTTTTGTAATGGTATATTTGTCTTAGGATGATGGTGTTGGAAGATTTGAGTGAAAAATCCATTTCCCCAGATGTTGTTATGAGGTCCATGGTAGTTTTCAACCCAGTACAGATGTTGGACATATGACATATTGAAAAAAGAGAACTATCTAAGAAAAGAAAACTCAATACTGAATGGGTGATTCTAATATCTCTACCGGGGCTATGGACGCCTGACTGGTAGTAGAGCAATGTTGTGAGAAAACTAGATGTATCTCCATCGAAGCTATGGATGCTTGATTGGCAGCGGAACAATGCCCAAGATATCATTGCACAACAATTAAAGGGAATCAACTAAAGTAGTTCAAATCCTATGCATAATTGTTCAAAAGATGAGGAAAACTTTGCAAAAGGGCGATGCACCATCAAGCACACACATAGATTCAGGGGTAGCCAGCGTTGATTTACATTTGAGATTCTAACTCAACCTTGTTTACTAAGACTGACCTAACTGGAATTGTGATGTCCATAAACCAGGAGTTCTGGGTAACTGAATCCCTCAGTTTCCTAAAAATGGTTAAACCATTTTCCGCAGCCAAGTTGCCAATTTTTATGCCTTGCATAACCACCCCATTTTAAATTTGATTAAAATGGAACCCTCTTTTTCTTTTGCTCTTTGCATTTTGTCCCCTTCGATTTTGAGGTTTCACTTTTCCTTGGCATGTGCTTAATATATTTATCTTGCTTTCCCAAGTGTTTTCCCCAAGTTGCATATTGAAAATCTTATGTTTTGGGCGAAGTTCAAGTTTTTACCTTGGTTTGGGATTTTTCGGTCCGTCCGGATATTCCCAGGTTTCTTTCAAACTCCGATTTCAATGTTGTTGTTTGGGTTTTTGAGCCAATTCAGGATTGTCCACCCCATCTATATTTTACCGGATTGCACTCGAAGTTAGGCTCGGCCTGTTTTACACTACAGTTCAGAGATTTCTAGCCTTCGCAGAATTCCGCCTGGGTCAGATTTTTCTAGATTTCCGTATGCCCATCAGGTTTTCGAGTTTGGTTGATTTTTGGAGCTTTATGCCATTTTTCTTTATCATTTGCATTCTCCTAAGTTGAGATGTTCAATCTTGTTGTGCTTTAAAACATTATGGTCTTGCTTGGAGTTCAAATTCTTGTGTGTTTGGGAATTTCATGGCTTGCCTTGTGCATTCATGGTTAAAATCTAGGGTTTCATGCGTAGGGCATCGCCATTTCACCTTGATCTGCTTTCGATTGAGCCTAGAATTCAAGGAAGAACTATACGAGGCTCATGTTAAACGATTCTCGTGCCCAGGGTCCTCAAATTTGTGACCTTCAGTCAATTTGAGCGAATTCGTGTTGGATTATCAATTTTTGGGTTTTCTATCGACCTCAGGATTTTCCTGCCCAGTCGAATTTTCCCAGAAGTGTGCTGGTGTTCAAAATTTTACACTCTTCACAGAATTTTGGTCCGACTATATTTTTTCTGAATTCTCTGCTATGTTTTGTGGAATTTAAGAAATTGGATAAAATTGATGAATCTAGTGATGAATGCTTAAACATATCTTGCTTTAGCTTGATGAATTTGACTATTGTATGCTACTTTTGTTCATTTTGATGATCCATTGTTGATATTGGTGCCTCATCGGGAGAATCCACTTGGTTTAAAAATTTTAGAAATTCCTCCAAGGCTGATCTTCCCCAGTGAGCTCGAAATCTTGAACTTCTTAATGTTGATGCTTGATGGCTAATTTAATGGTTTTATCATGATTTTAAGATAACACTTGGATGAAAATGTTGTCAACATTTGGATTCTCACATTGGTGTTTGATGAATGTAGGTTGAGTCTAGCAAGGCAGCGGCTCGAAAGGCTAAGAGAGACATAGAGGGATCCTCCATCACTGAGGCAGAAAGAAGGAAGTTGTACATAAAGAGTAGGATTCCTGAGGGCGAGATGACATCAGTCTGGTTCGAGGTTTCAGATACGAATATGAACACCCTGCTACAAAGGACTAAGGCTATCATGGCATGTAGTAACTAGGCACCAGCTAGATGACGCAATGACCTACAGTGCAATCATTAATGAATATCAATCCAACAAGAGATACTAGAACAATACAATGGGGCAACTAAAGAATGATATTAATGCTATTGAATGGCGAACTAGGGTTTTTCCTATGCCACTTGCGAATGGATTTTAGAGGACGTTCTTAGTGATGAAGGCCAAAATGGAACAAGGTATGGGCAAAGTGGGAGAAATATTTAATGCAAAGCTACATCAAAAGTCATCCTTCCTCATTGTTTTGCTTTGCCTCTTCTTCACGTGTTTTGGTCTGAGTTATGTGGGAGATCCTGGGCCAATCTGGTTGGTGCCCATGAATTTAATGCACATTTGACTTTGTTTCAAATTCTTCTAGGGCCGACTTGTTGTGTGACCAACTTATTGTAAACCCTAACTAGGTCGACACATCTGGTGGGTTTTATATATATGGAATTTTGCCTCTTTTGTAGAAAGAGAAAAAAGGTTAGAAAAAAAGGTTAGCGGATTAGTTAGCAAGTTAGGGTTTTTAAGTAAGTTAGAAATTTTTTTGTAGTTCAGCAGGAGGAGAAGGGGATGTATCTTCCTGATTTTCTTAGCATAGATGGAGATAATATGAAGACATGGGTTTATGTACACTGGTGATCTTGCCAGATTTGTAAATGTTGCTTATCTGTTTCATTGATAGTAGGAGCATCCAGACTTAAACCTACTTTATATTATGATGTAGAATGGTATTCATTTTGGGTTAATCATTTGATTTTAAAAGCTTTCAAGGATTGAAATTTTATCTTATTTTTTGTTTCAATGATGATTTGCATTCTACTATTAATGTTTGCACTGAGAATGAATGATACTTTGTATCAATTATAGGTTAATTTTATTTTTCAGTTCTAGTTTAGGAATTCCTTGGAAGGTAACAAGTCTAATTAGTTGAATGAATCAACATTCTTTTCAGTTTAAAAACCTTAATCTATCTTTTTGTTTTTCTTTAAAACCCCTGGTTAAAGTAGGTTTAGATAGATGTTTGATCTTGCAACAATCCAAAAGCTCAACACTAGCAGGCCCCTTGAATATTACAACCATATTGACCACTTCGTGAAACAACAACATTGTGAACCAACATCAAGGACCTTGGGAGGTGATCAGTTTGATTACTGATTGTCTCTTTCAGGAGAGGTGAGATACTTTTACTTTTATTTTACCTACATGTTGTGTGTCAACTTGGCACCCCAACAAGTACATGACTAGGCATACATTAATATCACAAGCAGAGGGAAAAACAAATCAAAGGGGGACAAATGATTTAGAAAATGATACTCCACTTCTTTTTTTAGCTACAAAAAAGAAAGAAAAAAAGGGTGATTGTAATCATATTATGACAACTATATTTTTGATAATATTTTTTTCATTAAGGAACAAAATGAAGGTTAAAAACTGATATTTTTGACAACCATATTTTTGATAATATGTAAAAAAATGAAAGAATCAATGTTATATGTTAATGAATGAATGTGAATATGTTAATGAATGAATGTTATATGTTATTAATGAATGAATCAATGATTAATGTTATATGATCGGGTATGGGGAATTGAGACTGATGGGAGGGGGGAAAGGGCCAAATGAGCTTCCATCGTCACGTGGTTGACCCTGTTAAGTAGACAATATTAAACTATTCTTGAAACAAAGAGAAGTTCAATAAGGCAATGCACTTTTCAATATTTCATTATGTTGCACTTTTAAGCTTATGCGATTTTCATTAGTTCTCTTTGCTTCAATATGTTACCCTTTGTACTTATTTTACTTTTTAACACATCTCATATGTTATCCTAGATGACAACTTTTGCAGGGGAAGCTATCCATGGATGGATCCCGCATCTGGGGATATACGAGTTTGGATTAGACAAACTTGGGACATACTCATGTAGTGCAGAAAAAAAGGAGAAGATCCCATCCATTTTAGCACAAGAATTGGCTTGAGACTAGTACATGGTTAAAATTAGGTGTAGGTATGAGGGGTCTAGGAGAGAGCCCTATAACACAACTAGTATTATTTCTATTTGAACTCAATTATACTGTTTGGAAATCATTAGTTGTGGATTTAAAATTTCTATTTGAACTCAATTTTAATTAGGTGGGCTTCATACGTTGCGGGAAAAATACTTTCTTTCATTTGTGAGCTTGTTGTAAAGTTCAATGATGGCATCAACATACTTGTATGTTGTCTTTACATTAACTTTTTCCTGTAGAATGTTAAGAAAATATTTTACTTTATTCCACTATGAGAGAAGACATTGAAGAAGAGTATCATAGAAAAACACTCAATCATCAGGGAACTTCAGTCCCAAATAGAATCAGGAGAAGATCAAATATGCAAAACTTCAACAATTCACTTTCATTCACCAAAAATCCATCAATTCCTCTTGAAACCATAAGGCTATCAAATATCAGAAACACCAAATTAGTATTTCAAACCCTTTATCAGATTCCAATTCAACTTATCCACCATCAAAATGTATGTAACAATCAATAACCAAATTTGAATCACTGAAATCAGTCCATACTGTCTACAAGTACCAATCCACTCATCCTAGCAACTTACTTTATAAGTCTAATTATCAACAATCCAATCATCACTTACTCAAATAGCTTGAACAACATGTTCTTGACACAAATACTTACTCACCAATCATTGACCCATCAGACTTGAAATAGTCTTACATCATGGCTCAAAACTGAAGATTCAATTACTCTCAAGGGAAAAAAGGCTTCATATAACCATGTTAGGGAGGGAAGATGTTTGAATGAATAATTTTTTCTTAAACTGTAAGGTTTTGTTGCAATTTCGACGCACATAGCCCGACAAACCACAAAAATTTGTGATGAGTTTGTTGTACACACAATGTAGTTTTCATCGTAATGGAAATGACGGTTTACTCCACTTCGTTGGAAAATGGACGAATGTTTGGTGTATTTTTGTTGATATAACCCTCATCGGCGTGACATGGAGCATCAAGAAAACCTTTCAAACTTACATCGATAGCTTCTTGTTTTGTTGATATGCTTCTCTGTACCTGATCAGTGAGATACAATGAACTTCCTACCAATGGTAATTCACTAGTAAGACATAATTGCTCGGTATGACTTGTTGGCTTCACTCTAATGATGCTTGTCTTGAGTAATCTCCTTTGTATCATCAGTGTGAGAGGATAAATGTCTCACCGATAAATGGGTGTTTTGCAATGTTTTGTGATTTTTTGTGGCGCTAACCGATGATGTTGGTTCATGGTTTCAACGTATAGATGGATGGAGTTACATTGATGTTGCGATGGACACCACCAAAATTTTCCATGGCTCTGACCGATGATGTTGCGTCGTGGTTTTGACATATAAAAATTGGTTGTTAAAGCAACAAAATTTAAATCAGTGTTGCATCGGTAAGTCGACAATATTTTGTCAATATGTCACCAAACATTCTTCAAAATTTGTAGTCAAATATAGTAGTGCATTTTTCATAACTTAGAAATTTGTTTTTAGAATTTTGTTTGGTGCCTTAACCTGTATATATTAGTCACTTGCATTTCTATAGCATGCATTTTTTAAATTTTTCTTCAATTAGCTCATTTCATTCGTTGCTTCATTTCACTTTCTTGCAATCACCACATTTCATTTTCAGCTTGTTACAATAGATAGTTAACATACTTATAAACTGACAATTGTATTGCATTGTACTTTCTTTCATTTCAGTATGTTTTCTTTCACAAGATGTTCTCTTGATTTGATTAAACATGGATTTTATAAGCATAATATCCCATTTTATGAATTTTATTTTGACTACCATAATAGGGACTTTAGGAAACAATACATTAATTCAATTCTTAACCTTGCATTGCCCATTGGTGAGAATGATAATGTTGACCAATCATAACACACATACTTGTTCTTCTTCTGATACCTCTCCTCTTAGTGACGAAGGTATTTTGTTGCAAGAAGTTACAAGCCTTCAAAGTATTGATTGCCCATCTCCTTCTTCCCCTTTGTATGACCTTACACAATAAGATAATGAGATCATAGACACATTCCTAAACATCACCTTACCCAATCTCCATGGTCATGACAAACAAACTTGTTCATCTCCTAATATCCCTCCTTGATGCAAAGAGGATAGCTTGGTGTTAGAAGATACCTCTATTAAAAGTCATGACACCCTTAATCTTCCCTTCACTAATGTCCCTATCCTATGGGAAGATTTATTTGAAAACCATAGTGATCCTTCTCTTGATACCTCCTCCACTTGTGATGAAGCTACTTTACAAGCCTCAAACTTAGATGAACATATTACAAGCTCTCCCTGTAGGGTAGATAATATGGAACAAGAGAATGAGACCTTAATGAAAATGGACATTCAACTAACATCTTCTCATCTTTCCCCTTCTCATAATCCCACCCTTGATCATTCCACTCTTGGGGATGAATTTATTCTGGAAGAACCAAGCCCTCTTTTCCAAGCACATATGGCTTGTTGTTCTCCTCAAAACTTTCCTCCTAGGGAGAATATCATGTCATTGGATTATGAAAAATAAGTGGTTCTTGATTGTCCTTATATAGAGATACATCACAAAAATCCTACTGAGGATATGCAAGTGTCCATTCGATCCCCTTTAATCAATGGACCACATACATATCTTGTAGGACATCTTCATAACCCTCTCATCCTTTACCCACCTTCATTCAACCTCAATAATCTCACATCATCCTTTCAAACTAGTGTTCTTGAACATCAAAACATTCACATTGTCATCTTGCAACACACTCATTATTTGAATTCATTAGATTTTTTATCCTCCTATAATGAAGAAGATGAAATTTCACAATCTATAGAGTCTTGTGTAGGTATGACAACTCAGCAAGATGTATCTTTGATCCCAATCACACAACCATTTTCCCCTCCTGATCAAGAAGGTATCTTGTCAAGTCTTCTCCACGATAACTTGATCTCTCTCCCTCCACGAACTTGAAATAAATGCTATTCCAAGACTTCATTTTGTACCTATCAGAGAGTTCATGGTCATTCCACTAATGAATGTAATGCTTTGAGTTGTAAAATACAACATTTTCATGAGTTTGGTATGCTTTCCTCTATGGGGGAACTGAATTCCTCTAATTGTTATTGATTTTCACTCTATCATACATCTCATTAATCCTTTCCACTCACCTTTGTCCTAGACTAAGTGGGAGCAAGGGGTTCAATATCCTTGTCCTCGTATGTCACTTGTGGTTGCCTTCTTGGGCTAGTCGTTAACTTTTCATGAATACATAAGAGCAAGATTGGGATGTGGATGACATGCCTTAGGTTGGCTCTCATATGACATACTTCCCCTTTTCATGATGCATCTTATAAAAAATATACGACTTGGCATAGGGCTTTCTAAGTAAGCTCTCATGTCTTCTTCCTTCTCTCCTACTTTAAAGCAATTGATTGTAGTATGGGTGTTGGCAAGTACTTTAAAGTGGGGGCATACACAACCACTCACATTTCATTGTGTGATTTTATTTTTCTTGTTATGTGCTCTCTTGGAAGCATTAGGTATAACATTGTTCAAGATGAGACCCTACACTTTTCCTCTCTTGGAAACAAGATGAGATCGTTTGCACTTATCCTCTCTTGGAGACATTGGGCATGATGTTCCCTAAGAAGAGACATTGCATGAATTATGCAAAATCGTTTTGAACATCTTTTGCATTTTTACATCTTACATTTTTTTCATTTTTACATTCTTGCATCTTTTTCCACCTTGCATAACACAACTTGCATGATTGTGGTATCTTTGTCCTTTTGTTCATGATCATTTTTCTTTGTGGCACCTTGTTAAATTTATCAGTGGGTATAACTTATATATGGTTGAGTAGGAAGCCCACCTAGCAGCATGAATTTTCCCCATATCCACTTTTTTGTTTGTGAGTGCATACCAACTAGTGTATGTATCTTACCTTTTTGGGCTTTCTCACCCTGCGGACAACTAGTTATATGGCCCCAAAGTGAGTACATTTGGACCTTCTCACCCAGTGGACCATCATGTGTTTTGTTGCCCTAGAGTGAGTACATCTTTTCCATCCTGTATTTTCTTTCCATCTTTCGTTTGCATGATTTTGTATCTTTGGGGCTTGACCTACATGTGAATCTCTCTTGAATGTCTACCTTAGTGTGAGTTTGAAGCAGGTTCATCCTGTCACTAAAGTGGGGACTAAATATGCCATAAAAAAGGACACTTTTCTTGACATGGGATTAATTCATGATAAAATAAACTTAATGAAGTCTTAATCTAGTGTTGTGAGGAATTTTATGCGTCCACACTAGGTCTTGGACCCTTGCAAATTAAATAAAATGCTCTTAATGAGATCTTTTGAAGGTGTTGTGAAATGTTATAAGACATCTCTACATTCTTATAGGCTCTATTAATTATAATTCACCTAAAAATCACCTTTTTATTCATTATTAAGTCCTATTTTGAAGTGTTGTAAAGTCTTGTAACAAGATTCCATGCTTCTCTAGGCACATCTTCACTATTTATCCCTTTTTCAGGCTTTATTTAGCCCCTTTATGATCTCATATGCTTAATTAAGTGTATTTTTGAGTATTGTCCCGACAAACAACATTAAATACAACATATTTCTTTACACTTGTTTTTAGGTCCTAGGTGGGACCCATTCACCATGGGTGGTGAATCAGTCCTCCTTGGCCCCAAATTCAAAATATTTTAAATTTCCTTTCAGTTTTTTATTTAAACTTACTTGATTTCGGCCTGTGATGAGGTATGAACGGGTTACTAAGGCACAAGTGTGTATAAATATGTGATTTTCACCTCATTTTGACATATCTTATCTCTTTCACTCTTCTACATTCACCTAATTCATTCACCAATCTTCCATCTCAAGCCAAAAAACTTAGGGTTTTATCATTTAAAGGCATTAAGAGATAAATTTTCAGAATTTCAAGGGAAGATTCTACATGTTATGTTGTAGAATTTCAAGATAAATCATCATGGCAAGGTAATCTATTCCATTATTGCATGTTTCATTCCTTTATTTCATCATTTTGGTTTAATTACCTAAACGGGGTTTGACCAAGGCAAACCCACATGCCCTAACAATCAACATTTTTTGTTTTCCTCTTGTGTGTTTACAGATTTAGATCCTTTGGAAGCTTAGAAATCATTGAAAATAAAGTTTTAAAGTCATTCAATTCATCTCTTAATAATTCAATTCAAAGAATCAACAAAAAGTCACTTCTAGACCTGAATCCGACAATTTCAGAAGCGAACATCTGTAGAGAGCAGAAGTGTAGATCTAGCTCCAAAAAATCAACTCCTGAATTTGTAGATTCCTGTAGGTGGACTAATTCACCAGCCATGGTGAATGAGTCCCATTTGTAGGCCTAAAAATTGGTTTTGTCAGAATTTAGCTCCTAGTAGTCAGAAACCTATTTTCGAAACTTTTTACCAAAAGCATGACTGATTCACCATGCATGGAAAATCAGTCCTAGTGGGCATTAATAGTGTTTTCTGGAGCATTCTAGAACCTTCTAGCAACAAAAATCTTCCTCTAGGTGCACTATGTTCAGTCTCATCAATTTTTGTTTTCATTTGTTTAGGTTTCTAGTTCATATTTCCAATCAACATTGTGTTTTCTAGCATCTTGAATTAGATTAGTTTACATTCATTTATTTTCATTTGTAAGCATTCAAACACATCCACACACACTTCACATCAATATCCCATCCATCCTTACATTAGTCTTGAGTGAAACATTGTGCATTTTTGGACCCATCTTTCTCCTTTTAGGTGAAAAACTCTAGAAGTGATAGAAAGAAATTAGATCCCAAAATCTACGTTTCAATTAGTTAATTAGCATTCTAGGGTTTCTAATTTTGCATTAGTGAAAGTGCATATAGGTTGCATTTTTGCATCTCAAATCATTGAAAATCATTTTAAATTTGCATTTAGTTTATAGATCATACAACATAAAAATCATAAAAATCAATTGAAATTTTCTAAAAATTTTGGAAAAAAACCCCACTATGACTCATATGCCCCTCTAAGCGAATCAGTCCCAGTCCAAATTTTAAACTTCCTTTAACAACATTAAAAGCCTCATTTCTTTCCTTCCTAATCTTGCTGGTAATATATAGTATAAGTCTGCAAAGCTTCATGAACATCTATTTTATGCATCTAGGTCAAAAACATCAATTTAGGGTAGTCATTTATGAAATCATTTCAATAGAAAACATCATAGGATCTAAAAATGTTCACAATTTTTAAACTTTTCACAATATAGATAAAAGTGATTTTCACTTTTGCAAACACAATGTTGGGTATGTGCAGGATCATCATGGAAAAAACAAACCCTTAAGTGGCAAAAAATTTAGAAAAATCAGAGTTAGGCAACTTGACGTAAAAATTTGAATAAGTTATCTATATTATTTCAAAAATATATAAGAATGGAATCTATAGAAAATTGAATGTAGTTTCTAAACTACTAGGTTTGTTTTAATAAAAAATGCTATTTGGTGAAAATTTGAAATTTCAATGTACTTAGATTTGGGGAAAAAATAAAGGAGGTGTCAATAGACCACCCTAACCACAATAAAATGATAATACTTTTTATAATATGTTAGATATAAGTAGATGACTCATGCCCCAATGTGATGCCTATTTTTTGTAATTTTTCCAAGTAAATAATTAATTATGATTTTTTATTACAACTTTTAAAAATATAAAACTCGTATGTCGACCACCTTAACTTGGTCAAAACTTCATGAAATTCAATTTTCTTTTTTAATCCTATAGTATGTAAGCATAGAGATGTGTTTTGGATTAAAAATGTGATACCATTTGAAAGCTATAGATGTTTTTCAATCAGCCTATCAATCAAGACTTTAGTCGTAATTTCAATAGAAAATGAATAATAATTACTTATTAAATTCAAAGTAAAGCATAATTTATATCGATGGAAAGCTGAGAATCTCCTTAAAAAACCCTTTTCATTTCATCAATTTTGGGTAAAAAAAAGTTGTCAGCCACATACCCATCATATTGCCACTTTTTGGCCCATCATGATACTGCACATACCCTGTTTACATTCATAAAAGTTTGCATAAGTATGATAAAAATGCTTTTCATTTTTGGATATACATTGTTTACATTCTAAAATTTTTTCATACATTGGATAAAATTATTGTTCATCTTTGGATATACATTGTTTACATTATTAATGCATTTCATGAGATGGTTAGAAGTTCTTTTCATTTTTGTTCAAACAATATTAGTGTCTTACATATCTAGGTATGCAAAGAAAAAGTTCATATCCCCTTCCTATGAGAATGTTTTAATGAAAGGGATTACAACATTAGACAATCCTAATGATCATATTTTTTCTTCTCCTAATATCTCTCCTATTGGTGAATAAGATATTTTGGTGTTAGAAGAACCAATCAATGAGAGTTTTGAGAATCCTAGTTGTTTCTATCTTTCTACCTCACTTATTAGACAAGAAATTGATGAACAAGAGTACATAACTTGATAGGTAATCATGATGACCACATAACACAACAAGAGACCATTGAAACATCAACTAGTCTACATTCATCTCCCAAGATCTTCCCCTCTTATTATAATGTTTTATAGTATGAAAGTGTAAGTGAGGAAGATATTTTGGTGTTGGATGATAATTTTCTTAAGATCCATGACAACCCTCTTTATGTTTCTTCTCCTATTTTGGAAGACATTATAGGACAAAAGAAGGAAATTAAGAACAATCATGACAATCACATTTGTTCTTCTCCTAGTATCTCTCCTCATTGTGAAGAAGATACTTTGATGTTAGAAAATACAATTGATGAAAGTCATGGGAATCTTTATCTCCTCTCTTCCCCTAGAGAAAACATTATTGAACAAGAAAACGCCATCATTGTCAAGCCATAAAATTTAACCATCAATCATTCCCCTACTTGTGATGAAATCATCCTTGAATGTCAAGAACATTTGGTTTGTAGTTCTCCTAAAAAACTCTCCTCCCAGGGAGGATATCATTGTGGAAGAAAATGACAACATTTTTCCTTAGATGATGGTGAAAAGATGACACTAGATTTCCCTTTATTAGAAATACATCAAACCAAGACCATTGATGTTATGAATGTGAAAGTGTGTGTTATATCCCCCTTGATTAATGGACCTCCTACATACCCTATGGGACATCCTAAGAATCCTCTAATCATTTACCCACCTTCACACAAACCTCCAACTCAAAACAAACCTGAACTTATCCTCGACCCACCTAAGGATAATGTGTCATAGTGGCCAAGTAATAATATTTTTTCTCATACATATAACACTAGGAACAATCCACAACCAAGAAAAATACCTTCAACATCCCTCCCATTTCCTAATCCTATCTTACCCAGTCATTCTCATTTGCCTTCGCAAAATAGAAAAGAGTACAATCTTTTTGAACTAAAGAATACTCCTGCTAAGATACCATTGTAGGACCTTATCCAAGCCTCCCCTCATTACCATAACATGATTCAAAGTTCCTTACATAAATTTCCTATCCCTTCTAATGCACAAACAAATGACATTGCAACCTTAATTCAAGGAATAAATGTTGACATAGTTTTCCACCAAAGTGAATTCCCCCCTTTGGAAATGCAAAAACAAAATCAAGCTTTCATAATAATAGCTCAACATAAAATGATGGGGATAAAGTGAACCCTTGTTGACAATGGTTGAGCCCTTAATGTGTGTAGTGTAACCCTTTTGGATAGGCTTGATGTGGATAAATAAAAAATTCAACCCCTTTTTATCTATTAATGAATTTGAGAATGTAGGAAAAAAACCACTTGGTGTGATCACTTTTCCTATTAAAAC
This sequence comes from Sequoia sempervirens, assembly GCA_007258455.2. NCBI lineage: Eukaryota > Viridiplantae > Streptophyta > Pinopsida > Cupressales > Cupressaceae > Sequoia > Sequoia sempervirens. The sequence continues at coordinate 7,030,402 of VDFB02137365.1, read as the reverse complement.
TAGAAAGGTCACATTAGAAACACAGATCTATGTTATTCTTCACAATCTTTCATATAATCTCCTTTTAGGTAGATCGCAGATTCTTGCAATGAATGGAGTGCCTTCTACTCTTCATCATAAAATGAAGTATATTTACAACAACCAAGTATACACACTTGAAGTTGAACCTGACCCAAACAATTGTTTGAACATTGAGAAAAGCAAGGAAAATCCTTTGAAAATATTAACACCAACTACACAAGTGCAACTAGTGCAACAAAAAGACAAAGAAAAAAATATTGAGAAATTCATGAAGCTATTAGTAGATGATTGGGGTTCCTTAGACTTCAAACCAACATTCATGGGAGAATACAAGATCATAAACAAAGAGTCTAAAAAGGGAAAAGAAAAAGTAGTAATTTCAACACAAAATTTGGAAGACCCTTTGAAAGCATCCACCTCAACCACTTTACAAATAAAGACAACATACACAACAAACTTTGATGAAACTAACTATCAACAACCTCTGAATCCTAAATAAATGAAAAAGCTTTATGGAAGATATTATGAACTCATGAAGCAACTGAGATATAGTGGAAAAGGATGTGGTGCTCAAGAACAAGGTATTTATGTCCCTATAGAGCCTACCACGCAAGAAACAACTGTGGTCTTGGTTATTTTCCTTTGATAGAAATCAAACCATCAAATAAACCTTCACTTAATATCAACACTCTTACAAAATATTCTTCTAAGCCGACTTTAATAGTAGTGCACCCTGAAGTGATAGACACTAGTGGTCTTGCTTGTTATCCTTTGCAAGAAATGAAACACACAAAGAAATCTTCACTTAATGTCAATATCATCACACAAAACACTAATGATTCGAATTCGATAGATTTTACACCCTCTTGTAAAGGAGAGTACAAAATCTCGCAATCCAAAGAGTCTTGTGTAAGTATGACACCTAATACTAAGTGTAGACACTTGAAATATCCTTATTGATATCATGTGCTCAATCCCAATTAACTAACATCGATTCTTCCTTAATCACATCCATACTAACCATTTAATTAAATAATCTTTATTCAATTAAATTCATCAATATTTCCTCATGTCTTGCTTTAATTAAATAAATCAACATTATTTAATTGAATCCTAATATTCTCTCTTTAATTAAATAGATCAACTTTTTTTAATTAAATCCTAAAGTCATCTCTTTTAATTAAATAAATCAACTTTATTTGATTAAATCTAATGTTCTTCATTTAATTACTAATCTCCTAAATATCCTCTCATTTGATTTAAATAAATCTAAATGTCTAAATCAAGTGTCAAATCAATTAACTTCATCTAAGTTAATTAATCACAAATTAATTAACTCCTAAATCCCCCATTCCTCTAGCTTTTGCAACTTGCACATGTAAATCAATTTACTTGATTTATTAATTCCTCTATTTCCAATCAAATAAGGCATATCCTTGGAATATTCCACCAATTTTAAATCTCCCTCCTAAAGGAATTTTGTCCTGCAACTTGGCATTAAAGGCTCTTACATGTCCTTTTCTTGAGCCAACTTGGCATTAAATCCTCTTACAACTCTTCTTCCGCAAGCCATCTTTTGAATTTCAAATTCCACCTACATGAATTTAACATGCACATTGTTCAAAATATGCTCCACTCTCCTTCATTAGCATGTTGACAAGTGGCACAATTCCATTGGTTCAAGTTTAATCCCACATTATTCCCATTCTTCAATCCTCCATCCTTCTTTCCTATAAATAAAGGACTTCTCTATTGATTTGGGATACACAACTTCAAGCAAGGTTATTATCCCCAAGTTTATGCAATTTCATCCACATCTTCATCAAAGTTAGCATAGAATCTCATCATCCATAGTTAAGTTATTGGCATTTTGCATCAAGGATCAATCAATCATCATCAAGCTTATCAAGGAATTGAGAAAGGGCTTCTTTCCACATCAAAGAAGCACCAATTCTCCTATGGGGTGCTAGTTTGAGAATTTGAATGAGATTCCATTAGCTTTTATTTGATATTTTATGTTGTTTCCTTGTTCTTATGTGTTGATGGTGTTTTTATGCACTTCTCAACATAGGCAGTGCGTAGGTGCACCACCTCTCTTGAAAGACAATCTCCCACAATCGAATTATAGAACACTATCCCAAGGTCTCTCGGGTGTTAGGTCATGACAGTGCTTAGATACCTCAGTAGTTGATGTGATTTGCTGGAATCACAAGGCAGCCTTACGGAAAATACAAAGTGTGGACACAAAGCATGAAGTTGGATCTTTGAAAAGGAGTCCTTAGGATAGGAAGTTGATATGCATAGGTTGTAGGTTCAAACAGCAGTCTTGCACTCCATCTAGTTGTTAGATTTGGCTTTACAATGTGCAATGAACCTTGGTATTGTTCAGTTTCTAAAAAAAAAGGAAAAAGAGCGAAGGGAAAGAAAAGTTCCTAAGTCTGAAGTTTTCTATGAATAGTGACAATGGAGTTCCTGCAATGGACAATTCCTTAAAACAATATCCCACTTAACCAGGGATTTCACAGTATCATGGAAATTGTGCTATCTTCTAAGGGCTGCAGATATTTCATCCTTCATCCACCACATACATGCATGAATTAAAGATAAATGTTTGGGGCAGCTTCAAATCAAGTCCAGGCTAACTTTGCACAGCTATCTACCTTCAACAAATAGCAAAAAGTATGGACTAAGGGATCATCAACAAAGCAGGAATTTTCACAATCAACCAACAGCATTCCTAAGATTTACCCAAATACAGTAAACAGCTAACTAAACATCAATAAAATCTAAACTAAACATGTGAAATTAGAGAATGAATCAAATGGCAAGAGAGAAATCAAGGAAATACACCAAGTCAATGATATTTCTTATAAATTTCTGTAGCATGCCTTTACAACAACTCAACTCTCTTTTTTGCAAATGAGGGAGTGCTCTATTTATAGTTTTCCAAAAGCTAAATGAATGGCCAAGATTCATTACAAAATAGGGTTTCACCTACCCCCAAATAGATTTACAATTTAAAAACATTTTTTGTCTCTTCCCTATTTTGTCATCTAGTGGATGACACTATTGCTCTTTCGTCCTGTAGCTAATTGTTGTCTTCTTGGCTGTAGCTACTCTTCAGGGAGGTCTTCTTCCTTGGCTGGGCTGTCCTCTTGCTCCTCGGAGGCTGCATGCTCTATGTACTTGAGGATGACCGCTTGGAGCTTGTCGATCTCAAGGATCTCGCATCTTAACACCTGATAGCTCCATTCTTTGGCATTATCTTCCAGCCGCTTCCAATCCTCGTCATACTTTAAGCCCTGATCTCTGAATAGCTCTGATCGATCGAAGGCACGGGCAGCAAAACTTAGGAATTCCGTGGTGATTTCTCCGGCTGTCCCGTCCTTCATCTTCTCCTCGAAGTATGGCTTGATCTTTTCAGCGTCCATTTGCACTGTGGGCATATCATAGCCCGTCATCAACTTGAGATACTCGACGCATTCTGCCTGGATCTCCTTGATCCATTCAATATCGGGATCCACTCTGTTCTGGATTTGCTCCAACCTCTCCTTCCGATTGATGAGGTCTCTGCACCACACATCCACTAGCCAATGGTCCTCTTTCCTTAGCTCTAGCTTCTCTTCCCATGTGTCCTCAGGCATCTGAAGGATGGCTTCAATTCTCGGGAAGGTGGAGTCGTATGTGGCAGGGAAATTAGTGCAAAGCCTCCTCGTGCCCTCCAGGGACTGGATCAGGTCCAAGAACTTATTAGCTATCCGCACAGCCCTGCTGATTCCCATGTTTCCGACGTATGTGACCCGTCGGAACCAATCCTTAGTTGTTTTCTCTAAGTTCTTACTCCTCTCCATCTTATCAATCTGTTCCTTGGAGAGCAACTACGGGGCTGCTGTGGAGGTGGTGGGTAGGTCGTCCACTGAGGACCATTGCTAGATATAATCAGTTAGGGCCGCAACCTACGCCTTGAGCTCGTATTTGGTGACCTTGTCCTGCTTGATTAGGTGCACCACCGTGGCCACCGACTCCTCCAGATGTTCGACCTTCTGCTCTTTAGTCATTGTCCCTAGGTCAATGGTGGAGATATTGTAGCTAACGCCCTCTTGGCCAACTGTAGGTGTGGCAACTTGCACTGCTCGGGAGCCAGAAGCGTCCATCGTTATCTTGGAATGGACCTTAGGCTTCTTCTCCTTCTTTGTTGTGGTCAGGGATCGAGCCAAGATGGCTTCCAATCTTGCCCTTGGGTCCTTCAGAACAGGAGTAGTCTTCTCTAGCTATTTCTCCAACCAATCGAGCATGGCAGATTTATCCTTAGGTGCATCATCACTGCCCTCACCCTTTTCAGTTAGAGGCAAGACTTCTGCCTCCCTTTCCTTTTGGGGCTCTTCCTTCTCCTTGGCAGCTTCCTCCTCTTCATCGGAGTCTTGAATGAATACGAGGCGCTTGACAGGTATCTTGGTGGACAATATCCGGGTGGGATCTTCTTCTTTCGCTGCCTCCTCTTCTTTCTTCTCTTCAGCAGCCCCAGCCTCGGGGCTCTTCACAACATGGGTCTCAGCTACAGATAAATCCTTTAGCGGTTGCTCCTCTGGCGACTGCCCCTCTTCTTCCTGCGGTGACTTTTCCGCCTCCTCCCCAACATCTTTTGGCTGCTGCACCGACTCCTCCTCAAGGTCCTCATCAAAAGTTTGAATGATTTCTTTGGCGCCCGAGCCATCCTCTTCGTCCCCGCTCTCGAAAGATCCTGTCTCTTCTTCCTCATAGGCCACCTTATCGATGGTTCGATGCTCGTACTCGGGGTGCTCATAATATTCATCGGCCTCTTCCTCCATAGACCTTGAGGCTTCCTGCTCTCGCTCCTCCAACTCTTTCGAGATTTGCATTGTGGCCTCCATGGCTAGCGGCCCTGTTGGCGGTTGTGAAGGCTGAGCTGTTGCGAGGGCCTGGGCAAGGGATGCTTGGAGTGCGGGGTCCATTAGGATCTGTGAGAGCTCAGGGGGAAGACTCTGCATGTGCCTTGCAAGGGCCTCAGGCATAGTGGCAAGGGGAACAGGCGATGCTATTGTCACCAGGGGGAGTGATGTAATGGGCAACATAGCAGCAGAAGAGGAAGGGGGAGTGGTCATGGCAGAAGAGGAGTCGACGTCAATTATTGGCCCGGCCGGGGGTGAGGGAGGAAGATGGACATAAATGTCCACTGCTGGCGGGGAAGCGGCAACTGCAGCGAGAGAGGTGGGTGGCATGGGAGGGGCAGGGAGAAGCAAGGTAGGCTGCAATTCTGTCGTAGCCACTGTCTGTTTGAGCCTTTTAGGAGATGAGCCTCCCGTTTCTTTCGTTGCTTGCTCTTTGGGGTCCGCAGACTGCGCCGTCTCTATTCCTTTTCTCTTTTGAGACCTGGTGACGGAGGGAGACTTGGAAGTCTCACCAGCTGATGTGGTGGCGGCAACGTCCTCCATGGCGCTTGGCTCACTCTTGAGTGCCTCATATGTTATGACCACTCCTTGTTGTTTTAGTTGCGCCACCTGCCCGTCGACCCACTCCTTAGTGCGAGTTATGATTGGCCGGGTGATTGTGTCTAGGTCGTTGACCTCTTGCTTGTCCCAGTTAATAGATGGTATTGGCAGGTTAGCAACTGCAGGGTACCTCAGGTGTATTATTGTGGACTCGTCTTCCTCGAGCTGGTCTGGCACCTGGAACAGTTGTACTCTTCTTAGAAATAATACCGTCATGCGTATGTAGTGCCTTGCGCGGACCTCCCTGTCATCTTGGCGGGCTGTGTACCAGTTGAAATTGTATTCCTTAAGCTCCTTTTCAAAATTGCTGGCACATTGAGATGTCTGCAGTCGATACAGGCCCTGGCCGAGGGTCATGGGATAGGGGATCCCTGCTACGTGCTTGTTGCCGAAGACTATCTGGATATGTTGGAGCTTCCGAGAAAGCTCTAGGAGAATGATCCTGTCGTTTGGATACCGTGGCAATCTGTTTGGCCGCTCCGTGAATCCCTGGGCCCAAATGTAGGTGAACTTAGGGAACTAGATAAATAGGAAGGCATACTCCTTCAGGAGTGCCCTGGCGCTGTGGGAGACCCTCCTCTCGAAGTCTCCGGTGATCAATCTGATGATGTGGCCAGTAAAGGCGTCATTGACCCGACAGTACTCCTTCTTGAAGTTGCGGTATTGGAGTTGAGGGTACTTGTCAAAAGGCTTGAGCCCTCGCCTGTGCCCCTGATCTGGCACCACAAATAATCCACTGTATTGTCTTTGACCTGCCAGGGAGTATACCAGGTAAGAGGTCATGTAAAACTTGGAGCTCTTCTTGACGTTGACAAACTGCTCATGGAAGTAGTTGCTGATGATGCCTGCCCAGTCGAATGAGGTCTTGGTGTTAACGTCCTCATTCCCTCGCAGGATCTGCTCAATGTAATATGCCATCCACTCTTGGAAGTAGGCGGCTGCCGGGAGACCCATGACCCTGCTCAGCATAGTTACTAGGTTGTGATAGTCTTCGTGGAAGTCGCTACGGAACAGCTCGTGGGGAACCTTCACAGTGCTGCCCCGTTTCTCCTTAAGCCAGTAGAGGTTGATTGATTTCTTGCACCCTAACGGATTGGCATCCCACGCCACCTGGCACTGCTTTAACGTGGGGACCTCCATATGTGGGAATGTGGGGATGTGGAATGTTTTGGCAATCCCTTCTGGTGACATGTTCGCAAGGATGTTTCCCTCTTTGTCCATGATTGTTCTGGTGTCCGCTTGGTAGGCTTCTCGGCAGGCCATTACTAGTTCGGGTGCCACAAGAGAGGGAGGGAAGCCGAAAACTTTGGTGATTCCACTCTTCCTTATTAGTTTGGCATTCTTTGTAGTAGGGTTGACCTTGACCCTCTAGGTGAACTCATCTATGTCCACTTGGCCGATGTTGGTATCCAAGATCTCCTTCCAGTCTGTTGAGACCTTTGACTGGAGTGGCTCACCCTGAAACTAAAACTTCATCTGATCTTTATCTTCTTTTCCTTGAGTGGCCCTCCCAGATTTCTTGCCCTTATCCTTTTCGGTGGAGGCCCATGAAGTTCTTGCAGCCGATTCCATATATTCTGCAAGCAAGGGCAAAGTCAGCACAACAAGCATCGAAAGCAATTACGTTAGTCCATATTTTGAGCATATCATTTAAATAATTAATCAAGTACATTATAAATCTTGCTTCCAAATGCTATCAACCTTCGTTTCAGGGCATTTGGACAATCCGGGCACGGAGGGCCAGACTTCCCTGGCAGAAACGTTGTAAGGAAGGGAAAACGCGCTCAAAAGTTCCCGGGGACCCTTCTTGGCTAAATTTCAAAGTTCTGAGAGGCTCATGATGGAGAAGGGCAAATTTTAGGACATGGGTCAAAGTCAGATTGTGGTTTAGAGCTTGCCCGGATCAATTCGAGGGGCACCAGAGATTTCAGGCCGGGAAGCTACCAGGAGGCAGCCATTGGCGACGACAGACAGCGGGCAGAAATCCGGCCGAGGAAGTTTGGCAGCGGATGTCTGAGGGCCGGGGCCCAGTATGCCAAAGGACGACCGACATGAGGTTATAGTTCGGGTTCAGCGGCATTTGACCAGGGGGACCATGAGCGTCTCGCGTGAGACGCGATCGAGAAGAGGCGGAGGCGGGGAGCCGTGAGCAGTTTCTATCGGCTTCAGACGGGGCAGTACAAGGCGGGCGAATACGAGAGAGCCCAGATCCGGCCGGCACCGATGTGAAGTGCAATGTCAGGCCGAAAGGTGATGAGGATGGAGTTTCAAAATGGCGCGTCTCCTACGGAAACGGAGACGGACCCCGGGGGTCGGGCGGACAGTCAAAGGGGCAGGAGGATTTTTAGATTCTCACAGCGGGCAAGCATCGGACGGCAGCCGGGGAGGCGGGATGGATTGGGCAGTTTGGCATGGCGAAATGCGACCAACATTCCAGGGACGGAAGTCCGATGACCCAGACCCGAAGGTGGATAGCCGCTGTCATGCCACGAATCGGACGGCGAAAAGGGACCCCGGGCCTGAGGAGTCCGACCGCCCTATGCGAAGAACAGCGACGCCAGAGGATAGCTCCGGATTGGCGATGAGGGCACCCCCGATAGGTTCGCCAATTTTGATCACATGGGTAATGGGTGCAATTCAGTGCTCTTCGATTTATTTCACCCTATCCAATTATTTAATTCGTTTAAACTCCCTAAAATGACGAAAAGGATGGGAGGGAAAACGGGGATGGCCTACCTCGAAAGCGCACAGCGGGGTGATGTGGGATCCACCGGGGGCCGACAGAGTGAAGTTGATGGCGACGGTCGTGACGCTGTTCTTTGCGATGGGCTCTGGATGCTTGGCTCTGCAATTCGCTTCACTCGGATTGTGAAAGTGACATTGGCAGGTTGGGCATTTTATACCCCAACCGCCATTAGTGCCCGCATTAATTGCTGGTACGATCGTGCCAAAAGTTGGTGGATTTGAAATTTAGGTCGGCGGCGGCGGCGGAGACTCTGGGACCCGGCGGCTAGGAGGGCGCGAGGCGACGACCGCCGCAAGGTTTTGCGTTGATCGGTCGAAGTTTGAACTAATATGCTTGAATGAATTTCATAGGGAATGTTTGGTTTAAAATTTTTTGAGGACTAATATTTTTTTCTTGTCCATGTTTGAACAGGTCTATGCTGGAGCATTCACCCTAAGCAAGAGACATCATTGTCGCAAAATAAAGGAACATCCTCTACTTTCGATCAAGAGAGTATCTTGTTGAGATTCCTCCAAGACCGTTTGATATCCCTCCCTCTAAGAACATGAAAGAAATTTTACTACAAGAGTTCATTTTGTGCATATCATAGAGTTCATGGTCATTCTAATAATGAATGTAAGGCTTTGAGTAACAAAATTCAATATCTTAAAGACTGTGGTACTCTTCCTTGGGATGAAGTACCTAGTTTCTCTTTCCATTTTGGCTCATCCTTGTCCTACACTAAGTGAGGGCAAGGGGTTAGGTAGCATTTTCCTTGTATGTCACTTCTTGTTGTCTCTTTTAGCTAGTTGATCACCTTTCATGTACATATAAGAGCAAGCTTGGGATGTGGAGGACATACATGTCTTAATTTCACTCACATGTGACATACTTATTTATGATGTAATTCGATTCAGAATCATATTACTTGGCATATGGATTTTTGAATAAGCTCTCATGCCTTCTAGTTTAAAACAATTTCTCATAGTAATGGTATTAGAAACCTCTTTAAACTAGGGGCATACATCAACACTCACGTTTCACTATGTGATTTTCTTTCTTCCTATGATGCATCCTAATCTTGGTGGTGTCATTAGGCTTGATTTCCTCCAAGAGCATGATATTTCTTTGATTTTTCCTCTCTTGAAGACATTAGGCATGATGCTCCCTAAGAAGAAGACCCTACATGAACTATGCAAAATCCCTTTGAACACACCTTACACTATTTCATTTTTACAACATTGATTATACAGCCACCTTACATAACACACATTGCTTGCCTATATCATGTCATCCTTTTTATTCATGAGTTCAAAGCATACGAAGTTTTGCTTGCCTCATGAAGTTCAAAGTTCATTGTTTTTTCATGAGCTCCAAGGATTAGAAGTTTTGCTTATCTCATGAAGCTTGAAAATCATTATTATGTGGCACCTTATCAAAGTTATCAGGAGGTATAGCTTTGGTATGGTTATAAGTATGATGGGAAGCCTAAACTATTAGGAAAAGGTGTGTTGTACACCTTGCATAATGTATTTAATGTAATTATTCTTGGGGCCACTTTATGTTACATGTAACATTGGGACATAAGTTAAGTTGCTAAAATATAATTATTTAATATTGGAGAAAATAAATAAATAAAGTACCCAATTTATTAAATATGGGGACATGGTTTTGTAATCTCATGGTTTTAGTCACATAGTTTTGTGTAATACCACTTGGTGGTTTTGTGGGAGCTTGCTTCTATAAAAACAACCACAAAGGTAGTTGTTTAAGGTTGGTCAATTGGCATGTTATCTCTAGTTTGCATCTGTGATGGTTTGAAGCATGGCATAGGATGTGTGGTTGCATGCTTGTTCCCATGGATTGCTTGGAGAGGACTTGTTGCTTCAATGGTGTTCATGGAGACTCTAAAGATGTATTGTAATCTTTATTGATAAATAATACATGAGAGATGGATGCTTTTGGAGGCTGGGTTTTTTCCCTCTTGAGGGTTTTTCCAAGGTATATCTTGTGTCATATTTTCATGGGTATGTTGTCTATTCTCTTGCATAAGGATTCTAAATATTTAATTGCATAGATTTCTCTTATGGGTTATGTGGAAATTGTCTTTAAATGGCTACAAGTTTCCAACAAGTGGTATCAAAGCCATGGTATCAAAGCCATAGTTGTGGTATCTTGTTTAAGTTTGAATTTATGCATTGCATGTCAGAATCAAATACATGGCAAGATATGAGGGTTTTGTAGGTTGTTTATTATAGATCTGAAGTTTTTGGGTTTGTTGTTTTGATAGGTTGTTTGCAGATTTGGGGTGTGAAATTTTTTGGGTGAAATGGGTTTTTTCGTTTTGCATTCAAGTGGGGGTTTTATGAAGCAAAAATTTACATAAAACCTCCTAAAAAAATAGACCTCAAAATTGGATCTAGGTTGGCTGAGAGACGAATTTTGACTTATAATTTGCCCTATTTTGGTTACTAAAAAAAATGCAAATATTTTTTGGGTATGTGTAGGATCATGATGGGCCAAAAAGTGGCAATATAATGGGTATGAGTAGGGCATACAGTTGCAAAAAATTTTTTTACCCAAAATTGATGAAACAAAACGGGTTTTTAAAGGATATTTTCAGCTTTCCACCAATATAAATTATGCTTATTTTGAATTTAATAAATAATTATTATTCATTTTCTATTTGAATTACAATTGAAATCTTGATTCATAGGTTGATTGAAAATATCTATAGCTTTCAAATGGTATCACATTTTTTGAATCTGAAACATGTGTCACATTCTATGTTTCGCATACTATAGGATTAAAATAATAATAATTGAATTTCATGAAGTTTTACAAAGTTAAGGTGGTAGACTTTTATACTTTTAAAAGTTGTAATAAAAAATTCATAATTAATTATTTACTTGGAAAAAATTACAAAAAATATACATCACATCGATTAGTCCTCTACTTGTATCTAAAATATTATAAAAACTATTATCATTTTATTGTGGTTAGGGTGGTCGACAGACACCTACTTCTTATTTTTTCCTTGAAATTTAAGCACTATTGCATTGAAATTTCAAATTTTCACCAAATATATATAATTTAAAAAAAACTAATAGTTTAGAAACTACATTCAATTTGCTACAAATTCTATTCTTACATATTTTTGAAATAATATAGATAACCTATTCAAATTTTACATCAAGTTTCCTAACTCGATTTTTCTAAATTTTTGCCACTTAAGGGCCTTTTTTTTCCATGATGATCCTACACATACCCTTTTGTAAAACGCCACTTTCTTGCAATTGTACGAAAAATATTTTATTCGAAAAAAAAAAAAATCTGAAAAATAAAATAAAATTTGTCACCATTAAAATGGGTATGTGTAGGATCATATTGGAAGAAATAGGCCCTTAAGTGGCGAAAAATTTAGAAAAATCGGAGTTACGAAACTTGACGTAAAAATTTGAATAAGTTATCTATATTATTACAAAAATATGAAGAATAGAATTTGTAGAAAATTCAATGTAGTTTCTAAACTACTAGGTTTATTTAAAAAAATATATATCTATTTAGTGAAAATTTGAAATTTTAATGTAGTAGCACTTAAATTTCAGAGAAAAAATAAAAAATAGGAGTATGTTTGACCACCCTAACCACAATAAAGTGATAATATTTTAGATATAAGTAGAGGACTCATGTCCCGATGTGATGCATTTTTTTTCCCAATTAAATAATTAATTATGAATTTTTTATTACAATTTTTAAAAATATAAAAACTTGTATGTTTGACCACCTTAACTTGGTCAAAACTTCATGATTTTTTTTTTCTTAATCCTATAGTATGTGAAGCATAAAAAGTGATGCATGTCTCAGATTCAAAAAATGTGATACCTTTTGAAAGCTATAAATGTTTTTCAATCAACCTATCAATCATGACTTTAGTCGTAATTCGAATAGAAAATGAATAATAATTATTTATTAAATTCAATGTAAAACATAATTTATATTGGTGGAAAGCTGGAAATCTCCTTTAAAAACCCTTTTCATTTCATCAATTTTGTGTAAAAAAAAAATTCATCAACCACATACCCTACACATACCCATCATATTGCCACTTTTTGGCCCATCATGATTGTGCACATACCCAAATTCGTCACGCAAAAGAAATAAAAAGAAAAAAAAAAAAACTCTGTAAATATCGATGAAATTTTTTTAATAAAAAACAAATTAAAGTGGGGAGGGGTAGAACCCCCCGCCCCCCATGTTGACCTTCATAGTTGTCAATCGACCAGCAGATCGACAGGTATGCAGCCTATTGGCTGCTGGCCAGTCTGGCAAGGGTCAGACGACTTTATAGCCGCCGAAGGCTTTTAAAAGGGGCTTTAAATTTTTTTCAAATTCTTCAATTTTTTTAAAAATATCTGTCTTAAATATTAAGGCCACCGAAATTTAATAGAAAAGGGGCTGATGAATTTTAAAATGAAAAAAATTAATTATTTTGAAATCATGGTTGGGTCCACCACTAGGAGAGTGGCGCCACCCGGGTGGGGCGCCACCCAGCCACCAATGGTGGCTAAAAAAGAAAATTGTCTCAGGGGAAAACTATTGTTTTACTTCAGAGGGGCGTAACTTTTGCCCAAGTGCTCTGTTTTTCAACTTCTTGGATTCGTTGGAAAGCTGACTCAGAGCTCTACATTGTGGTACTATGGATTTTTTGATATTTTTTGTTTTGATAGATTTTTTCATGTTGGAAGTCAGGTGTTCTATTTGAGCTTTGAGAGGTGATATCGGGTGCATACAAAGTCAGATTTTGGACTTCGAATAGTCTACGAAAAGCTTGTTTAGAGCTCTTCATAGTGGATTAAGTTTAGAGATATTTTGGGATTGTTTATTTATTGTTTTCTTTATTTGAGTTATTTATAGGTTTCTTTGACTATGGTGATACTATGATTTTATGGATGATTGGATGTTAGAGATTTGATGTTGGATTCATTGTGTGCTTAGTTGTACATCCCATATTATTCTCTCATTTGACATGGTTATCAGTATATGTTTGGATTTGCATGTTGCACTATTGTATCTACAAGTTATGCAATATTGTAGGCAGTCTATACTTACATGTTGCATTTATGACTTAGACATGGGTTGTCTTTGCCAATTGATATTTCAGTGTTGGTGCATGCTCAATTTTGGTGGCTTGGTTTAGTCACTTGGTTTGTTGGTTTTTTTGTCATGTTGAGGAGGTGAGATGGTATTACTAGGTATAGTTATGATATGAGACCTATGTAGTTGACTATGATTATATAGATATGTGGACACAGTTGGGTTGCATTATTGGTACATTTTATGGTGATCATGGTGTCATGAATGTTTCTTGTGCATTAGATATTTTGGCATGTCATGATGATTTATAAAGGTGAATTGTGGTGGTGTTACTGGTTTCTTAACTTTGGTACTTGAATATGGACATGTTTGGAAAATCAAATCAGAGATTGATTTGGTGTTTGAGTCATTTGGTCTATATGGTTATTCTCTTAGATGTCTCAGTTTGTAGTTTATTGATGTGATGTTGAGTTTGCATGTTTTAGTGATTGGATCTACAAGTAATGTAGGTTGTGGATTAGCTACCTGTTTACTTGTAGTGGGATGATTTGGTTGTGGATTATCTTTATTCTCCAAGTTTGATGCTTTTTTGTTGTAGACCTTGACAGTTGGCCTTGTTCTTAGTCATTTGTACATTGGTATGTGTGCTTAGAGATGAGATGATGGATGTTTCTTATAGTACCTGGAAAGTTATTTCTGGTACTTGTAGCATGTGGTTTAGCATGATGTCATGGATAGCTTGATCACAGATTTTAGTGGGAGCTTTTGATAGTGATGGATTGGTAGTGATGGATATGTTTATGATTGTTTGGTGATTGTAGGTATCTTCTTGGCTTGGAGATTTTGGTTTCACTTGTATGTTACTGATGGGTATGTGCAGGATCATGATGAGCCAAAAAGTGGCAATATGATGGGTATGTGGCTGATGACTTTTTTTAACCCAAAATTGATGAAACGAAAAGGGTTTTAAAGGAGATTCTCAGCTTTCCACCAATATAAATTATGCCTTTCTTTGAATTTAATAAGTAATTATTATTCATTTTCTATTTGAATTGACTAAAGTCTCGATTGATAGGCTAATTGAAAACATCTATAGCTTTCAAACGGTATCTATCTTAAAATCTAAAACATGAACCACATTATTCACATACTATAGGATTAAAAGAACAGTTGAATTTCATAAATTTTTGACCAAGTTAAGGTGGTGACATTACGAGTTTTATATTTTTTGAAAGTTGTAATAAAAATTCATAATTAATTATTTACTTGCCAAAAATTACAAAAAATATGGATCACATCGGGACATGAGTCTTATACTTATATCTAAAATCTTATAAAAAATATTATCATTTTATTGTAGTTAGGTGGTCGGACAAACACCTACTTCTTATTTTTTCCATGAAATTTAAGTACTATTGCATTGAAATTTGAAATTTTCACCAAATAGATTTTTTTAAAAAAATAAACCTAGTATTTTAGAAACTACATTCGATTTTCTATAGATTCTATTCTTACATATTTTTGAAATAATATAGATAACCTATTCAAATTTTTATGTCAAGTTTCCTAACTTTTATTTTTCAAAATTTTTTGCCACTTAAGGGCTTTTTTTTTCCATGATGATCCTGCACATACCCTGACATTGCAGTTGTGTGTGTAGACCTAAATAATCTTCATGAAGAGGATGGTAGTCACAATGCCATGTGTGACTTAGTATCACAGTTTTAGTGGGAGTTGTTGGAAGTGATGTGGATTCACCGTTTGATGGTGAATGTTCTTCTACAGTGTTTGTTGGTGTCATGGATGGACTTTTGGATTCTCCTTCTATGCATTGAGGGTTAATTGATAGAGGATGGTTATATTCATGTGGTTTGGATATTTTGACATCTTTGGTTGCCATGTAGGACTTCTTTATTCTATGGTTGAGGTGTCATTCTTTGTTTTTTTTGATATGTGATCCTTGTTTTTTGATATGATGGTTATGTTATTATTTCATGATTTACTCTTAATTCTGGATTGGATTTTTGACATGATATAGGTGCATGTTATTTTTACTCCTTGAGTAGGTGTGAGATCATGATGTCATGGTTATGTTCTTGATTCCTACATGGATATATGACTTTGATCTTGTGTGGTTCTCTTCGTATTGGGTACATCGACATTTTCTTGATTACTTCATGATGGTTCTATGTTGCATTTGGAGTTTGGCATGGATTGGTTGGTTATAGGTACTCATGGATACTTGGAGACATAGGTGAGGCTTGAGTTCTCTTGTGATTAGAGACATGGATTGAGATGGTTACTCTTTATGAGATTTCAGTAGGAATTCCAAGGAGCCTACACCTTAGTTGGACATGAGCTCAACATGGACCTATGAGGAGAGTGTTCTTCGATGAGTCATGAAGAATTGGATGTCTTGGATGAGCATTCTCATTCCTCACTCTTGGTCTACTCGGCAGTTTCACTTGAGACGTATTTCCCATTGTTTCTTTCAGGTGCATTATTTTTATGATTTATCTTCTCATGCATATGGATCATGAGCTATGGATATATGGTTTTTGAGGGTCCATTTGAGGAGTTTTGGCATGTTTATCTCCTTATACATTGTGATTACATTCATTGATGTTGAGTTTAGGAGATGTATTGGGCTTATTTCCTTCATTGGGAATGGATTTAGTTTGATCTTATTTCATTATGAGAGGCTTGCACCCATGTTGATTACATGATACATATGTTATAATCTTGGTGATTGAACGGTTGGGTGTTGCTATGGATTTTATTTTCGGGTGTTGTGGAGGAGATCATACTTGACATAGTTGGCATTTAGAGGTGTATGTAGGAGGTTTTTTTCTATAGGTATATGATGTGCAAAGTTTCTCTCTTTGGTCTTGGTTATCTTCCTAGATGTTTGGTTTCACATTACATTGGTTTGATCTTTGGTTGGAGCTCTTCTAATGACTAGCTTGTGGTAATGTGTTTTCACTTATATTCCTGGGTGATGGCATGGAGGTTCCTTTTTCTTTTTCCTTTGTTAGGTGTGGAGAACTTAGGAGAGCTATGGAGACTTGTGGTGAGATTTTTTCTTATAGGTTATTGATTTACAAGTTTGCATATCATTGTAGATGATTCCTTGGTTCTACATGATTTTGTTTACACTTTCTATATGATGCTATTAGTAGACTTGGTATGCCTTGATCTTTTTTAGATTTGCATTACCCATGCAGTGGGAGCTCTTAGATGTGTATGCCATTCTTTGACAGGTTTACACTTGGAGTTTGTGATTGCAGTTTATGGGTGTATATATTTATGGAATGAGTTTACTATGTTTTGTATACCTTGGAGGTATGGATAGTTGGATGTATTGGCACTTGATGTGGGTGTTATTTCAGCTTTGGATTTGTGTATCTTGAAGACTACTCGTGCATATTGTTACCTTTAGATTGAGTGTATGTGTTTGGGATATTAGTTGAGTAGGACTTATGCTTTGTTGTGACAGATTGTGCGGCTTCTCTATTGCTTGGCTTCTTATCTTTGTGAATTGGCATGATGGAGGATGAGAGAATTCATGCTCGAGATGGTGGTCACTTTGATTCTTGTTGCAGGTATCTTGATGGAGCACATGGATCACTTTGATTCCATGATGGTATATGTGGCTATATGGATTGTTCATTTGATTCATGTTTTGAGTTGCTCATTCCCCTTGTGCAATGTATACAAGAAGTGGGAGAATTTTAGGAAAAGGTGTGTTGTACACCTTGCATAATGTATTTAATGTAATTAAATTCTTGGTGCCACTTTATGTTGCATGTAACATTGGGACATAAGTTAAGTTGCTAAAATGTAATTATTTAATATTGGGGAAAATAAATAAATAGAGTACCCAATATTAAATATGGGAAAATGGTTTTGTAATCTCATGGTTTTAGTCACATAGTTTTGTGTAATACCACTTGGTGGTTTTGTGGGAGATTGCTTCTATAAAAGCAACCACAAAGGTACTTGTTTAAGGTTGGTCAATTGGCATGTTATCTTTGGTTTGCATGTGTGAGGGTTTGAAGCATGGCATAGGATGTGTGGTTGCATTCTTGTTCCCATGGATTTCTTGGAGAGGCCTTGTTGCTTCAATGGTGTTCATGGAGACTCTAAAGATGTATTGTAATCTTTATTGCTGAATAATACATGAGAGATGGATGCTTTTGGAGGTTGGGTTTTTTCCCTCTTGAGGGTTTTCCCAGGGTATATCTTGTGTCATATTTTCATGGGTATGTTATCTATTCTCTTGCATGTGGATTCTAAATACTTAGATGCATAGATATCTCTTTTGGTTTACGTGGAAATTGTCTTTAATTGGCTACAAGTTTCCAACATAAGCATGGGCATGACTTTCTCATTATATGGTGAGAAGATGATATAGAGGCATAACTTTCTCACTAAGCCACCCTTTGGATACTCACCCAAAGGATAACCTGAAGTTCCATTGTCTCAAAGTGAGCGTGGATTTTAGGACAAATAGTTTAGATATAATCCACATTGTGTTGGAAAAATGATTGAAGCTTGATCCACCTCTTTTTTTTTTCCTTATTTTTGTTTTTCCTTTCTTTTAGCTATTGACATTGTATGTTTTTGTACCTTGATGCTACATATCATACACCTTGTGTGTGTCATTTGTGCTTATGTTAGATTGATTTAGGATCTTGGATCCTGGGGGCTTGATCGCCTCTTCGATCTTTGTTATCCTAGACTATTTGTGTACCTTGATGCTACATATCATACACATTGTGTGTGTTCTTTTGTGCTTATGTTAGTTTGATTTAGGATCTTGGATCCTGGGGGATTGATCACCTCTTTGATCTTTGTTATCCTAGACTATCCGCATTTGTACACTTGGACACTTATTAAATGTCTACTTTAGTGTGAGTTTGAAGCAAGTTCATCCTCTCACTAAAGTGGGGGCTGAATGTGGAAATGAAAAAATTACTCCTTTTCCTTGCTTCATTTGGGAATAATTAATGATAAATTGGACTTAATATCACCTTGATCTAGTGTTGTGATGTTTTTTACACATCCAAATTAAATTTTTGGGCCCTTTTAAAGCTAAATAAACCTAACTTTTCCATAATTTAAAGTTGTAAAGTGTATTTATTTACACCTTCACATTAAATTTAGGAGGCTTGTAAACTAAATGGACTTAATCTATTATTTTAATGTGTTGTACACATTCACATGGGATTTTTGACCCTTCTAAGCTAAATAGATGTAATTTTTCCTTAATTTAATGTTGTAAAGTATATTTATT
Source organism: Sequoia sempervirens (assembly GCA_007258455.2). Classification (NCBI taxonomy): domain Eukaryota; kingdom Viridiplantae; phylum Streptophyta; class Pinopsida; order Cupressales; family Cupressaceae; genus Sequoia; species Sequoia sempervirens. The sequence goes on along the minus strand of VDFB02137365.1, from coordinate 7,011,753 downwards.
TACACTTTCACATTGGATTTTTGGCCCCTTTGCATTTACAACATTAATATCATCATTAATAGGCTCTATGGGACCCATGTGCCACCTATTGTATATGAATCCCATTTGGCCTATTTTTAAGGTTTTGAGCAAGAAAATTAGGGTTTTCAATTCAAATTTCTTCTATGTTGGCCTTTGGGATCCAATTAACAGGATATTAGATGAATTGCCTATGTAAATGAGCTTTCAAGCCATTATTTCATCAAGCATTCATGATATCAAGTCAAGCATTCAAGAGTTAATCATTCCAAGACTTCACAAGGTTGTTAAGAGAGTTTGTAAGATAATTTCTTAGGCATTTAAGGGAAGAATTCTTCATCATTTGTTGCAAAAATACAAGGTCCATCATCATGTCAAGGATATCAAGCATCAATAATGTTATTGAGCTAGTGTTGTGTTGTAGCATTGAAGATCCATCTTGATCAAGCATTGTTCTACACCTATTGTCAAGATCAATATCTACATCCTTAATGCCCATTTCATGTTGAGTTGCAGATTTACAAGACATCATTTACAGGGCATCATTCAAGGCATCATTTTCCATGATTCAAGTTCTTTGCTTCATATTTCATGCCTCCATTTCATTATCTCATCATTCAGTTTAATTACCTACAAGGGGTTTGACCAAGGCAAACCCATATTCTGTAACAATCAACACTTTTCTTTCTCTCTCTCTCTCTCTCTCTTTATGTGATTGCAGATCTAGGTGCTTTGAAGACTTGAATATCCTTTGAAGATTAGGTCACAAGCTTGAAAGAAGTTAGAGTTTTCCCCTCATTGGAAAGGTTGTTATCTTCACAAAAAGTCACTATAGCCCCCAAAATCAGGGTTTTAGATATAAAATCCAATTGGGAAGGACAAAGCAGACACTGAATACCAAATTCAGACCTTAAAGATCCAAAAAATCCTAACTAGACTCATACACTTGTCCTAGCATATGAGTCCCACTTTAGGTCATTTTTCATATTTTTGAAGTTTCAGATACCCTTTTTTCAGAAACCCATTCCTACACAAAAACCATGATCTAGGAGTGATACACCCAAACTAGCGTATGAGTCCTAGTAGGCCAAAATTTTATGTTTTTCTACATTTTAGAGCTTAGTGATCTTTAGGTTTCTAGGGGCTCCTCTCTAATTTTGTAGTTTTTTGTTCTTATTTATTTGTATTTATAGTTCATTTAGTTAAGTTTCTTGCATCATTGAGTTCAATCAATAGATCTTGCATTTCATACATTTTTCCAAGACCTAGCTTGGTGGTAAACCCTTCATCAATCTCTAAACATACCCTACGATACCCTTCTAGTAGATGTTTTGCCTCTATTCCACTCTTGGGGTGAGATCTCTAAGGCATCCTTGAATGTGAAGTATAGAAATCTCATTGCCCTAGGTCCTAAACCCTTGGGGTGACAATTTTCTATCTTACAATATGAGCAATGATATTATAACTATTTTTTTATGAAGCATTGTTACTAGTAATTTTCCTTGCAAAATTTAAGATATGCCCTGGGGGTTTTGGCTGGTGTTGTGTGTTGGGCCTTGCAACATGAGCATGAAGTATGGATGGTTTTTTTTGGTTTCTCTATGTTTTCATTGATGTTAACATGATGATATCTACATGATGATAACTCTATGAGAAGTCTACTTGGCTTACTAGAAGTTGTTCTCTGCCTATTATTCCATTTTGTAATGGATAGGTGTGTTGGTATTTGAGTCTTAAAATTATCACAAGATCTGATGACTCTAATCTCTTAACCATGTTATCATGGCTCATTCAAACAGCTATATCTTGGATCTTGAGATTTTTTTGGTTGAGAGCAGAAAGTTATCTCTGACAAAGTGCAACTTTGTATTCTACTATTGTTCCTTGCTTGGCATACTATGTGGGAGGCTCTGCATTCTATTAAGGTGAATATTCTTATGTTGTGGTTTTGTTGGTGGTCTAGCTATGATGGTGGTATGATGGGAAATTAATGTGTTCTTAGACCCGAATTTTGAGAATTGTGTTCTATTATTTGCCTACTCAGCGTATGCAATACATTATGGAGACTAGTTATGTTTTATGGATGTCAGCCAACTTGGTAAAATGCATTACATGGATAAAATATTTTATGGTGCTGACAAAGAGAGTTTTGATTATTTTGTTTTCATCTAATTAATTTGACCTAATTGATGATTAAGATATACTTGTATATATATAAAAAAATTTGAGGAATGAGATGTGAGTGTGAAGGAGAAGAAAGTGTGGAGAAGAAAATTGTGTGGAAGAAAGGTCCAAGCCTAAATTCTTTATCAGTTGTAAATCAGTATAGGTTTGTTGAGTGACTACTATGTGAGGAAATACTTCATATTTTAAGCTTTATTGGAACTAAACCTTGCACATTGAAGGTGTATCCTATCAGTTCAATCTCTTGGTAGTGAGCCACTATCTTTATATCTTGGCATTCAACCATATTTTGTATTCAAGTAGTGAGCCTTTTTAAGGACAGCGAGTCCTAGCAATGAGCCTCATAATATTTTGTATCCAAATATAATATATTGTGAGTTAACCCTCACCGTGGTTTTCCCCTCTTTGGGTTTTCCACATAAAAATCTTGGTGTTCATGTTTATGGTTGCATTGATTTGTTTCTATGTTCTCTCTTGCTGATTCAGTCATAATTGCAACAATGGTTTTATGGAATATTGATTCACCACCTCTTAGTATTCTAGATGTTCAACAATTGGTGTTAGATCTTGGTTCCCTGGAAGGAGTTTAATAGCTTGAGGAAGATCCTTGAATTTGAATATAAGAATTTTTTTCCTCTAGAAGTGATCCCTATTGGATGTTCAAAAGAAATAGAAGATCTAAAGGAAAACTTGATGAAAGAAAATGAGTATATTGAAAAGTTGCAAAGTAAAAGTGCTGAACCATGTGATCGATTGACTAAAGCAAATGAAACTATCTCCAACCTACTACAACAATTGGATGAAATGAAAAGAACTAAAGAATATCAAAAAATTGAAATTCAAAGGAAGATGGATGAATGTATAAGGCTTGAGGAAGAAGCAAAAATCTTAAGGTCTAATCTAGAAAAGGAAAGAAATTTTGAAGACAAATTTAGGATAAGCTTGGCAAAGCTTGATGAATTGATTACTTCTCAGAGATTAGCAATGGATAAGAGTGGTTGAGGGTTTGAGGAAGGTAAAAGTTCTAAAGTGAAGCAATCTACTAATAAGAAGACTCAATGCAAAAATGGAAAAATCAAGGATCTAAGAAACAATTCTAGAAGAACTCCTAACAAATGACATGATGCTAAAAGGTATTTATCTTTTAATGGTGTTTATTATTCCTGAAAGAAATTTGTTCATAAGGTAAAGGACTACAAAAGTAAAATGAATGATTCTTTATCATTCTCTAGAAAATGTCTTAAGTGCAAGAAGATTGAATATAAAGTTATTCTATGTGAAGATAAGTTGAATAAAAGAGAAAAAAAAGAAGAATGTTATTTGTTGTAAGTGCAGCAATTCAAAACACTTTGTTAATAACTATAGAAGAAGAAAAAATAATTATCCAGCAAAGAAGCATGATCAAATCATTGATCCAAAAGAAGCAAGAAAGGAAATGAAAAGGATTTGGAGAAAGGAAGGAAAGCAAGTTGAATCATCAGTCTTATCTATGTCGACCTCTGGTGCAGATACTCCCATCAATTTCTAAGTAAAGTTGTAGCTAAGGGGGAGCAATTATAATAAAATATAATGAACCCCCTCATTGATACTTGTGTCACATCATGACAAAAGTATATTTAATGTGGTAAGGAAATTAACATTTTTTTTCTCAATTGCATGTGTGAATGTGAACCAACAATTTTGTTGTTTTATGTGCTTCTCTTGCACTCTTAGGATCTTTCACCTAAAAGGAGAGAGATAAAACCCAAAAATTGTGATGATTCATTCAAATAGACGATTTGTATGATGTAATTAAGACTAAATGCAAGGACCTAAATGCAAATAAATTATGTAATTGACTAATTATTAATGCAAAACCAATGTAATATGTAATGTTTGAAAACACAGTGAGGTATGTTAGAATGAACTAAAACATGAACAACTGCAAAACATAATTGAAAGAGGCTGAACAGAGTGCACTTGGAGGCAGATTGTAGATTTGAGAAGATTCTAGAATGCTGGAAAAAACATTGTTGATGACCAGTGGGACTCATTCACCGTTGATGGAAAATCAGACCTCCTACTGGTAAAATCTCTGGAAACAAGTGTCTGACTATTAGGAATTGGAACCTGAAAAAATCATCATTTTCATCCTTAAGGTGGGACTCACTCACCACTAATGGCGAATCAGTCCTCATCCTAAAATCTATGAAATCAAAGTTCAATTTTGTAGCTCCAGATCTGCACTTGTCTTCTTATCGTGTTGACAGAGTCAAATCTACATAAAATGGATTGTAGGTTGTCTCCAAGCTTGAAATAGGGTTTAGTTGAGTTGAAACACTTTTTTGACTTGTTGACCACCTTTCAACACCTAATTTCTTGACAAATCTACATACAAAAGTTTGCAAACACATGTATACAAAAGGGGGAAAATGGTTAAGGGTTAGAGTATAGGGATTTTCCTTGTTCAAATCCCACTTTGGTAATCAAACCCTTAATGAATAAATGAAATGAAATGAGCAAGGAATGATGAATCAATAACATGAAAATTTCCTAAACTCACTACCACCTTGTTGAAGAAATCTGAAGATATGTCAATGGCTACTCCAAGATGCTTGATGAATGCTTGATTGAATGATGCCAAGTGCTTGAATGCTAATTGATGTTGAATGAATGCAAGTGAAATTGATGAATGGGTAGAGATGTAAAATATGGAGAAAAACAATTATTTATACACACTTATGCCCTAATAACCCAATAATACCTCATCACAGGCTGACATAAGGTATTTTTAAATAAAAACCCAAAAGAAAATTTGAATTATTTTGAGTTTGGAGCCAAGAGGGAGTCATTCGCCACCCATGGAAAATGGGTCCCACCTTGGGTTTGTAGGTGGGTGTGGGTAATTAAGTCACATTTATTGTTATTTGTCAGGTTTACATTCAAAAATACACTTATTAAGTCTTATGAGTGCATAAAGGGGTCAAATAAAGCATAAGAAAGGTGTAAATAGTGAAAACAAGCCTAGAAAAGTATGAAATCTTATTATAGGACTTTACAACACTTTAAAACAGGACTTCATAAGTGATGGAAAGGTGAGTTTTAGGTGAATTGTAATGAGAAGAGTCTAGAAAAGTTTAGAAATGTGTTACAACACTTCACAACACCTTCACAAGACATCATATTTTGAATATTTAGGACCTAATGTGAATGCATAAGTTACATTGCAACATTAAATCAAAGAAATACAAGTCAAAAATCACAAGAGAAAGACCTAAAAGACCATGAAAATGTCAATGATCCATTTTTCTATGGTACATTTAGTCCCCACTTTAGTGAGAGGATGAACTTGCTTCAAACTCACACTAAAGTAGCCATGCATATTGAGAAGGATCCAAATGTACTTATGTTAGCAAGATGGAATAACAACAGTCAAGAGGGATGATCAAGCCCCCGGGATGATGATCCCATGGCAAAATAAACATAAGAACAAAGGAACACAAGTGAGAAGAAAAGGGAGAATCGGATCAAGCTTCAATCATTTGTCCAACTAGTTGTGGATTAGATCTAGGCTATTCGTGAGAAAAAGAGAATGCATACTCACTCTTGGGTGATAGAACTCATGGTAGTCCATTGGGTGAGAAGAGCCAAAAAGGTGAAATACATACGCAAGTTGGTATGCACTCACAAACATATAGGTGGCTATGGGAAAAGTCATTCCACTGAATGGGCTTCCCTCTCAACCATATTAAAGTTATACCTCTTGAAAACTTTAACAAGGCACCACAACAGAAAATGTTGGTTTGTGCTTCATGAGACAAGAAAAGATTGTATGCTTAGAACTCATGAACAAAGATCAAGGTACCACATGCATGCAAGTTGCGTTATGTAAGGTGGCAAAGATGTAAAATGTAAAATGTAAAAGATGTTCAAAGGAGTTTTGTTAAGTTCATGCAAGGTTTATCACTTAGGGAACATTGTGTCTAATGTCTCCAAGAGAGGACCAATTAAAGAATAGAATATTCACAACTTAGGGGATGTTGTGCATCGCATCAAGCCACTAAGAGGAACATAATATGCTAAGAGAGATCACCCTTATGAAGAAAACACACCCAATGTCATCCACAAAGTTATGAATGCATTGTATGAAGTGACAAGGCTACACTAAGAATCACAAATACAAATGAAATGATGATAATGTATGCCCCCCACTTTAAATGAATTGATACACACTATTCTGTGAGAAATACTTTAAAGTAGTAAAGGAAAAATGCAAAAAGGAAAAACAAGACATGAGAGCCAACTTGGAAAGAAAATATCTAAATATTATCTTTACTACTTTAACATGGGTTAATTTAGGTGTTTCATGAAGTCTAACAACCATTCCAACTACCTACATTATATATGCTCTAGATGTTGTCGCATACAAAAAACTACCAATCATAGATTTGTACAAGGTTTGGTCTGTCAGGGTAGATTCATCATCTTTACTCTATAGTCATAGGCATTCCCATTGGTTTGCAATCTTTCATCTGAAACTTACTTAGCATCTCCTTTATGTACTTGTTTTGGGAAATAAAAAATGGTTTTGTCTTATTGTGCAATCTACAACCCAAGAAAGAAAGATAATTCACCTAGCATAGACATTTCAAAATCACTCTGCATTTCCTTCAAAAACATATTTCACATGTCCTCATTGCTACCAAAAAATATATATCATATACATAGACCACAAATATTAACAATTGATCATCCTCTATTTAAATTATGTATAGATTACTATCTGCACTTCCTCTTCAAAATTCTTGTTCTTGTAAATATCCATCTAACCTTAAATACCAAGCTCTGAGAGCTTGTTTGAGTCAATACAAAGCCTTCTTAATTCTACAAACATAATTCAAATTTTAAGAACATTGAAACCCTTCTAGTTGTTTAATGTAGACCTCTTCATGTAGTTTTCCATTCATAAATGTTGACTTCACATCCATCTAGTATACAAATTAAAGTTCTTGAATGTTGAAAGGGCTAAAAACATCTTTACTGCTTCCAATATTGTTATCGGAGAAAATTCCTCTTCAAAATATATGCCTTCAACCGAAGCATATCATTTACACACAAGTATAGCCTTGTTTCAAACCACTTCACCTTCCTCATTAATCTTGTTTCTGAAAACCCAGTTAATTCCAATCGCATTCTTGCCTTTAGCTATTGGGAAAAGTTCCCAAGTTTCATTCTTCATGATCCAATTCAGTTCTTCCTCTGTGGCTTCTATCCAATCTTTCTATTTGCTTGCTTTTTTATGACTTAGTCTCTATCTTTGACAATAATGCAAAGTGCACTTGATAATTTACCTTATCAAGTCTCTTTTGGTTCTAAACCCACTGCCTTTCTCTCCTATAAGTTGGTCTTAGTGTGGACATAGAAAAATTATCCCTTTTTGTTTGCTTGATTTTGGATTAGTTGGTGATAAATTAGACTTAATGAGGCCTTGATTTAGTGTTCTGAGGTGTTTTACACATCCACACTAGGTCTTGGACCCTTGCAAACTAAATAAAATGCATTTAACAATGTCTTGTAAAGGTGTTGTAAAGTGTTGTAAAAGAACTTCTCTAGACTTAATGGACCTATTCTTCCCCTAATTCAACATTGTAAAATATATTTAATGGCATTCTCACATTAATCTAGAAGTCTTGTGAATTAAACTTAATTCTAATCTAGTGTTGTAATGTGTCATACACATTCACATTGGATTTTCTGCCTTTCTAGGCTAAGTCAACCTCATTTTTGCATTGTAAAGTGTATTTAATCACACTTTCACATTGAAATTTGTGTCCCAAGCCCTAATTGACCTTTACATCATCATTAATAGGCCCCTATGGCCCCATATTGTGCATCCCAAGGCTTAATTTGACCAAAGACCTGATGAAATCAACATAACAATTGGAATTTTTCATTCCCCAACAATCTAGCTGGAAAAAGGACCCCTCTAGGACTAAGTCACCCATCTAGGTGAATGAGTCCTTGCCAAGTGGGACTAAGTCGCCTAGAGTGGAAAATTAGTCCCATTTGGGTTATTTTGGAGTTTTGAGTGGGAAAAGTTGTGTTTAAAGTTTATTTTTCTTTCATGTCGGCCTTAGGGATCCAATTAACAAGAAAATTTGGTGGATTTCCTATAAATACAATTCTCTAAACCCTAACTCATTATCATCTTAACTCATTCATCCTATTTATCATTTATCTTCTCTCTCAAGTCAGCCAAGCTAGGGTTTTTACATTCTAAGTCATCAAGATAGATTTCAAGGAAATTCAAGGGCATAATCTTCATTCATTGCTGCAAAAAATCAAGATCAATCATCATGGCAAGGTACTAATTCTATTTTTTCATGCTTCATTACAATATTTCTTCATTTTGGTTTAATTACCTAAAAAGGGGTTTGACCAAGGAAAACCCCCATGCCTTAACATTCACCATTTCTTTCTCTTTCCTTGTGTGTTTGTAGATTTAGATAGTTTGAGAGTTTGAAAATCATTGAAGATTAGGTTGAAGAATTTTTTAAGGCCTCTCCTTGCTTCCAAAGCCAAAATATCAACAAAAAGTCATTTATAGTGCCAAAAATCAGAGTTTTAGAACCAAACACCTGTCAAGAACAAAAGTGTAGACCAAGGGCTTTCGTTTCCACTTTCGGATTTTAAGAAATTCAAAAGTGGACTAAGTCATCAATAGTGGCGACTTAGTCCCACTAAACCTATTTTTAAGAGGTTTCTATAAATTTGGATACCCATTTGGCCGAAACAGGCTACAAAGCAGTTTTTCCAGATCTAGGACTAACTCACCCAGATTAGCACAAGTGTCCCAATTGGCTTATGCACCAATTTTATTAGGATTCTAGACCTTCATTCCATCCTTCTTCAGACTCTAGGTGCACACATTTTGTTTCATTACTTTCTGTCTAATTTTGTTTGCATTTCTAGGTCATTTATTTTGTGTTTGCATACATCAATGTGGTTTCAAACAACTTGCATTTCTTATTTTTTCATTAATAATCATCTTTCTTTTTCAGTTTATTGCATTTAGGACATTACATTTAGGTATATTGCATCCATCCTTGCATTGATTTTGAATGTTTACATTGCATTTTGGCCCATCTTTCTCCTTTTAGGTGAAAAACCCTAGAAGTGCTAGAAAGTCCATTGGATGCCAAAATCTTTGTTCACATTTTGGTGAACCCAACTTTAGAACATCATATTTTCTAATTAGGAGTCCATCCTCACCCTAGATCTAGCTTGCATTGACTTTGCATCTAGGGTCTTCAAATTTTTGCATTAGTGAAAGTGCATATAGATTGCATTTTTGCATCTTAAATCATTCAAAAAATTTGAAATTGTGTGCTTGCATCTTAGATCTACATCACCCAACATAGAAAAAAAAAATTAAAAAAAAAATTGAAAATTTTGAAAAAAAAATCCCTACTAGGATGGATTCACCACCTTGGGCGACTTAATCCCTGTTCAGCCCTAAAACTATCATTTATAGAGCTGAAAACCCTATTTTTAAGCTTTTGTTTGTTTCCATTAACTATTTGTATCAATTGGATGAGTTTCTATAACATGCATTTCATTAAATCTAGCTTAAAATAGCTCATTTTCTACATTGCTCAATTTCACATTTGCATTTGCCACATTTCATTTTTTAGGTTGTTGCATAATGTAATCAGAAAATCACCTTATTTCACATCTAAAAATTACATTTAAACATAATTTCATTTCAAACCATTGCATTTCACTTTATTTAATTCTCATGATAGCATGTGTTTTACTCCAACATTTCATGTTTCTAGAATATCAAATGGCTTGTATGAATCTATTTTTCATGGACATAGTCAAGGACATCAAAGTAAAACATTTGATAAGCATGTTGGATACCCTCCTAGTACCCATCAAATTTGTAAAAATGCCATAACACAAGAGGATGTAAACTGTGTAGATAATCATAACAATCATACTTTTTCTTCTCCCAATACCTCTCCTATTAGTGACGAAGGTATCTTGGTGAAAGAAGATACAAGCATTGAGAGTTTTGATTGTCCCTCTCCTCTTCCACCTTTGGAAGACATTAGAAAACAAGAGGATGAGATCATAGAAAAATTCCTAAACATCACCTTACCTAGTCTCTCTAACCATGATAATTAAACTTGTTCTTCTCCTACTATCCCTCCAAGATGCCAAGAAGATAGGTTGGTGTTAGAAGATATACCTATTAAACCTCATGAGAATCTTGACCCTCCATTCCCTAATGCTCCTACCATTTGGGACAATCTATTTGAAACTCATTGTGGTCTTTCTTTTGTTGCCTCTCCCACTTGTGATGAAGCTACTTTACATACTTCAAACTTGGATGACCATATTGCAACATCTCCTATTAGGGTAGATAATATGGAACACGAGAATGAGACCTTAGAAAAATTACAATCAAATAGAGTCTTCCCCTAATCTCCCCACTATCGACAAACACGGAAATCCAACCATTGATCATTCCCCTACTTGCAATGAAGTCATTTTAGAAGAACCAATCCATGAATGTCAAAAACATTTGATTCATAGTTGTCCTAAAAACTCTCCTCCTAGGGAGAATATCGTGGTGTTAGAAAATGACAACAATAGTCACATGTCTTCCCTAGATAACAAGGTGATTCTCGATTTACCTTTATTAGAGATACATCAAACCAAGACCATTGAGGTTATGAATGTGCAAGTGTTCATCAATGGACCTCATACCTACCCCGTGGGGCATCCTAAGAACCCTATAATTCTCTACCCACCTTCACACAAACAACAAACTCAAAACCAATATGAACTCATCCTTTATCCACCTTCACACAAACCTTCAACTCAAAATAAGCCTGAACTTATCCTTTACCCACCTATGAACAATGTTTCGTAGCAACTGAGTCATAATACTATTGCTCATACATATAATACTAGAAACAATCTACAACCACATCCACCAACCCTATCCTCCTTACCTTTTCCCAAATCTATACTGCCTAGTCCCCTTCGATTAAGGGAGTATGTTCTTGTTGAGCAACTTAAGAGCACTCCCGCAAAGATACCCCTTTGGGACCTTCTTTAGAATTCACCTACCTATCACACTATGCTGCAAACAACCTTACAAAAAATTCCTAGCCCTTCTAATGCACAACCAAATGACATAGCAGACCTAATTCAAGGATTGAATGTTGACATGTTCTTTTCCACCACAGTGAACTCCCCCCTTTGGAAGTGCAAAAACAAAATGAAGCTTTCATAATACTATCTCAATACAAATGCATTGGGATCAAGTGAACCCTTGTTGACAATGGCTTATCCCTTCATGTGTGGTGTAAATCAATTGGATAGGCTCCATGTGGATCACTTAGAAATTCAACCTAATTCCTTGTCCATCTATGGCTTTGACAATGTAGGAAAACAACTACTTGGTGTGATCACTTTTCCTCTTGCAGTTGGGAAAGTTACATTGGATACACCAACCCATGTTATGCCTAATGATCTTTCCTATAATGTCATTTTAGGCATACCATGGATCTATGTAATGAATGGTGCTCCTTCTACTCTTCATCGTAAAATGAAATGATTTTACAAAAACAAAGTGCACATACTTGAAGTTGACATCGATCTAAATAGTTATTTGAACATTAATAAAAATAAAGTGAATCATTTAAACACATTAACACCAACTACACAAGTGGAACCCATCCAACAAAAATACCAACAACAACATATTGAACAAGTCATAAAGCTATTAGATGATTATTGGGGTTCCTTATACTTCACACCAACACTCATAGATGAATACAAGATCAATATCAAATATTCAACCGAGGGAAACAAAAATGTAATCATGACAACACAAAACTCAGATGACCCTTCAAAAGCATCCACCTCAACCACTTTAGACCAAAACATAGCCAATTACACAAAAACATTTAACGAACACAACAATGACCAACAACTTGATCCAAAAGCAATGAAAAAGACTTATGGAAAAGGTTATGAACTTATGAAACAACTGGGATATAGTGGAAAAGGGTGTGGTGCTAGAGAAGAAGGTATTTGTGCCCCCATCGAACCTAATACACAAGAAACAACTCATGGTCTTGCTTATTGTCCTTTGATAGAAACCTCCAAACCTTCACTCAACATCAACACTATCACAAACCATCCTTCTAAGACAAATTTAACCGTCATACATTCTGAACTGATAGACACTAATGGTCTTGATGCTTTTCCTTTACAAGAAATGAAACAAACAAAAAAATCTTCGCTTAATGTCAATGTCATCATGCAACACACTAATTCGTTAGATTTTACACCCTCCTATAAAGTCTCATAATTTAAAGAGTCTTACGTCAATATGACATCTTGTACTAAGCAAGAAGTATTTTTGTCACAAACTACAGGCACCCCTTCTCCCATTGATCAAGAGGGTATCTTGTTGAGACTTCTTCATGATCACTTGATCTCTCTCCCTCCTAGAACTTGAAAGAAATTCTATTACAAGACTTTTTTTTGCACATATCATAGAATTCACGGTCATTTCACTAACAATTGTAAGGCTTTAAGTAGAAAAATATAACATTTTAAGGAGTTTGGTGTTCTCCCTCATGAAGGGGCACCTATTTCCTCTAATTGATACTAGTTTTCACTCTCACCAAGCATTTCATCAATTAGTATGGCTCACCCTTGTCCTACACTAAGTGGGGAAAAGGGGTTTGATATCATTGTCCTCGTATGCCACTTTTTCATGAACATAAAGAGCAAGCTTGGGATATCGACGATATGCCTTAAGTTGGCTTGCATGTGACATACTACCTTATTCATGGCGTATCATATAGGAAACATATGAATTGGCATATAGGGATTTCTGAGTAAGATCTCATGTCTTCCTTCTTCTACTTTAAAGAAATTTTTCATAGTAATGGTGTTAGCAACCGCTTTAAAGTGGGGGCATACACCGAAACTCATATTTCATTGTGTGATTTCTTTCTTCTTGTGTTGTGTCTTTTTCTTGGAGTCATTGGGCTTAATTCCCTCCAAGAGTGTGATACTTCTTTGACACATCCTCTCTTGGAAATGTTAAGCACAATGTTCCATAAGATGAGACCTTGCACAAACTAAGAAAAATCCCTTTGAACATTCCTTGCACTATTTTGCATTGACAATGTCTAAGTGTCAAGCATACGAAGTTTCGCTTGCCTCATAGAGCTCAAAATGTCATTTTCCTTTTGTGGTTCCTTATCGAAGTTATCAGGAGGTATAAATTTGGTATGGTTGATCAGGAAGCCCACTCTAAGGCATGACTTTCCCCATAGCCACCTACGTGTGTGTGAGCACATATTGGTCATATGTGTCTCACCTTTTTGGACTTCTCACCTAGTGGATAGCCAAGAGTTTTGTTGCCTCAGAGTGAGTATGCATTTTTGGACAAACAACCTAGATCTGATCCACAATGTGTTGGAAAAATAGTCAAAGCTTGATCCACCTTTTTATTTTCACTTTTATCTTCCTTCTAGTTCTTGCCATTGCATGATCATGTATCCTATTTTGTTGCAAATCATTCACCTTGTGTGTGTCCTTTTGCACATATGTTAGTTTGACTTAGGATCTTGGATCCTAGGGGCTTGACTACCTCCTCGATCTTTGCTATCCTAGACCATCTGCATTGGAATGATTGGACCGTTCTTGAATATCTACTTTAGTGTGAGTTTGAAGCAACTGCATCCTCTCGCTAAAGTGGGGGCTAACTATGGACACAAGAAAAGTATCCCTTTTTTCTTGCTTGATTTGGGATTAGTTGGTGATAAATTAGACTTAATGAGGCCTTTATTTAGTGTTTTGAGGTGTTTTACACATCCACACTAGGTCTTGGACCCTTGCAAACTGAATAAAATGCATTTAGCAATGTCTTGTAAAGGTGTTGTAAAGTGTTGTAAAAGACTTTCACACTTCTCTAGACTTAATGGACCTATTCAAGATTCCCCTAATTCAACATTGTAAAATATATTTAACATGGCATTCTCACATTAATCTAGAAGGCTTGTGAATTAAACTTAACTCTAATATAGTGTTGTAATGTGTCCTACACATTCACACTCGATGTTGTGCCTTTCTAGGCTAAGTGGACCTTATTTTAGTGATGTAAAGTGTATTTAATCACACTTTCACATTGAACTTTGTGTCCCAAGCCCTAATTGACCTTTACATTGAATCATTAATAGGCCCCTATGGCCCCATATTGTGCATCCCAAGGCTTAATTTGACCAAATACATGATGAAAGCAACATAACAATTGAAATTATTCATTCCCAACAATCCAGCTGGTAAAAGGACCCCTCTGGGACTAAGTCGCCCATTTGGGCGAATGAGTCCCTATCGTGTGGGACTAAGTCGCCCATAATGGTGAATTAGTCCCATTTGGGTTATTTTTGAGTTTTGAGCGGGAAAAGTTGTGTTTAAAGTTGATTTTTCTTTCATGACGGCCTTAGGGATCCAATTAACAGAAAAATTAGGTGGATTACCTATAAATAAAATTCTCTAAACCCTAACTCATTATCATCTTAACTCATTCATCCTATTCATCATTAATCTTCTCTCTCAAGTGAAAAAAGCTAGGGTTTTTACATTCTAAGTCATCAAGATAGGTTTCAAGGACATTCAAGGAAAAAATATTCATTCATTGCTACAAAAAATCAAGATCAATCATCATGGAAAGGTACTAATTTTATTGTTTCATGCTTCATTACATTATTTCTTCATTTTGGTTTAATTACCTAAAAAGGGTTTTGACCAAGGCAAACCCCCATGCCCTAAAATTCACCATTTTTTTCTCTTTCCTTGTGTGTTTGTAGATTTAGATATTTTGAGAGTTTCAAAATCATTGAATATTAGGTTGAATATTTTTTGAATACCTCTCCTTGCGTGCAAATCCAAAATATCAACAAAAAGTCATTTACAGTGCCGAAAATCAGAGTTTCAGAACCAAACACCTATCAAGAAAAGAACTGTAGACCAAGGGCTTTCGTTTCCACTTTCAAGTTTTTAGAAACTCAAAAGTGGAATAAGTCACCAACAGTGGTGACTTAGTCCCACTGAACCTATTTTTGAAGGTTTCTATAAATTTGGATACCCATTTGGCTGAAACGAGCTACAGAGCAGTTTTTCAAGATTTGGGACTAAGTCACCCAGATTAGAAAAAGTGTCCCAGTTGACTTTTGCATCAGTTTTCTCAAGATTTTAGACCTTCATTCCATCCTTCTTTAGCCTCCAGGTTCACACATTTTGTTTCATAACTTTTTGTCTAGGTTTTTTTTGCATTTCTAGGTCATTTATTTTATGTTTGCATACATCACTGGGTTTTCAAAAAACTTGCATTTCTTAGGTTTTTCATTAATAATCATCTTTCCTTTTTAGTTTATTGAATTTAGGACATTACATTTAGGAATATTGCATCTATCCTTGCATTTATTTTGAATGTTTACATTGCATTTTGGTCCATCTTTCTCCTTTTAGGTGAAAAACCCTAGAAGTGCTAGAAAGTCCATTGGATGCCAAAATCTTTGTTCACACTTAGAAGGATTCTTTTGGGGTGCTGTCATAATAGTGGTTTACAATTCCTGAGAGGAATGAATTTTAGCTGAAATCACATATTTTTAGAAAATATAATGATTTAAGCCTTAAAAGGTTCCATTTTAAGGATTCCAATTGAAGAGGGTTTGATCAAATCACCTTAGATCAAACCCCCTTGGATAGAACCTCGCTAGTTTTAAACCATACCTATAAATGCTCTCCTTTACACCTATCAAAATGCTGATAAAAAATCACTTTTGATTTAGCTTTTGGGGGATCAAATGAATTCATTTAAAATTTATTTCAAATGATTATGGTATTCCTCATAACAAGCTATCCAATGAATATAATTTTAATATGTTTTGGTTTTGTTACATAGTATTTATTTTTTAAGTTTTATTAAACATAGGTTTTTCATCGAAAATGAATTTCTTTGTTCTTCACATGTGGAAAAATAGAAGATTATCAAAAAAAAAATTTGAAAAATATGAGTGCACTAGATATTGAAGTCCTTGATCCAACAAAAAATTAAATTAAATTTTGACATATACAAAAAAGTTATGCATTATCTGGTTACGTCTAATTGTAATTTGTTTGACTTTGAAACTTGATTAAGGAAAAAATATTCAATAAAAACTATCTAACCAAGTGGAAGCACTAGATATCAGAGTTACAAATCTAAATTTGAAAGAATTAGAATTTTATCCTTCATGGAAAAAAAGTTAGCGTTATACGGTGAGTCACTTTTAAAAATGTTGTTTTCAAAAAAATAAAATTTCATGGGAGATGGAAAAAAGTGCAATTTGATTCCAAAAATTTTGAAAAATATTTTTAGAATCTACAGAAAAAATTGATGAGACTCTAGTTTGCACCATCTTCAAATTCCTCACAGTTTAGCCGCTATAGGTGCCCGAATGTGAAGATTTAGTTAAAAATAATAATTTCAGTGTCCAGTTTGGCCAAAAATTGTAAACCACTATTATGGGATCACCCTTTGAACATATTTTTTTGGAGGTTTTGTAACAAATTCTAAATATTTACTAGAACTATGGATTACTTCTTCATCATCTTCTACTTTCGGGGTGCGAGTAGATTGAATTGATTCATCAAATTCCACATTTGCACTTTCCACAATCCTCTTCAACCTTTTGTTTTAACATCTATATGCTCTATAATTCTCAAAGAATAACCAAGAAAAATAGTTCTTATCAATATGGACTGTGGAAATCTAATGTCTCTAAAAAATACCTTCATCAAATATGGAATCAAACTTACCCAAATTTTCTTCATTCCTTTTGATGTAGCACTTACTTCCAAATATCTTGAGATGTCTGACTGAAACTGGTCTTCCTCTCCATAAATCATATGGTGTTTTATTAGTCTTGTGTTTTATCTGAACTTCAATGTTCAAAATATATACTACAATTTGAACTGCTTCTCTCTAGTACATATCTGGTAGATTTTCTTGACATAACATTATTCTTGCCATATCTTGTACAGTCTTGTTCTTCCTTTTTGCAACTCCATTTTGCTATGAAGTCCAAGGAGAAGAAAATTTCCTTTGAATCTCATGCTCTTCAAAAAAAATTCATACTTGTCAGAAGTGAATTCTCCACCTCTATTTGATCTCAAAACCTTGATTGTTCTTCTAGTTCCATTCTCTATTGATGCCTTGAACACCTTAAACTTCTCAAATGCCTCTAACTTCTCTTTTAGAAATGTAATCTAAGTAATCCTAGTGTAATCATCAATGAGTGTCATGAAATACCTATATCCTTATAGAAATTTTGTCCTTATAGGTCCACATAGATTTGTATGAACCAAACTAGAGGATTTGATGTAGAATACTCCTTAACAAGAAATGTGTTTTTTTTCTGCTTTCCTTCATGATATGGTTTGCAACTAACACATTGAGGCTTCTTAATTTTTGGCATATCTAGAGCATTCCTCCTGATCTAATCTTTACAATGTCATCAAAGTTTATATGTCCCAACCTTTTGTGTCAAAGACAACTTTATTCTCTCTATACAGTAATACAACTTTTTCCATTTAGTTCACTAATATGATATATGTCACTATATATCCTGCTTCCTTCCACAATCAGTTCTTTGTTACTTGATTTCTTGATTTCACATCCTTCAGCACTAAAGGATAGCTTATATCCTTTATCACACATCTAACTTACAGTTAAGAGATTATGTTTTAGTACTTCAAAAAACAAAATGTCACATGTCCTTGTCCTACCACAATCAAGACTCAAAGTACCCTTACTAATAATTTTGGCAACAAAATTATTTCCAAGAGTAACGAAACCTCCTTCAAATTTCTTAAAATTTATGAACTTACTTTTATCTCTGCTCATGTGGCTTGAGCAACCACTATTTATTATCCATATATTTTTCTCTTTTTGAGCATGCAATGCATTTTGAGCAACCATTGACTTCTTAGAATTTTTCTCTTATGGAACCTTCTTCTAGACTTTATCTAGTTTATGAGTTTTACATTCTAATCATTTCCTTTTTTTTGGCAAAGGACTCACAAAATTGCTTCTACAATTCCTAGCAATGTGTCCAAAATTATTGCATTTGTCGCAAATGATATTAAAAAATTGTATAGAGGTGTCAATTCATTGTTTTTGACAAAGTTATTTCTTCTTACCAGAGCTTTTCTACAATCCACAACCTTATGACCAAAATTATTACAATTAAAACAATAACAAGAAAAAGGATAATTGAACCTGGTGTTGAATCCCTATCTTTCAGATATTCTTCTCTTCTTTTGTACTTGAATAAAACCATCATTATATGTCTTACTCTCATCACTTGCAATGATTCTTTCAAAATTTGTACTTCCGAAACTAGTCACTTCTAGGCTTGCTTTAGTAGTCTTCACAGACTATTTTGTCACCTTGTTCTTATGATAATCAAAACCAATTCCATCTTTTGCATGTAGACATCTTTGACTTTCCAATATATGATCTAGGGTTTTAATGCTCTTTCCAAACTTCATCTACAACTATTGATTCACTTTCTCAAGCTCTTTTCTTATTGTCATAATTTCTACTTCTAGCTTTTCACAATCCTTATCTTTTGACACCAACTTTTTGGTCAGAACTTATTCAATCCTTTTTGCTTCTTCTATCTAGGTCTTCAAATCAACAATCATCTTCTCTACTTTCTCTAGATCTTGAGATACCTTTTCTTTACCTTTCACTTTTTCTACAATTCTCTTCTTTAGTCTCTTAATCTCTTTTCCAGTACATAGCAATTCTTCCACAAGATTTGTTTCATCTTCATTATTTCTAAAATCCATTTTTACATCTTCTTCAATAGTTTAAAAAGCCATGAATTATACATCATTTTTTCATCTCTGAAGATATCTTCACCTTCATCAGTAGAGTAGTATTCTTCCTCATTGGCATAGAAACTATTTTGTTTCCTCAGATATTTATTCATTCTCTGAAATGATTTCTTTCCATACTTTCTCTCAACATGGTTAGAATCATTATGGAGACACTTATCCATAAAATGTCCTACTTTACCACAATTAAAACACTTAAAAGGTAATGTGTCTTTATACTTACCAGAACCTCTTTGTAGCTTTCTAACAAAATTTACTTCCTCAAGATTTGATCTAATATCATATACTTGATCAACGTGCTTCTTAGATACTCTAAATGCCTCCTTTTTCTTATAGTATCTTCACTTTAAAATCCCATTTCAAAAGAAGTCAGAATTTTGTGCAGTTCAGTCATCTTCAAAGAATTTTGATCCTTAGCTTCTTCAATTGCAGAGACTTTAGAACCAAACCTTCTAGGGAGATATTTGAGTACCTTTTTCACAACATTCTTTTCTTTCAATTCCTCACCAAGACCATAGATAGGGTTGACAATTTCATCAACCCAGAGTAGGAATGTGGTAATTCTTTCATCTTCTCTCATCTTCAGGCTTTCAAACTAAGATCTATGAGTTTTCAACTTTTCTGAGCTTTGATTTTGTCATCACCTTCATAGATGGTATGCAATTTCTCCCATATTTCCTTCATTTTTTTGCACTACATCACTTTCAAAAATTCAGAGAGTCAATCCACATAAAATAACATTCATTTCCTTAGAATTGATTTCATAAGACCTCTTTTTGGCTTGATCCCTAGGTATGTGCAAGATCATCATGGAAAAAACATGCCCTTAAGTGGCAAAAAATTCAGAAAAATCAAGGTTGGCAACTTGACATAAAAATTTGAATAAGTTATCTCTATTATTTCAAAAATATGTAAGAATAGAATCTGTAGAAAATTGAATGTAGTTTCTAAACTACTAGGTTTGTTTAAAAAACAAAAATCTATTTGGTGAAAATTTGAAATTTCAATGCAGTGGTACTTAAATTTTAGGGGAAAAATAAGAAGTAGGTGTCTGTCTGACCACCCTAACAACAATAAAATGATAATATTTTTTTATAAGATTTTAGACATAAGTAGAGGACTCATGCCCCAATGTGATGCATATTTTTTTGTAATTTTGTTCCAAGTAAATAATTAATTATGAATTTTTTATTACAACTTTTTAAAAAATATAAAAACGCGTATGTCTGACCACCTTAACTTGGTCAAAACTTTATGAAATTCATTTTTTCTTTTCTTAATCCTATAGTATGTGAAGCATAGAATGTGACGCATGTTTTGGATTCAAAAAATGTGATACCGTTTGAAAGCTATAGATGTTTTTCAATCAACCTATCAATCAAGACTTTATTTGTAATTTGAATAGAAAATGAATAATAATTACTTATTAAATTCAAAGTAAAACATAATTTATATCGATGGAAAGATGTGAATCTCCTTTAAAAACCCTTTTCGTTTCATCAATTTTGGGTTAAAAAATAGTCGACAGCCACATACCCATCATATTGCCACTTTTTTGGCCCATCATGATCTTGCACATACCCCCCTATGAGGTTTTTGTAGGAATCTCATATCCATCCAACACTGAAATCCATATATCCATTCCTAGATCCATTAAGTAGGACTCCATCCTAACTTTCTAAAATACAAAATTGGATCCATCAAATAGTTGTGCTTTATTTCCAGAGAATCCTTCCTGAGCAATTGAGTATGTCATCTTGGAACTACCTTAAGTTGTTAGGCTTATTCAAAGGAACTTCGCGCTAATACCAATTGAAGGACACACAATCTATTGAGAGAGGGGTGAATTAGTATATCAAATCTATTTCAAACTCTTAACTCAAATGCACATATCAGAACTAAAACCATAATCAAAGCAAAATCTAATGATCAAGGAACAACATAAGCACACACATCTCTACATGAGAACACCAGATATACATGGAAACCCAATATGGGAAAAACCACAATGAAAATAATTGCTTAGATCTATTGTCCAAATCCAACCTCACATAAAAAGTATACAAGTGAATTTTATAATATGGAGTAGGCACCAACCTATCGAAGACACCAATCCCCTATTGTATCTGTAGGCATTGGCCTACTGGAGACACCAATCCCCAATTAAATTAGTACAATAGGTAGAACACCAGTCCTACCAGAATACAAAGATAATCCTTGCAGATCTTCTATACATGTCAAAGTTACAGTTGACACTCTTCCTCACTGCATATGATCTTTTGATACTAGCACACACAATGAAATGCAATTTTCCCTTTTATATTCACCACCTTCTCTTCAATTTACACCTACAACCAACTTTTCTTCACATTGATGTTATTATATTTGACATCCTTCACACAATGCATCTAAAAATTTGAGAAATATATACATGGCATTACATCAACACTCTTATATGTTGATCAGGGATCCGCAAATAGCTAGGACAATATAAGGTGGACCTAAATTCAAATTACATGAAACGTGTAACATATTAGTCCAAAATCAAAATTTATTACCGCCAAAATAACATGATGTCATGCACTACCACACAGACCTTAATTAGGTCCTATCTTGACACCACAAACAAGATTTGAATTTTGCACACTACTAGCCACTACCACACATGTCTCAAACACCAACTGGATGACAGACAGACATAGGGAACCTTCTATCACTTCAAAAAATTTGCATGTTGAACATATCGTCTGAAAACTCTAAAATATGATAAAATAACTATAGGCATACTCTCCTTTCAAAATATGGAGCCTACGTCTCCAGGAGGGATACTTGAGAAACACTAAACCTAATATATACTAAACTAAAACATTCAGGTACAATCTTTCGAATCACCACTGTCATAGTGAATAGATTCATACATGATATTGCAAGCATACAACAATCACACAAACTTTTGGAAGGCGGCCACTCCTCAATAAAACTAATAATCTATGTTTCTTGATTTAGTGATATGATTGGTAAGACAATTTCAAACACATATCATATCTAGCAATATAACATATATTTGTAAACATCTACAACTCAAAATGATAAGTTAAAGGGAATATAATGATAGTTCAAGTACTCCTACAATCTTCTTCATCAATGACAACCTTTGACATCAATGACAACCCATGTCCAACAGGGATCATGCTATTGGTGTTTATTCTCCTTGGTTTCGATTGGAGTTAGTTATGCATCCAGTTTTTTTTCTTATGGACTATGTAGATGTGGCAGCGAGTTACACATGCATTTTGATGAGATAAAACATGTCATATAGGCATTCTTCCATTCCTATTTGTGGAGGCAACCTTTTATCATTAGTTGATCTATTTTTCAGACTATTGACACTTTATTTTTAACTTGTTCTAGACTATGTATTGGTTAAGTAGTGTCTTGTTATAAACTTAGGTCATGTTCTTTTTTTAGTTTATAGGATGAAGACACGTCATGATTTAATTCTACCGTTGTCTACAGTTTCATCTCGAATTGATTTTTTTTTCTTTATTATAAAAATTTACTATTATGTACAATTGTCAATGCATATATGTTATGATTCATATTTTTTTAAATCAATAGTCTCTTTGACCTAGATGAATGATTATATATATATATATGCACCTTACCATTGATACAAAGTACAAAATTACTAAGTTTTTAAATTGAAAAAAACCTTAATTATTAAATGATATTTAAAACACTTGTACAAAAATGGGGTGGTGGGCCTAGTTCGATTGGCTAAAGCAACCTGTTGCAAGCAAGAGGTCACGAGGTCTAGTCTCTCCACCGTCCTCATGTTATCGGAGGGCGTGTCATGCCAGCGTCACCGGTCACGTGAAAAAAGTTTACCACACTGCACTGCAGCTTATAGGGGGACAGATACCCGACCGATTCCTGCATTCTAAAAAAAGAACGCTTGTACAAAATAGCAGGCTGCAAAGAAGCCCAGAACAGTAGCATAAAGACAATAACCTTCTTCATGAATGTTTTATTCCTTGCTCGTTGCAAGACAGCATAAACGCTTGTACAAAACAGCAAGCTGCAAAGAAGCCCAGAACAGCAGCATAAAGACAATAGCCTTCTTCATGAATATTTTATTCCTTGCTCGCAAAACAGCATGTACGGGCCAGACATGACGTGGCTCTTATGTAGCCACGTACTTTTACGTCTTGGCTGGTCTTACCTCTCATCATCGGATATGTCTTGTAACCCGGAAGTTTTTATTTTAATAGTTTTTGAACGTGGTCATGTACCCACGGAGACTATACAGGTGGGCGATCACACGGGTTTCAAGCTGGAGATTTCTTTCTCGTACATACACAGTCAGTCCTATAAATCACTATTGTTTTCTAGACCTGCGCTGTGAGGTAATTCAATGAATGTAATGGCTATACTCTTAAAGCAAATAATGCTTTAAAGCAAATGGAAGAGAAGTGTTCACTAAGTAGCATGGCTGTGTACCTGCAGTCAGCTGCTAAGACAATGCCTGTAAGCTTGAAATAAGTTCAGACCGCATTAAATGTTTAAACACATGTCGTCACGTTGCTCTATCTCATAAATGTGAAGGCGAGTGACGACAGAAATGGAAGGTCTCTGTTTTCCAAAAGGTCGTAACAACTTCTGGTCAATTAACGTGTTCCGTATGATGGTGAAAGAGCAAAATCCGGCATTAGTATCGATAATACAAGGGGACAACAGCGGCTGTTGAGATGTGGAAAAATTGGAAGGGTAGTTGTGTTTACGACTTTTTTTGTCTTCGTGTAAGAACGGCAGCTAAACTTATGTTGCCGAGACATCTCGCCCTCAACATCACGTTGTTGAATTATCGAGATACGGAGCATTCCTCAAAACTACAACTAAATTCCAAGTGGGCATCAATGAAAACTTTCATTTTCCTGTCAAATCTATCTTTTTCTTACTTTTGTCCAATAGCGATTTGTCAAATTTCTCGGTAAAGATGGGACACTTACATGGTGGCTGGATCATCGCCATTTATGTCCTTCGAGCCGTCTTCTCTGTGGAGTGGGGGAGTGTGTAATCAGTATTTTACTCTGCTTTGGAATCAGAGTCAAACGTGCAAATTATGATCCGTTTTCTTAGAGTATTTACAGCTTATGGTCTTTGTTCTGAAATATAATAATGACCCTTGTCATGTGCTCATCACTAACTACAGTAAATAGTGTTGTAAGTTTCTAGTGCATCCCTGTCGGTTATATAAACACATAGGTGGTCTTCCTATGATTAAAAAGAGATAAATAAGTTGTGCTCCCAGGAAGTGGGCCATTTCATTAGAATGGGTAGGTCTGCCTGCTGTTCTAAAGATTCAGGGCTTAACCGTGGTGCATGGACTGCCCAAGAGGATTTGGTCTTGAGTAATTATATCTCCATCCATGGGGAAGGTCAATGGAGATCTCTCCCCAGAAAAGCAGGTGAGCTAATTCATTCATGCCCACCTTTCCATTGTGTAATGCAATTTCATATATAACCAGGAGGTCTATTCATTATCTCTCTATGGCTGATGGTCTGTTTTTTAGGTCTGAAACGTTGTGGGAAGAGTTGTAGACTGCGTTGGTTGAACTATCTGCGTCCTGATATCAAGCGCGGAAACATTTCCTCCGACGAAAAGGATCTCATTATTAGACTCCATGGGCTGCTTGGCAACAGGTATCAATAGAATCCCTAAGTGTAAAGCATAAATTATGTTTCTTGTAAGAGAATGTGCTTAATTAGGGGTCGAATGAAGATTAGATCTTACAATGGTGCCATGTTTATGTTACTGCAGATGGTCTCTGATTGCAGGACGACTGCCAGGGCGAACAGACAACGAAATAAAGAACTATTGGAATACTCATCTCAGCAAAAGTAGGCTACCAGAGAAGGGAACTCATTACAAACCCACTACGAAATCAAAACTGGGTTCTCATGGTGGTCATCGTGCATCGACGAGTACTCCTTTAAAAGCAACTGCTGTGAGAATAACGAAGGGGCGAAACCAAAATGTAGACAGTGGTAATTCTGATCATCAAGAAGTGAGATCAATGGATGTTGGGCAAAGTATGAAGAGCTCCAAGTCGTGGTGTGAATTACTGGTCGACGATTTCATCAGGGACGAGGAGATCACTCCGTCAGAAGAAATTGATGGCAATGAGGTATGTATGTCGGAGACATTACTATATTTGAAGAAGCTGACTTCTCCGGATCGTGATCTCAACTTTTCTCCATTCGATTATTCGAGAGATATCAGAATGGAAGACACTGTGACGATGCAAAGTAATGGAGATGAAGACAAGTGCTTTGGAGCCGCTGATGATCAAACAATGGGTGAAATCAACAGTAACACTCAGCAGCTGGGTGACTGGGTAGTTGACTTACAATGCACGAACAGGGCAAGCAAGCCGTCTTTCACCACGCTGCTTTTGGAATGCGAGCCGGACTGGGTAAAAGAAGCAGCAATAATGTTCTAGAAGATTTAATACTAATTTTACGATGACGACCCAAATGAATATTGTTTTAAGTATTAACCCTTTTCCAGCATCGTACATAGTCTTTTTCAATCTTGGCATTTATAATTTATTCCCCTGACTAGACTGGTTGGCACTATCCCTTTCATGGTTTTATGAAGGCTCTTTTTCAATAGCTGGGTCGCTGCCTGTAATAAAAAATTGAATGTGACTGCTTCTGACAATAGAAAAAGATTAGGCATCTCGTACTATGGATTTTACGACTTAACCTTAATTTTTGCACTTGATTTCGTTCTCATTTTAAAAGGAGCTGAAACGAAGTTTTTGTATAACTAATTCTTGGGTTTGAACTTAATTTACTCTTGCTCTGTTTTCTTATCTCTGATGTAGTTGTGGGTTTGAACACTTCTTCTGCAGCCTTTTTTGCTGCATAGTTTTTCTATTTATATTTAGGAAAAATAATTTAATTGGGATGAATGTTAAGTTATATTTGTCATTTATGGTATAATTTGATAGTTAAATTGTGACACTAACAATATTGTTAAGGTTCAAATTTTGGTTGGATCAACTTGCTCATGGCTTTCAGTCCCCACTAAATAAATATGTTTGCATGTCTTGTATCCCCACATGAACTTGCTGGGCCATCATGTTTGTAGGCTTACAAACCCTGCTAAGTCAAAGAGCCTGCAAATTTAAACCTCTAGCATTTTTTATTTTTTATTTTTTATTGAGAGGAATCGAGAGTTTATCCCAACGACCCGAAGCTTAGCTCTTTACAATGTGAGCCCCCCCTATAACCTCCTAAGTGATGTGCAATAGACCCTCATCCACACCACGGGCAAATCAGAAGTTGAACCCACAACCTGGGCTACCTACAACAACAATCGAGATCGAGTGAGCTAACCCCAGGGGTAAAACCTCCAACATTAATACAACACATTCGTACTAGGCATTCATGTTAGGAAATGAGGCCGCCAATTTTGTTGCCTCACTAGTTCATAGCTTCAGTCAAAAGTATTATATATATAATTCGTTATTCATGGTACAATGTGATAGTTAAGTTTGTTGGACTAATTGTTAGCATCTCCCTTCAGATTCAAGACATGGACTAACTGCCTCCAATGGTTTTGTTTATCTTTGGGGCTTGTATTGGGCATTAAAAGGTCGATCTTTTGGCATAACGACAAACATGTTCCAACAAATGGTATCAAAGCCGTGGTCACAGGTTCAAATCCCCTTCGGTGATTCTAAGGGGGGGATTGTTGGACTAATTGTTAATGTCTCCCTTCCGATTTGGGACATGGACTAACCGCCTACCATGGATCCATTTATCTCTAGCATTTGTATTGGGCATTAAAAGGATGATCTTTTGGTGCAACGACAAACATGTTCCAACAAAGTTGTGGTACTGACAATATTGTTGCTAAGGTTCAAACTCCCATTGGACCAACTTACTCATGGCTTTCAATCCTCACGAAATAAATATGCTTGCAAGTTTTGTAATCCCACAAGGACCCAATTGGGCCATCATGCTTGTAGGCTTACAACCCCTGCTAGATCAAGAAGCTTGCATATTTAGGCATCCAAAAAAATTTATTTTTATTTTCTATCAAGAGGAATCGAGAGTTAGCTCAGTGACCTGAAGCTTAGCTCTTTACAAGGTGAGTCCCTTTCCCCCCATATACACTCTTGAGTGATGTGCAATGGACCCTCATCCATAGCGCGAGAAAATCAGAAGTTGAATCCACAACCTAGGCTACATAAAGCAGCAGCCAAGATCAAGTAAGCTAACCCTAGGGGTCAAAACTCCAACATTAATACAATACATTCATACTAGGTATTCATGTTAGGAAATGAGGCCCCCAATTTTATGGTCTCACTAGTTCATATATATATATATATATATATATATATATATATATATATATATATATATATATATATATATATAATTTGTCATTCATGATACAATGTGATAGTTGAGTTGTGGATAGTTGAGTTGTGGCACTGATCATATTGTTGCTAAGGTTCAAACTTCAAATAGACTAACTTATTCATGGCTCTCAGTCCCCGCTGAATAAATGTATTCACGGGCTTTACATCTCCACAAATACCCTGCTGGCCCATCATGCTTACAGACTTACAGCCCATGCTGGACCAAAGAGCCTGCAGATTTAAACCTCCAGCATCAATGCAGACACGTTCATGCCAGATGTTCATATCAGGACATGAGGCCCCCAATTTTATGACCTCACTGATCAAAAGCATTGAACTATCAATATACATATAAAGCCATATGAAATGGCAGGAATTACAAGCCTTACAAGGTAGAATAAACTATGGTATCTTAACAATGTGTGAAACTCTCTACTGTCAGCTCCCCTTGTCTTTGTGTACTGCAAAGGCCATAAGCCTTATGCAGTCATTTACTATTGTCACTGGCGCCAAGCTTTTGTATTTTCTCCCTGCATTTTATGTTCTATTTGAGCAGTGACTGTCTTCTACTGGTGTCTTTAAGCTTAACTATATTCTTATGCCGCTACAGTAACTGGATTGCAGCTCGACGGATTCAGTCATTCGCAATTGAGAGTGGGTAAGACCAACAAGCATTCCACTCCCCGCTGCCCCACTAAGCTTTGATTAATGCTTAACTAAGTTTAGTTAAGCATTGTATTTGTATTTTGATGTTAACCGACCGGTGGTAATCACTAGGTTTTAAGTGATGTTCTTTCCCTTTATAAATTACCGATTACCAGCTCAGCGAACTTATCCTTCATAGCAGAGAGTTGGCTAAGCCATGTAATCTCCACTCCGTGTTGCCTGCTTTGTGCTCTAGGTCATTGGTATTCTAGGTACCGGGCTAGGTGGGAATTGGAGTCTCATAATATATGATCCGGTGGGTTCCTGATGGCCAGGGCACAGTTTGTTGGTGATGGTGGTGGGCCCTCGAATCTCATTGTTTTATCATCTAAGAGGCTGTGTGTTGGATGCTGCATGGCATTTCCTGATTACAGCGGATGGAACCTTTGCAGCACAGAGTGCCTTAATAAAATAAACTACTTCCAACTTTCTGCTAACCATGAAGTGTTAATGGGAGGTCATCGTATTCAAGATGACGTAGATGGTGGGCCCTCTTACAAGCCACAAAGAAATACAAAGGGAGGGCAAGGTAGGCAGCTGGATGCCACACAACACTTCCTACCAAAATGAATGGGTCCATGAATGCGATGGTGAATGGCAAGGTGCCATGAGTCTCCTAGTTGGTATAGATGGTGAGCCTAGTGTGTCTGTTCACTCAAGCCTTAACTTTTCAAAGGGTAATCAAGTGTTATGTGATAGTGGGCGGCCGGATTGTTTCATATTCATTACTAGATAAACTCTCCTCAACAAGTAGTTATCCATGTGTATCTTTTTCGAACTCACTTGTGTCCCCATTCAAAAGGCCATAAGCTCAAGGTTTTTGCTAGTTGTTTTTTTTGGTTTGAGATTCAGATATTTTATGGTATTTACTGTCAAGGGTAGGGGATCTTTAGGTAGTTGATTTGTAGAAAGAGTGTGTTTGGTATTAATTTGAAAGGAGAAGGAGAATCAATTCAATTTCTTGATTTTTGGTTAGATATAGTTAATATTATTAATGAAGTAAGATAAAATTGTTCTATTATCTAAAATATGATTATGTTAGGATCTTTATACTTTAAATGATGTTGTTCAAGTCTTTTATATGGTGTTCATGATCAAATTTTTCTTAAAACATTACAAGAGTGATGATCATGTAACCTAAATTTGCTTTCTCTTAGAAATCAAGAAAATAAATTAAAGTTCAATTGTATTTTTGTAGATGTCAAAAACTATAGGTACTGCCTATCTTATGCAAAACTAATTGTGTGGCTGCAGAAACATGAGAATTAAATTGATTAGCTAGGTGGAGAATGTTTAGACATCTATCATAAACTCATTAAGCTGACTTCTCCACATCATGATCTCAACTTTTCTCCATTTGATAATTGGAGAGATATCAAAATGGAAGACACAATGACAATGTAGAGTAATGTAGATGAAGACAAGTGCTTTGGAGCCATTGATGATCAAATAATGTGTGAAACCAACAGTAACACATAGCAGTTGGGTGACTAGGTAGTTGACTTACAATGTATGAACGGGGTGAGCTTGCCGTCTTTGACCATGCTACTTTTGGAATGCGAGCCAGACTAGGGAAAAGAAGCAACAATACTGTTTTAGAAGATTTAATACTAGTTTTACGATGACAACTCAAATGAATATTGTAATAAGTATTAACCCTTCTCCAACATCGTAAAAAGTTTTTTCAATCTTGGTATGTATAATTTATCCCCTTGACTAGACTAGTTGTCATTGTCTCCTTCCTTGGTTTTCTAAAGGCTCTTTCTCAATAGCTAGGTCATTGACTACAACAAAAAAATTGAATGTGACTGTTTCAGAGACAATGGAAAAAGATTAGGCATCTCGTATAATGGATTTTATGACTTGACCTTAATTTTTGCAATTGATTTCGTAATCATTTTTTAAAGGATTTGAAACGAAGTTTTCTATTATTATTTCTTGGGTTTGAACTTAATTTATTCTGCTCTATTTTGTTATCTTTGATGTAGTTGTGGTTTTGAACACTTCTTTTGTAGCTCTTTTTGCTGCATAGTTGCTTACTCTTCTTTTTATTTAATTAGAAAAATAATTTGATTGAAAGGAATATTAAGTTATATTTGTCATTCATGGTACAATGTTATAGTCAAGTTGTGACATTAACAAGATTGTCATTAAAGTTCAAACTTTTGTTGGATCAACTTACTCGTGGCTTTCAGTCCTCACTAAATAAATATGCTTGCATGTCTTGTATCTTTATAGGAACCTTGTTGGGCCATCATGCTTGTAGACTTACACCCCTGTTAGGTCAAGGAGCCTATAGATTTAAACCTCCAATATTTTTATTCCTTTTTATATCAAAAAAAATTGAGAGTTTAGCTCAGCTTGTTGGAGCTTAGTTCTTTACAGGGCGAGCCCCCTATAACCTTTTGAGTGATGTGCAATGGGCCCTCATCCACACCACGAGCAAATTAGAAGTTGAACTCACAACTTGGGCTACCTAAAGTAGTACTCAAGACCGAGTGAGCTATCCCAGGGGCCAAATCTCTAACATTAATACAACACATTCATACTAGGCATTCATGTTAAGAAATGAGGTCCCCAATTTTGTAACCTTGCTAGTTCATAGCTTTAGTCAAAAGCATTATATATATAATGTGTCATTCATGGTACAATGTGATAGTTAAGTTGTGGTCTTGACAATATTGTTGCTAAAGTTCAAACTCCCATTGGACAAACTTACTCATGGCTTTCAGGTCCTGCTGATTAAATATGCTTGCATGCCTTGTATCCCCATAGGGACCTTGCTAGGCCATCATGCTTGTAGGCTTACAAACCCCTACCAGGTCAAGAAGCTTGCAGATTTAAACCTCCAGCATTTTTTATTTTATTTTTTACCAAGAGTAATTGAGAGTTTGTCATTCATGGTATACAACTTGATAGTTAAGTTGTGCCATTGACAATATTGTTGCTAAGGTTCAAACTTCTATTGGACCAACTTACTCATGGCTTTCAGTCATGCTGAATAAATGTACTCACGGACCTTGGATACCCTGTTGGACCATCATGCTTACAGGCTTACAACCCATGCTGGACCAAGAAACTTGCAGATTTAAACCTCCAACATTAATGCAGCATGTCCATGCTAGGTGGACCCCACCTCACTGATCAAAAACGTTGAATTATCAATATACATATAAAATGCCAGGTGTTCATATCAGGAGATGAGACCATATGAAATGCCAAGAAATACAAGCCTTAGAATGTAGAATAAACTATAGTATCTTAAGAATGTGTGAAACTATCTACTGTCAACTCCCCTTGTCTTTGTGTACTGAAAAGGCCATAATCCTTACGTAGTCATTTACTGTTGTCACTGGCGCCAAGCTTTTGTATTTTCTCTCTGCACTTTATGTTCGATTTGAGCAGTGATGTCTTCTACTGGTGTCTTAAAGCTTAAGTATATTGTTATGCCTCTCTGGTAACTGGAGCCCAGCTCGACGGATTCAGTCATTCGCAATAGAGTGGGTAAAACCAACAAGCATTCCACTCCCCGCTGCCCCACTAAGCTTTGATTAATGCTTAATTAAGTTTAGTCAAGCATTGTATTTGTATTTTGATGTTAACCGACCGGTGGTAATCACTAGGTTTTAAGTGATATTCTTTCCCTTTATAAATTACCGATTACCAGCTCAGAGAACACGATCCTTAATAGCAGAGATTTATTTAAGCCAATTAATCTCCACTCCGTGTTGCCTGCTTTGTGCCGAGCTTGGTGGGAAAATGAGTCTCATAATATATGATGCGGTGGGTTCCTGAGGACCAAGGGCACAGTTTGTTGGTGATGGTGGCCCCTCGAATCTCATTGTTTTATCATCTAAGAGGCTGTGTGTTGGATGCTGCATGGCATTTCCTGATTACAGCGGATGAAACCTTTGCGGCACAGAGTGCCTTAATAAAATGAACTATTTTCAACTTTTTGCTAACCATTAGGTGTTGCATGGGAGGTCTTTGAGGAATGCTGATTGGCCATTGTCTTGAAGATGACGCAGATGGTGGGCCCTCTTACAAGCAACAAAGAAATACAAAGGGAGGGCAAGGTAGGCAGTCGGATGCCATAGAGCAATTCCTACCAAAATGAATGTGTCCATGAATACGAGGGTGAATGTCAAGGTGCCATGAGTCTACTAGTTGCTATAGATGGTGAGCCTGTGTCTGTCACTCAAGGCTTTAACTTTTCAAAGGGTAATCAAGTGTTTGTGATGGTGGGCATCGTGATTGTTTCATATTCATTACCGTATAAACTCTCCTCAACAAGTAATTATCCATGTATATCTTTTTCGAACTCACTTGTGTCCCTATTCGAAAAGCTAGAAGCTCAAGGTTTTTGCTAGTTGGTTTTTTTGGTTTGAGATTCATATATTCTATGGTATTTATTGGCAAGGAAAGGGGATCTCTAGGTAGTTATTTGTAGGAAAAGTATGTTAGGGTATTAATTCGAAACGAGATTTAGGAGATTCAACTCAATGTCTTGATTTTTAGCTAGATATAGTTAGTGTTAATGAAGTAGCATAAAATTGTTCTACTATCTAAAATATGATTATGCTAGGATCTTTATACTTTAAAAGATGTTGTTCAATTCTTTTATATGGTGTTCATGATCATTTTTACTTAAAATGTTACATGAGTGATGATTACGTAGTTGAGATTTGCTTTCCCTTAGACATCAAGAGAATAAATTGAACTTCAATTGTATTTTCGTAGTATTTTTTTTGTGGGATTCATGATGTCGAAGCCTATAGGTGCTGCCTATCTTTTGCAAGATTGATTGTGTGAATCTTTGGACCTACCATGATTTCAATGGTTGAGTTAGTTGGTTGGAGAAACATGGGAATTAAATTGATTAGTTAGGTGAAGAATGTTGGGACATCTATCAGAAACTCATTAGATCTTCATGAGACATATTTTGGATATATACGCAGTTTTTCCTATATAGTGAGGGTTTTATATATTTGTGTTGCTAGAACTTCTTTGTTTGTTCTTTATTGTTGACCTAGTCTAGGGTGTTAAGTGTTGCAATTTGAGCTTTAACTTTTTAATGCATGCATATGCATGAGACATCGAGAAGGTGATTTCATTGCATGGGCTTTTATTGACCTACATGTCTTCTTGCACACATTTCAAGAGAGTTGTGTTCATCTTTGATGTTACATTTGATAGCATGAATCTTTAGGAGTGCATCTAAATTAATATACAACCATCTTATACAATTTTCATATGCAACCCTTGTTCTCTTTATTATGAGACATGTCTCACTACTAGTCATAAGGTTTAAACACATGTTTATATTTTGGATTTGAAGTTTTACTATGTCACCCAACTAGGATCAAGACATTGGTCCCTAGCAATTTGTTCTTCTACCACACTAAAATAAAAAATCAAAAACATATATTCTTTCTCATTAGGCTTGTCATAGTGGTTCTTTCAACTATGCACAACCATTGTTTATTCACCATACAATATCCTATGAGTGTGAATGCTAGAAAAATTATAAGAGGGTTGTATTTTGTTATTTTCATTTATAGTCACTTGTCTAAAGTATACTTTTGAATTGCAAACATTATTGGGCACAAAAATTGGCCTACATATTTATGCTTGCATGATTTTTGTAATCTAATCAAAATAGGTTTATAGGTCTTAATATTGGTAAGTAAGCTAACTAAATTCTTAATGACAAATTCTAGGAGATTTCATATACACAGGGTAGGGTCATGTTCGCATAACATGTTATTTTATTTCTCTTTAATTATCCTATAATTAATCTTAAAGATCACCCTCCTAGGTATAGTGGAGAATAAAGTGAAGAAAATCTATCTCCCCTTATGAATTATTATTAAATTGTCAATTCGCAAACAAGAAGTTTACTCATCATTCTAGGTTGATGGTCCCATGGGCTTGTCTTGACCTTTAGGATTGCGGAGTTGTAGTCTTATCACCAACAAATGGTGTCATTGTTACAAAAACAAAAGGTTATTGATACACCAAACATATTCATATTAGCATACAATGAAGAGTTGATCAATGACGGGATTGCTTTCCAAATGAAGTGTGAGAACTTTGATCAAATTCTCTTCTTTTTTGAAGGGTTGTGACTCTACAATATTGAATTATATTAAAAGATATGATTTCAAATTTGAAATTGTAAGGTAGAAGATCTTGAAGGCCTATTCTTGGTATGGAAGATTCTAATGTTTCCACAAATAATAACAAGATTAATGGAAAGTCAAGGAAATGGGTAGGTTTGCCACTATTTTCTCTCAAGAAATGGATGTAGGTACTTGTAGTAGAAAATATATTGTTGTAGCTATTACAGACAAATATACATGGGATGATTTAAGAGGCAAATATAAGAAGCCCAATAAAATTAGAAACCAAAATATTCTTGATTAACTTTAAAATGTGAATCTACCAAATTCAAAACTCTATTATTACGTAATATCCTGGATACCATCTATTCCCTCACATATGAAACAAGTACTCATGATGCTTAAAGACTTGTTTAGCATAATACAGATGATTTTGAATACACTATAGATGATAGATTCAATAAACTTAGAACCAAATATAGTGATTCACAAGCCCAGGTTTATCAACAAGAAGCTCATCCTACTCAACAATTGTCTATTTATAATCATAGACAACCTATCCCTAGTCAAGCTTTCCATAAACTTTATCTAGCATACTAGCCTCGAAATGATAAAAGAATTTCACTTAGACATAATGTGGAAAGAGATCACCCTATAACTTGGCCACACTTTGGAGCTCAAAGGTATAGGTAACTAGACTTTTATGGGATCCCAAAAATCCAAACCTAGTGCCAAATGACATTAGGGGTAGGATCCCTAAAATTTAAGGAAACAAATCAATTATTAGAAAGAGCATCTACATCAATTGTTAGGATCCCAAATATCTTGAATCTGTCTGTTTCTGACAACAGAAAAAGATTAGTCATCTTGTACTATGGATTTTACGACTCGACTTTACTTTTGGCACTTGATTTCGGAATATTCTTTAAAGGAGCATAAACGAAGTTCTTGTTTAATTTATTCTTGGATTTTAACTTAATTTACTCTTGCTCTGTTCTGCTATCTCTGCTATAGTGGTTTTGAACACTTCTTTTGCAGCTCAATTTTCTGTATAATTCTTCTAGATTTTCATTTTTGCTATATTTATTATTCATGATATATAATGTGATGGTTAAGTTGATATTATTTTTAAAATTCAAAATTCCGTGGAACAACTTACTAGTGACCTTTAGCCCCTCTGAATCAATGTGCTCATGGACCTTGCATGTATCTCTTCTAGGCCGTTCTGTTTGCAGGCTTACAGGCCCTGGTACGGCAAGGAGCTCACAGATATAAACCTCCAAAGTTAATACAGTACACAGAAAATGAAGGCCCCATATTATTGTGACTGGTTCATAACTCAGATCAAAAGCACTGAATTGTCAAATAAATAAATAATATTAAACCATATGAAAATCCAGGAGATACAAGCCTTACAAAGTAGAATAAAGTATGGTATCTAAATAATGTGTGAAACTCTCTACTGTCAGCTTCCCTTGTCTCTGTGTACGGCAAAGGTCATAATTCTTACGCAGCCATTTACTGTTGTCACTGGATCCAAGCTTTTGTATTTTCTCTCTGCACTTTATGTTCTATTTGAGTGGTGACTGTCTTCTAATGGTGTCTTTAAGCTTAAGTATATTCTTATGCCGCTACGGTAATTGGAGTCTAGCTCAACGGATTCAGTCATTCGCAATGAAGAGTGGGTAAAGCCAACAAGCATTGCACTCCCCGCTGCCCCACTAAGCTTTGATTAGTGCTTAATTAAGTTTCGTCGAGCATTGTATTTATATTTCGATGTTGACCGATCAGTGGTAGGGGAAATATGTAGATTCTGAAACTACCCTGTCTTGTTTAGCCAGCTGATAAGCTCATATAATATAACTGAAAACAAATGAATCACAGCAAATACTTATAGCTGCAATGAATATCAATGAACATAAAAAAACTAAATTAATCATACAATGAATTCGTGGAGATAGAGTGCTCTGTTTCTTATCAGACATATTCTTGTATTGCAGCTTAACAAAAAATACAAAGAGGCTGAGTATAAATAGAATTCACAGCCTTGCAAAGGAAGCAAAATACTTTACAAAAAACAAACTACAACTAAGAAAAGACATCCTAAAATCAGCGCATGTCAATAGGCATGCTCTTTTGGCTAGAAAAAAAACTAACTAAAGATAGACATAAAACAAAGCTGCACAACGATGAAAAAGAAATTGAGAGCTAGGCTGGAAAAAATAGGATCTTGGAAAAAATAGGATCTTCGCACCATCAATTATCTTCATACTCCCCCTTGATGCTGAGAGGGCTCACAATCTGATCTCGAAGAGCCAAAAACTGAACTTTTGCAACTGCTTTGGTGAAGATATCAACTAACTGATCCTGAATGCTGATGTGTTTCAATTCAACTTGCTTCTTTTGTACTAAATCACGGATGAAGTGATACTTCAAATCAAAATGCTTTGTTCTATTGTGATGGACTGGATTCTTTGCTAACTTAATGGCACTTACATTGTCACAATAAATCATTGTAGGCTGAATCTGCTTCTCTCCAATTTCTTCTAGAATTTTCCTAATCCAAAGAGCTTGTGTACCTGCTGAGGTGACTGCAACGTACTTTGCTTCTGTGGATGAGAGAACAACCATGCTTTGTTTTTCAGAACTCCAAGTAATCAAACCAGAACCAAAAAATAAACAATTTCCAGATGTAGACTTATGGTCATCCATACTACCTCCCAATATGAATCACTAAAGCTAATAATATTGAACCTTTTAGAAGAGTAGTAATGAATACAAAAATCTAGAGTGCCTTTCACATACCTCAAAATTCTTTTAGCTACCTTCATGTGTATTTCCGATAAATTTATCATATACCTTGAAACAAGTGAAACCGAATATGAAATATCAGGCCTTGTGTGGGTTAGAAACATCAAACTCCCAACTATACTTCTGTAAGTTGTCTCATCAACTAATTCAACACTGTTATTCCTACTCAACACAACTCCATGAGCATTTGGAGTGGAGTATGGTTTACAATCAACCATGTCAAACTTCTTCAACATATCTTTTGCATATTTGGTTGGGCAAATGAAAATTTCATTCTTACATTGATAAAGCTCCATTCCTAGAAAATATTTCATGAGACCAAGATCTTTCATCTCAAATTCTTTCATCATAGCAATTTTGAACTCATCTTTCATCTTACAATTGCTACCCATATACAACAAATCATCAACATACAAACTTATAATAAGAATATCATTAGCTTCTTGTTTGTAGTAAATGGTAGGTTCACTCTTACTTTTCTTGAAGCCATTCTCCTGAAAGTATCCATCAATCCTAGCATACCATGCTCTTGGTGCTTGCTTGAGGCCATACAAAGTCTTCTTCAATTTGTAGACATGATTCTCTTTTCCTTCCACTTGAAAACCTTGTGGCTGTTCCACATATACTTCCTCTTCTAAGTACCCATTCAAGAAGGAACTTTTCATATCCATATGATGTATGCTCCAATTCTTTTGAGCTGCTA
Organism: Sequoia sempervirens; assembly: GCA_007258455.2. Taxonomy (NCBI): domain Eukaryota; kingdom Viridiplantae; phylum Streptophyta; class Pinopsida; order Cupressales; family Cupressaceae; genus Sequoia; species Sequoia sempervirens. The sequence continues at coordinate 6,973,813 of VDFB02137365.1, read as the reverse complement.
ATGAAATCAACATTCTGATGGTCTCTTGTCTTGCAACTGGTGCAAATGTCTCTTCATAATCAATCCAATACTTCTATGTGAAGCCTTTAACAACTAATCTTGTCTTATGCCTTTCAATACTTCCATCACTGTCATGCTTAGTCTTGTAGATCCATTTGGTTCCAATCTTCTTCTTGTCATGTGGAAGCTCCGTAAGCTCCCAAGTATCATTCCTATGAATGGAATCCATCTCTTCTTGCATTGCTTGCATCCAAACCTAATTAGAACATGCTTCTTCAAAACATGATGGTTCAAAATCAACCTTGGTAAATAAAGAAAAATTAACTGTCTCACCTATTGGATTTTCTTCATGTGCTTGATTTGCACTCCTTTAATAAATATCACTCAAACTTCTTACCTTCCTTCTAGAACTTGGAGTTGAAGCTAGACTTGCAATTGGAATTGAACTTGGACTTGAAGAATTAGATGAGGGGCTACTTGGTGGATTTATAGCACTTGGAACAACAATATTAGTGGGCTGCTCATGATCAATATCATCATTCAAAATAGATTTTGACTTCTCCATATGGCCTTTTTGATGACCATAAACTCCCCCTTCATCAAAAATCACATCTCTTGACACAATAAGCTTATTAGTGAGAGGATTATATAACCTGAAAGTTTTGTTTTCCTCACTATACCCAACAAAAATACATGACTCAGTTTTTGCATCTAACTTTTGTCTATTCTAATCAAGTACATGAACACAGGCTAAACAACCAAAAAATTTGAAATGATTAACATTGGGCCTTTTCTCATACCATGCTTCATAAGGAGTCATCTTCTTAAGTGCACTAGTGGGACTTCGATTGAGAATGTACACTGCTGTAGAAACTACATCTCCCCAATAAGAGTTACTCAATCCCTTGGTTTGTAACATGTTCCTTGCTATTTCAACCACTATGCAGTTTTTCCTTTTAGCTACCCCATTTTGTTGAGGTGTTTATATAGTGGTGAGTTGCCTCCTGATACCATTCATATCACAATAATCTTTAACTTAGGCTCTTGAAAAAATTCACCTCCATGATCAGTCCTTAAACATTTGATTTTGCACCCTTTCTCATTTTCCACAAGTGCTTTAAACCTCTTGAATGTATCAAGGGCTTCATCCTTAGCCTTCAAAAAATACACCCAACATTTTCATGAGTAATCATCAATAAAAGTGATAAAATATTGATGACTTACCCAAACTCTTTGTTTTCATAGGACCACAAAAATATCATAATGAACAAGTTGAAGGGGGTGATGGGCCCTACATGCATTGCCTTTTGAAAAATTTTCCCTTGCATGCTTTCCTTTAGCACATCCTTCACAAACCTCCTTGTGCTCTTCAACCTTGGGAAAACCAAAAACTAGTGCTTGTGATGTTAGAAGCTTCAAACTATGAAAATTTAAATGCCCATACCTGAGATGCCACAACCAACTTTTATCCTCATATGCCATATTGGAAAGGCTGCTAGTATGTTCACCAAATCTCAATGGGAACATCCTATTTTTTGTCATAGGCACAACTGTGACCACCTTATTGCCCTGAGTCATATCATAAATTGTACATTTCTTATTTTCAAAGACAACTCTATAGTTCTTCTCACACAATTGTCCAACACTTAACAAATTATGTTTTAACTCAGGAGTGTAATAAATTTCTTTAACACTCTTCATACCTTCTTTTGTGTGGACCTCCATAGCTCCTTTTTCAACAACCTCCAATGATTTATCATCACCAAACTGAATCTTTGACTTGAAACTTTCATCCTTTGTTGAAAAAAATTCCCATTTCTTGACATATGGTTAGAGCATCCATAATCTAGGTACCAAACATCTTTACTAGTATTTTCACCTTTAGCATAAGATAAAAATAAATGATCTGGAGTATTTTCATCACCTTCTTGAGCATAATTAACACTTTTACCTTCTTTTAATCTACATTCTCTTTCAAAATGACCATACCTATTACAATGGTAACATTGAACATTCCTTTTATCAAATCTGCCTCTACCTCTTCCTCTGGAACTGCCTCTTCCTCTTGAGACACCTCTACCTCTACCTCTTGAATTATTCTAATTTTGACCTTTACCTTGGCCATGATTGCTTTTTCTACTACTGCTGCCATCTTCATTTTTTGTGATTTGTACCTTGGAGGAAAAGGATTTCTCAACACTTTCTCCAAAAGAATCTTTTAGTCTTTCTTCATGTGACATCAAAGATCCAACGAGATGATCGAATTGAAGGGTTGTCAAATCCTTGCTTTCTTCTATGATGATGGCAACATGATTCCATCTTGGTGTGAGAGTCCTCAACACCTTTTTTATCATTACCTCATTATTCACAATTTCTCCAAGTGTAGCCATCTTATTGACCACATCTTTAACTCTAACACAATATTCACTCACACTTTCAGTTTCTTGCATCTTTAAATTCTCAAATTCTCTCTTCAATGTCTGCAGCTTGACAACTTTGACTTGATCACTACCTTGGTAAGATTCTTTTAGAGTCTTCTAGGCATCCCCAGCTATCATTGCACCCGCAATTCTCAGAAATAGACTCTTATCTAGAGCTATTTGAATATGAAACAAGGCTTGAAAATTCTTCTTCTTAGCTTCCTTCTTAGCTATTCTATCATTAGTTGAGAGAGCATTCCAATCAGCTGGCTCCTGGTAACCTGATTCAACAATCTTCCACAAATATTTTCCTATAAAAAAATTCATCATTTTTATGCACCAATAATCATACTCATTTCCATCAAATTCTGGAATGGGCAAGGTGTTAGAATTCAACATGATTTAATCTTTCGTGAAATTCCAACTACTAGATCTTAAACCCAAAAGAAAATACCTTCTCTAATACCAACTGTAGATTCTGAAACAACCTTGTCTTGTTTAGCCAGCTGATAAGCTCATATAATATAACTGAAAACAAATGAATCACAACAAATACTTATAGCTGCAATGAATATCAATGACCATAAAAACTAAATTAATCACACAATGAATTCATGGAGACAGAGTGCTCTATTTCTTATCAAACATATTCTTCTATTGCAGCTTAACAAAAAATACAAAGGTTGAGTATAAATAGAATTCACAGCCTTGCAACAGAAGCAAAAAAAATTACAAAAAAAAAACTACAACTAATAAAATACATCCTAAAATCAACGCATGTCAATAGGCATGCTTTATTGGCTAGAAAAAAAACTAACTAAAGATAGACAAAAAACAAAGCTGCACAGCGATGAAAAACAGATTGAGAGCTAGGCTGGAAAAAACAGGATCTTGGAAAAAAAAAGATCTTCACAGCATCAGTTATCTTCAAAATAATCTACTAGTTGAGCATGTTCCAATATTTTTTATAGTATTTTTTTATTTAATGCTCAATATTTTTAATGATATTGTATCAATATTTGTGGCTTTAAAGTTGTTAGTGTTGATGATAAGTACTCATAATTGAATAAAATGTATTCCTTAGATTTAAAAAGTATCATATCATGTGATGCCACATCAACACACTAATAAAACATGATTTAGTACACAACTATTGGTCTAAAATGATGTGGCCTTGAAACTTTAGTTATAAATAGTCGACTTGCCAAATAAGCTATTGTGAAAAATTGGAAGTGATTTGAAATTTCCTAGTATTTTGAGAAGCACCAAAATAGAGCACTCAAATAAATAATCCTCTCCCCTAGTCACTAGGTTTTAAGTGAGGTTCTTTCCCTTTATAAATTACCGATTACTAGCTCAGTGGACTTAGTCACATAGAGTTGGCTAAGCTAAACAATATCCACTATGTGTTGCCTACGTTGTGGTCTAGGCCATTTGTATTCTAGGTGATGGTCTTGGTGGCAATTGAAGTCCCACAATATATGATGTGGTGGGGTTCTTGTTGGCCAAGAGCATAGTTTGTTGGTGTTGGTGATTGTAGCGGACCCTCGAATCTCATTTTTTTATTATCTAAGAGGGTGTGTGTTGGATGTTGCATGGCATTTCCTAAGTGCAAAGGATGAAACCTTTGATGTACATAGTGCTTTAAAAAAATGAACTACTTTCAACTCTCTAGCCATTGGCTATTATATGAGAGGTAGTTGAGGAATGAAAATTGGAAATTTTCTTTTTAAGATGATGTAGATGGTGGGCCTTCTTACAAACAACAAAGAAACACAAAGGGAGGAAAAGGTAGGTAGTTGGATGTCATAGAGCAATTCCAACCAAAATGAATGGGTCTATGAATGAAAGGGTGAATGACACTTGAGGTCCCATGTGTCTCCTTGTTCGTAGATGGTGAGCCTAGTGTGTCTAATCACTCAAGGCTTAATTTTCCAAAGGCTAATTAAGTGTTAGGGGAGAGGGGCTAGTATTCATGCAAGCTAAAATTGTGAGCATATAGTAGCTGCATGGAATATTGTAGGACCTCCAAATTTTTTGAATTGTGGATTGGCCTCTTATTATATATAACTAGTGGTTGGAGGTGTGACTCATCACACAAATTTCCATATTAGCGCATCTACTAAGAAGCACGTCCAAAATTTGACTTTTTAAAGATTCAAGAGAAACTTAATCATAGGATCGCTAGTAGTTGAACTAAAAATATCATTTGTTGTTGTAATGTCATAAATTGCATCTTATGTAATTTCACATTACTTAGCCTTCCTCTTTAGTTACAAAATATAATTATGGTCTTTAATCTGAATTTCAACCCAAACTATCCTTCAACACATTGCATGTCCGCTTCCTCAATTATTAAGGCTGATTTTCACCCAAATGGGTGTGTGTTGTGTTGAAATTCATGGATCAGATTGTAGTCCCGCAAGAATTTGTGATTATGTTAGCCATTGGGACGTTACAGTTACCACATTTTGGTAGTGTAAGGCCTTTGCCAACCTGCACTTTTTTTGAGAATCACTCGAGCATTGCTATTTTGAACCAAAATCTTCCCTCTTTGCATCCCATCTTGATATTTTGAACTTCATACACAGCTCTATGGAATTATACACCACTCTCTAGCTCATTTTATCATACACAAGTTTCTAAAACTCCATCGTTCCACCATTTCTATGATTTTAGTGACATCTTGTAAAGCTTAATTGTTATTGTTTGAAGCTTGGTCACATTCATTTTGAGGATTATTGGCACTTCTTCATTGCATTGACAAGCTACTTTTCTTCTGTGCTTAGGTGTGGTAACTCTTTGAGATTCTATATTGAGCATATTATCCTTATTTCATTAGCATATCGTTCTTTCCATTTTTTATATATATTTCTATTATCTTGTCTAAGGTTGTCTGTGGAGGTGGGAACATAAAAACTCACAGGGGTTTGACTGAGGAAAATTCCTATACAACTGTCTAACCCCTCTCTTTGGTCTTATTTGTGTAGGTATAGTTGAAGGAGTTTTTTGGAAGGAGTATTTGATCTCACTAGATGTCTTCAGTGATATTTTGAACTCTCGTTTATTGTCTGAATCATTTAAGTTCATTTAACATTTCCATTCCAGCTATTTGATACTCATTGTGTAGTCATATTTCATATTCTTTAATTTCCAAAAATAGTGTGCAGACACATTATGTGTTTCTCTATGGAAAATTATTTTATCTATCCATATAGGAAACTAGCATGATGTGTTGTCATCTAACAGTGACACGTTCATCCTAGACAAATAGATTATCAAGCTACCCATGAAACCTTTGTGCTCTATAGTTTTGGTTTCTAAGGCTTAAAGAGCTTAGCTAATTTATGTGATCTTTAAAAAGCACATTTAGTTAATTAGTGGGTAAACTTGAAGGTCATAGTTACCTGAAGACTTATCTGAGTGGAGGGTTGACACTTGAATTCTCAAAGAATTTGATTATCCTATGTAGTGGTTCATTTTTGAAAGCTACATTTCGGGTGTGTGCATCAATCTGTGACACAAAAATGGCTCTTAAGATGCCACTTTTTTTTTTTGAAATTAGCAAAGTCTGATGTTTGTGAGAAAATCAAGATAGTTAAGCTAAAAATTTGAAGATGCAACAAGAACAAGAGTTGAAGTGCTTCAAGTCTACTTTCTAAGCTACTACTTTTTTTGTAAAATAATGAAGATTAAGGATTTAAAAAGGAGGGGGGGAAATAGGTCCTGTTTTTATCAAAAAAATAGCATAGCATCTATGGGCCCCTCCCTTTTTCATTATCTTTTTCTTTTCTTAAAACTTCAAAAATCTGAATGGTGATAAATTAGTTAACACCATGTAGTCTATCCTCATTCTTTCGACTGATTTTTTAATGAATAAATGTAGTGTAGAAAAAAGTATCCCTTTTTCACACTTAATTTTGGAATGATTAATATAAAAATGAACCTAATCTTGCCTTGATTTAGTGTTGTAATGTGTTTTACACATTCACATTAAGTTTAGGGCCCTTTTTAACTAAATAGGCCTAATATTTCCTTAATTTAGTTTTGTAAAGTGTATTTATTTACATCTTCACACTAAGTTTTGGCCCCTCTTACATTTATGACCTTCAAATCATCACTAATAGGTCCCTAAGACCCTTTATTATGCATCTTGAGGCTTATTTTAACTGAAATCTCGACGAAGTCAACAAATACATTTAATTTTCTAACCTCCTGACATTTTCTCAATCTGAAAAGCTAGGGTGGGACCCATATGCCACCTTGGGTGTATGAGTCCCCCTAAGTGGGACCCATACACCACCTTGGGTATATGAGTCCCATTTGGGCCCTTTTTAGAGTTTTGAGTGGGAAATCAGGGTTTTCAATTTAAATTTTGTGAATGTCAGGATTTGGGATCTATTAAATGGTAAAATAGATGGAATTCCTATATAATTAAGGTTTCAAATCATTATTTCACCTAGAAATTTTGAGTCAAGCATCGTAAGATTTCACCAAAGTATTATAGAGTGTTCAAGAGTATTCAATAAGCAATTCAAGGGGGGATTTGTAGAAGATTGTTGCAGCAAACAAGATCCATTATCATGTCAAAGGATTGATGCTTCATGCATGTGGTTTTGAGCTAATGTTGTGATGTATAATTTGAACCAAATATTTTTGGATATGGCACTCTCTTACACTTCTAGGGTTTTGCACCAAAAAGGAGAGAGGTATCCAAAAGTCTTAATGGCTCACTCAAGAATGTACCCTTGAGATTCCAATGAAAAGATGGTTGAAATCTATCTAAGGGGAATGTCTTAAAGGCTGAAAATTGATGAAAGAGATTCACTATCAAGTGTAAAACTAGAAAATGCAAAATGTTTGAAAACACATGGTGATATGCAAAATGACCTAGAAATGCAAGTAAATTGTAACAAAAAGATATGAAATAGAAAGTGTGCACCTAAAAAATTGCAGAGGCTAGAATGAAGATTGGAAATGATACAAATTCTAGAATTTTGATGTACTGGGACTCGTATGCCAATTTGGGCGACTTAGTCCTAGATTTGGAAACTTGCAACAAGGCTTATTTCAGCCAAATGGGTATCCAAATCTATAGAAATATCTGATAAACATGTACAGTGGGACTCATACATGACTAATGGTGTATGAGTCCACTTTGGATTTTCTAAAAATCTGAAAGTGAAAACGAAAGCTCTTGGTCTGCGCTTTCTATTCCTCTAGGTATCTAGATATGAAACCTTGATTTTTGGCACTATAAGTGACTTTTTGTGGATATTTTGACCTAGCCAATAAAGAGATGTCTTCAACAAGTTTGCAACCTATTCTTCAATTATCTCCAATCCTTTAAGGTACCTAAATCTGCAACCACACAAAGGAGAGAGAAATATTGAATGTTAGCGAAGTTAAACGCCTTTTAGGTAATTAAACCAAATGAAGAAATAAGATGAAGCATGAGCATGAAATGAATTATTTAGAAAATTCCCATGATGATAGATCTTGAATTTCTACAACAATGGATGAAGAATCTGACCTTGAATGCCTTAGAAAGCTCTCTTGATGACTTAAGATGCTAAAACCCTAACTTGCTTGACTTGAGATGGATAACGAATGATGAATGAATGATGAATGAATTAGGGTTTAAAAGCTTGTTTATATAGGTAATCCACCTAAAATTCTTGTTAATTTGATACCCAAGGCCGACACGGAGGAAAATTAAACTTAAAACCCAATTTTACCCACTCAAACCTTGAAAATAGCCTAAATGGGACTACTTCGTCCCTTTGGGTGACTTAGTCCCACTTGGATGGGACTCATTCACCCAAAGTGGCAAATGAGTCCCATAGGGGCTCTTTTTTGAGTAGGGATGTCAGGGAGTGAAGAAATCAGGTTTTTATGTTGATTTTATCGAGTCTTTGATTGAAATAAGCCTTGAGATGCACCATATGGGGTCATAGGGGCCTATTAATGATGATGTAAAGGGTAATTAGGGCTAGGGACACAAAGTTCAATGTGAAAGTGTGATTAAATACACTTTACAACACTAAAATGAGGTCCAAATAGCCTAGAAAGGCACAACATCTAATGTGAATTTGTAAGACAAATTACAACACTAGATTAAAAAATCAAGTTTAATTTACAAGCCTTCTAGATTAATCTGAGAATAATATTAAATAAATTTTACAATATTGAATTAAGGGGAAAATAGGTCCATTAGACTTAGATGCTTAATAAAAGTCTAGAAAAGTGTGAAAGTATTTTGTAGAACACTTTACAACACCTTTACAAGACATCGATAAATGCATTTTATTTAGTTTGAAAGGGTCCAAGACCTAATGTGGATGCGTAAAACACCTCACAACACCAAATCAAGGCTTCATTAAGTCGAAATTATCATTAATTATTCCTAAATCAAGCAAGAAATACTTTTTTCTATGCTACATTTGGTCCCCACTTTAGTGAGAGGATGAACTTGCTGCAAACTCACACTAAAGTGGACATTCAAGAGGGGTCCAATCGTACCAATGCGGATGGTCTAGGATAACAAAGATGAAGGAGGTGGTCAAGCCCCTAGGATCCAAGATCCTAAGTAAAAACAACATAAGCACAAAAGGATAGGCACAAGGTAAATGATTTACAACAAAACAAGATACGTGATCATGAAATGGAAATAACTAGAAGGAAGAGAAGTGAAAATGAGAAAATATAAAAAGGTGGATCAAGCTTCGACACTTTGTCCAACATGTTGTAGATCAGATATAAGATATTTTTCCAAACATGACTACTTATTCTGAGGCGACGAAACTCATGGCTGTCCGCCAGGAAGAAGTCTTAAAAGGTGAGAAACATACACTCATGGCTGGTATGCAATCACTCACACATAAGTGGCTATGGGGAATGCCATGCCTCAGATTGGGCTTCCAACTCGAACCACACCAAAGTTATGCCTCCTGATAACTTTAATAAGGCACCACACAAAAATGATCTTCAAGTTCTATGAGGTAAGAAAAACTTTGTATATTTGAAATTCATAGACATTGTAAATGCAAAATAGTGTAATGAATGTTCAAAGGGATTTTTCTTAGTTCATTCAAGGTTTCATCTTAGGGATTCACATCATGCTTAATGTATTCAAGAGAGGAAAAGTGAAAATGGTCTCATTTTTTTTCCAAGAGAGGAGAAGTGTAAGGTCTCATCTTGGGAAACATTGTACCTAATATTTCCAAGAGAAGAAATCAGAAGAAAAAGAAAATTGCACAATGAAATATGAGTGTCGATGTATGCCCCCACTTTAAGTGGTTACGAACACCATTATTGTGAGCAATTTCTTTAAAGTAGAATAAGACAAGAGAGTTTATTCAGAAATCCCTATGCTAAGTCATATGTTTCTGAAATGATCTACATCATGAATAAGTACGTTGCATGCAAGTCCACTTAAGACATGTCGTCCACATCCCAAGCTTGGTCTTATATGTTCATGAAAGGAGATCAACTAGCCAAAAGAGACAATGACAAGTGACATACTAGGATAAGGCTACTTTACCCCTTGGCCTCACTTAGTGCAGGACAAGGGTGAGCCGAAATGATTGATAATATGCATGGTAGAGTGAAAATCAATATCAATTAGAGGAATTAGGTTCCCCACATAAGGGAGAGCACCAAAGTCCTTACGATGTTAGATTTTACTACTCAAAGCCTTACATTCATTAGTGGAATGATTGTGAACTCTATGATATGTGCAAGATGAATGTTTGTAATAAAATTTCTTTTGAGTTCGTGGAGGAAGAGATATCAAGTGATCTTAGAGGAGTCTCGGCAAGATACCCTCTTGATCAATGGTAGATGGAATTCCTATAGTTTGTGACAAAGACACCTCTTGCTTAGTAGAATATTTCATACCAATGCAAGAATCTTTAGATTGCGAGATTTGTTCTCTCCTTTATAGGAGGGTGTAAAATCTAACGAATTCAAATCATTGGTGTTTGGCGTGATGAAAATGAAATTAAGCAAAGATTTCTCTATTTGTTTCATTTCTTTCAAAGGATGGCAATCAAGAATAATAGTGTAGACCTATCAACTGAAGATGTACTACTGTTAAAGTTGGCTTAGAAGGATGTTTTGTAATAGTGTTGATGTTGAATGAAGGCTTGTTTATTTCTATCAAATGACAATAACCAAGACCATGATTTTTTTCTTGTGTGTTAGGCTCTATATAGGGACATGTATACCTTGTTCTCTAGCACCAAATCCTTTTCCACTATATCCATGTTGTTTTAGAAGTTTATAACCTTTTCCGTAAAGCCTTTTCATTGCTTTTGGATTAGGTGGTTGTTCGTGGTTGAGTTCGGAAAACTTTGTTGTGTAATTTGTTGTCTTTTGTTCTAAAGTGATTGAAGTGGATGCTTTCGAAGGGTTTTATGAGTTTTGTGTTGACATGATTGCTTTTTTGTTTCCCTTGTTAGAGTCCTTGTTTATGATCTTGTACTCGCCCATTAATGTATGTTTGAAATCTAAGGAACCCCAATCATCTTTTAATAGCTTTGTGACTTCTTCAAAAAAAATTTCTATGTTTTTCTGTTGCATGTGTTTGACTTCCATTGTTGGCGTTAGGGTTTTCAAGGGGTTCTCTTTGTTTTTCTCAAGTTGCAAGACACTATATATAAGGCTCATGATCAGCGTCAAGTGTGTAGACTATGTTGTTGTAGACATATTTCATTTTACGATGAAGAGTAGAAGGCACCCCATTCATTGCATGAATCTAGGATCTGCCTAAAATAAGATTATATGAAAGATCATTAGGCATAACATGGATCAGTGTTTCTTATGTGGCCTTTCCAACTGTAATAGGCAAAGTGATCATACCGAGTGGTTTCTCTTCTACATTGTCAAATCCACTAATAGATAAAGAGGCAGGTTGAATGTTTGATTTATCCACATGAAGCCTATCCAAAAGGTTTATGCTTCACACATTAAAAGTGGAGCCATTTTCAACAAAGGGTTCGCTTTATGCCAATGTTTTTTTATTGAGATAATATTATGAAAGCTTCATTTTGTTTTTGTACTTCCAAAGGGGGGAGTTCACTTTCGTGGAAAACAATTTCATCATTTATTCCTTGAATCATGGCTTCTATGTCATTTGGTTGTGCATTGGAAGGGATAGGAACTTGTTGTAAAGGTGTTTGAATCCTGTTATGATAGTGAGGGGATGCTTGAATAAGGTCCCACAATGATATCTTAGTAGGAGTATTCTTAAGTTTTTCAACAAGATCATACTCCTTCCCACTATGCGAGGGAAAATGAGGAGGACTTGGTAAGATGGGATTACACAAAGGTAAGGTTGTTGGGGTTGGTTGACTAGGTTGTGGATTGTTTCTAGTGTTATATGTATGAGAAACAATTAGGACTCGGCTGTTGCGACACATTATTCTTAGGTGGGTAGAGGATGAATTCGGGTTTGTTTTGAGTTGGAGGTTTGTGTGAAGGTGGGTAAAGAATTATAGGATTCTTAGGATGTCCTATGGGGTATGTAGGAGGCCCATTAATCAAGTGGAATCTAATGGACATTTGCGTAGTCATAACTTCGGCGGTCTTGGTTTGATGTATCTCTAAAAGGGAAATTGAGAATCACATTTTTATCATTATCTAAAGAAGACACATTACTATTGTTGCCATTTTCTAGCACCATGATATTCTCCCTAGGAGGACAGTTTTTAGGAGAACTACGAATCAAATTTTCTTGAAATTCATGGATTGGTTCTTCTAAAATGATTTCATCACAAGTAGGGGAATGATCAATGGTTGAATTATCCTGCTCAATAAGGGCTTCCATAGGTGAAAGGGGAAATTAAGATTCTCATTATTCTCATTGGTTTTGTTTTGTAACATCAAAGTATCTTGCTTACCACTAGGGGAGATACTAGGAGAAGAACAAGTATGATTATCATGATCATTTACCACTTCATTCCTTTGTTCCCTAATGTCTTTCAAAATATGATAGGTAGGGGAAGGATCATAAAGAGGGTTATTATAGTCCTTAAATATTTCATCACTAGCACCAACATATCCTCATCATTTATAATCTCATCTTCCTCGAAATCACTCTCACAAGCCAAAGAAGAATGAAAATTAGGTAAGGTGATGTTTAGGAATGTGTTTATGATTTCATTCTCTTGTGCTAAAATATCCTCCCAAAGGGGATGAGGAGAAGGACAAACAAGATCCACATGGTTCTCAACAATTGTATCTTCTTTCGCAGAGACACCTTCATCATTAAAAGAAGAGATATTGGGAGAAGAAAAAATATGATGATCATGGTTATCTATGTTTGTATGCTCTTCCATCACATCATTCACACAAATAGGAGAGATAGGGGGGGTGTAAGTTTAATGCAAGTATTACCATTTTCACTCTCCTACACTAAGAGACTCATAACTAGGGAATGCATTGAATGAATGACTATCATGTTTATTTACTAACTTGTTCTTTGCAAACTTGGAGAAGAGTGAAACTAACCTTTGGAAAAATAATCTATGCAAACCTGAAATACAATATAAGGATGTAAAATGAAATGCAATTTTCAGTTTTCAAGCAAGATATTTTTTTGGTTACACGATGCAATGATTTGAAAATAAAATGTTGTAGATCCAAAATTAAAATTGAGCCATGCATGAAATGTGCTAATTTAAGCTAGATCTAATGAAATGCATGTTACAAAAACTCAACCAACTGATACAGATAGGTAATGCCAACAAAAAAAAGTGCAGAAATAGGGTTTTTAGTGCCATGAAAGGAAGTTTCAATTATTCTTGGGGCCACTTAATGTTGCATGTAACATTGGTACATAAGTTAAGTTGATAAATGTAATTATTTAATATTGGGGAAATAATAAATAAAGCACCCAATATTAAATAAGGGGACATGGTTTGTAATCTCATAGTTATTGTCACATAGTTTTGTGCAATACCACTTAGTGGTTTTGTGGGAGCTTCCTTCTATAAAAGCAACCACAAAGGTAGTTATTGAAGAGATGCAATTTTGCATGATTAGCTCTGGTTAGCATTTGTGAGGGTTTGAAGCATGGCACAGGATGTGTGGTTGCATGCTTCTTCGCATGGATTGCTTGGAGACAGCTTGTTGCTTCAATGGTGTTCATGGAGACTCAAAAGATGTATTGTAATCTTATTGTTGAATAATACATGAGAGATGCATGCTTTTGGAGGCTAGGTTTTTTCCCTCTTGAGGGTTTTCCCAGGGTATATCTTGTGTCATTTTTTCATGGGTATGTTGTCTATTCTCTTGTATGTGGATTCTGAATACTTAGATGCATAGATTTGTTTATGGGTTATGTGGAAATTGTCTTGAATTGGCTGCAAGTTTCCAACAAGTGGTATCAGAGCTTTGGTTGTGGTTGTATAACCCTTGGAAGAGAAAAATCTTGTTAGAAGTTTGAATCTATGCATTGCATGTGAGAATCAAAGACATGGCAAGATATGAAGGTTTTGCAGGTTGTTTATTGTAGATCTGAGGGTTTTGGGTTTGCTGATTAAATGGGTTGTTTTTGGATCTGGGATGTGAGAAATTTTTGGGTGAAATGGGTTTCTTGGTTTTGTATTCAAATGGGGGTTTAGGGGGTTAGCTTTCACAGATGATCTCCTGACTCAAAATAGACCTCACGGTTGGATCCGGGTTGGCCAAGAGAGGAAAAATGATATATAATTTGACCTATTTCTGTTACTGTAAAAAATTGAAAAATTATTTTTCCCATGCCCAGATCGTACGAACATCAATAAAAATTATTCTCCATCCATTTAAAAAATTCGTACCTGCAAAATAAAATGAAAAAAAAATAGAAATAAAAAATAAATAAATTTTTAATTTGAAAAAGTTTTTAAAAAAAAAGTTGAAAAAAAAATTAATTATTTTGGGGGGAGGCGGGGCCATCCCCGTACCCCACCCCCTGCCTACGTCAGCTAATGCTGACAGGGTGCAGATGGTACCATAAGGTACCGCCGACAGCCCTGTCAGTGGGCCGACCGCTGGCGGGGCCCTGTGTACCGCCGACCCCCATGTGGGGTCTAAAGTTTTTTAAATAAATTTTGTTTATTTGTTAAAATTTTCACAACCATGGAAATTTTATTAAAAGGGGCTCATGCAATGTGCATGCAAAATAAAATTTAATTATATTTTATCTATTTTGGGTCTGCCACCCAATGAGCGGCGCCGCCTAGGTGGGGCCGCCGCCTAGCCACCAGTGGTGGCTAAAATTTTTGCCTCAGGTGCAAACTACAGTTTTACTTTGGAGGGGCATAACTTTTGCTCAGATTGTCCATTTTTTGATTTCTTAGATTCATTGGAAAGTTGACTCAGAGATCTACGCTGTGGTGACAGATATTTTTCTAGATTCTATAGTTTGGACAGTTTTTTTCTTGTTCAAAGTTAGATGTTTGTTTTGAGTTTCGAGAGGTGATATCAGGTACATACGGAGTCAGAATTTGGACTTCGAATAGTCAACGAAAAGCTTGTTCAGAGCACTATACAGTGGATCAGGTTTGGGAATATTTTGGCATAGTTTATTTGCTATTTTCTTTATCTGAGCTATATATGGGTTTCTTTGACTATGGTGATATTGTGAGTTTGTGGATGATCGGATCTTGGAGATTTGATGATGGATTCATTATATGCTCAGTTGTACATCTCATATAATTCTATTTTTGACATGGTTATCAGTATATGGTTGAATTTATATGCCTCATTAATGTATCTACAAGTTGTGCAATGTTGTAGGTGGTCTATACTTACATGTTGCATTTATAACTTGGACATGGGTTGTCTTTGCCCATTGATATTTCAATGTTGATGCATGCTCAGTTTTGGTGGCTTGGTTTAGTCACTTAGTTTTTGTGGTTTTGTTTTCATGTTGAAAAGGTGAGATGGTATTACTAGATAAAGTCATGATATGAGACCTATGTAGTTGACTATGATTATGCAGATACGTGGACATGGTTGGGTTGAGTTGTTGTTACATTTGGCAGTGATCATGGTTTCATGGATGTTTTCTTGTTCATTAGAGACTTTGGCATGTCATGATGGTTTATACAGGTGCATTGTTGGTGGTGTTGGATTGGTTCCTGATTTTGGTTGTGGCAGTGTATCTTCGTGGTATGAGGATCATGTTTTTACTTTTCCTTTTGGGAGCTCTTGTTATATTTGAGTTCTTTGATTGTGTGAGGGACTTTGGTTGATCTTCATGAGGATATTGTTATCATGATGTCATGGATAGCTTGATTACACTTTTCAGTGGGAGCTTTTGACAGTGATGGTTTTGGCAGTGATGGATATGTTTATGATGGTTTGGCAGTTGTAGGTATCTTCTTGGCTTGGAGATTATGGTTCTATTTTTTATGTTACTGACATTTTAGTTGTGTGTGTAGACTTGGATGATCTTCATGGAGAGGATGGTTGTCATGATGCCATGTGTGACTCGGTATCACAGTTCAGTGGGAGTTGTTGGCAGTGACATGGATGCATCATTTGGCAAGGCTATCTCCATGTGATTGGAGATATGGTTTCTTGGTTTAGAGTGTATTTGTTATGATTTCATATTATACTCTTGATACTAGTTTGGAGTTTGGCATATTACATGTTCTCTTGAGACTAGGATGTATATATATGTTATGGTGCATGTGATCTCCTATAAGGAGATGGTTAGATCATGATGTCATGGTTATGTTATTGATTCACGATTGGATATATGACATTGATCTTGTGTGGTTCTCTTGATATTGAGTACATCGACATTTGCTTGATTACTTCATGATGGTGCTATGTTGCATTTGGAGTTTGGCATGGATTGGTTTGTCACAGGTACTCATGGATACTTGGAGACATAGGTGAGGCTTGAGTTCTCTTGTGATAAGAGACATGTGTTGAGATGGTTACTCTTGATGAGATTTTAGCAGGAAGTCTGAGGCCCAGCCTACACCTTGGTTGGATGTGAGTTCAACATGGAACTATGAGGAGAGTGTTCTTGGATGAGTCATGATGACTTGGATGTATTGGACGAGCATTCTCATTCCTCACTCTTGGTCTACTCAGCAGTTTCACTTGAGAGGTATTGCCCATTGTTACTTTCAGGTGCTTTGTGTTTTATGCTTTATCTTCTCATGCATAAGGATCTTGAGCTATGGATATATGGTTTTCGAAGGTTCATTTGAGGAGTGTTGGCATGTTTATCTCCTTATGCATTGTGATTACATTCAGTGATGTTGAGTTTAGGAGATGTATTGGGTGTATTTCCTTCATTGGGAATGGATTTAGTTTGGTCTTGTTTGGCTTGAGAAGCTTACATCCATGTTGATTACATGATACATATGTTATGTTTGATCTTGGAGATTGAACGGTTGGGTGTAGTTATGGCTTTTCTTTTGGGGTGTTGAGGAGGAGATCGTACTTGACACAGTTGGCTTTTAGAGGTGTATCATGTAGGAGATTTTTCTTACAGGTGATTGATATACAAGTTTGCATATCATTGTGGATGATTCCTTGTTACTACATGATGTAGTTTACACTTTCTATATGATGTTATTGGTAGACTTGGTATGCCTTGATCTTTTTCAGATTTGCATTACCCATGCAGTGGGAGCTCTTGGATGTGTATGTTATTCTTTGACAGGTTTTGCACATGGAGTTTATGATTGCAGTTTATGGGTCTATATGTTTATGGCATGAGTTTACTATGTTTTGTATACCTTGGAGGTATGGACAGTTGGATGTATTAGCACTTGATGTGGGTGTTATTTCAGCTTTGTTTTTGTGTATCTTGACAGCTACTGGGCATATTGATACTTTTGGATTGAGTGTATGTGTTTGGGATATCAGTTGAGTAGGGCTTATGCTTCGTTGTGACAGATTGAGTGGTTTCTCTATTTGACGACTTCTTATCTTTGTGCATTGGCATGATGGAGGATGAGAGCATTTATGTTTGGGATGGTGGTCACTTTGATTCTTATTACAGGTATCTTGATGGAGCACATGGAGCATTTTGATTCCATGATGGTATATGTGGCTATATGGATTGTTCATTTGATTCATGTTTTGTGGTTACTTGTTCCCTTTATGCAATGTATACACAAAGTGGGAGAATGTTGGGAAAAGGTGTGTTGTACACCTTGCATTATGTATTTAATGTAATTATTCTTGGGGCCACTTAATGTTGCATGTAACATTGGTACATAACTTAAGTTGATAAAATGTAATTATTTAATATTGGGGAAATAATAAATAAAGCACCCAATATTAAATAAGGGGACATGGTTTGTAATCTCATAGTTATTGTCACATAGTTTTGTGCAATACCACTTAGTGGTTTTGTGGGAGCTTCCTTCTATAAAAGCAACCACAAAGGTAGTTATTGAAGAGATGCAATTTTGCATGATTAGCTCTGGTTAGCATTTGTGAGGGTTTGAAGCATGGCACAGGATGTGTGGTTGCATGCTTCTTCGCATGGATTGCTTGGAGAGAGCTTGTTGCTTCAATGGTGTTCATGGAGACTCAGAATATGTATTGTAATCTTATTGTTGAATAATACATGAGAGATGGATGCTTTTGGAGGCTGGGTTTTTTCCCTCTTGAGGGTTTTCCCAGGGTATATCTTGTGTCATTTTTTCATGGGTATGTTGTCTATTCTCTTGTATGTGGATTTTGAATACTTAGATGCATAGATTTGTTTATGGGTTATGTGGAAATTGTCTTGAATTGGCTGCAAGTTTCCAACAATAGGGACTAAGTCGCCCAAGGTGGCGAATGAGTCCTAGTGGGGATTTTTTTTTCAGAATTTTCAAAAAAATTTGGTTAATTTTTATTTTTTATGTGCTTTATGATGCAGAGCTAAGATGCCAATGTAGAATTTCAAAAAAATTCAGTGATTTGAGATGCAAAAATGCAACCTATATGCACTTTAACTAATGCAAAATTTGAAACCCTAGAATGCCACTTAACTAATGCAAAATGCAATGAAAACTAATTCTAGGATTATGATGGACTCCAAATCAGACAAGAAGGTATTCGAAAAGAAGGTTCACCAAAATGAGCCAACTTTTTGTGGGATAGGCGACTCTTGTACACTTTTATGGTTTTGCACCTAAAAGGAGAGAGGAATCCCAAAAACCCTGATGGATCACTCGAGAATGTACTCTTGAGATTCCAATGCAAAGATGATTGAAATCTATCTAAGCAGAATGTAAATGCTGGAAAATGATAAAAGAGATTCACTACCAAGTGTAAACCTAGAAAAGGAAAAATGTTTGAAAACAAATGGGGTGATCCCACAATAGTGGTTTACAATTTTTGGCCAAACTAGACACTAAAAATTATTAATTTTAACTAAACCTTCACATTCGGGAACCTATAGCGGCTAAACCGTGAGGAATTTGAAGATGATGCAAACTAGAGTCTCATCACATTTTGTCTGTAAATTCTTAAAATATTTTTTTCAAAATTTTTGGAATAAGATTGCACTTCTTTTTCCATCTCCCATGAAAACTGGATTTTTTTAGAAAACAACATTTTTAAAAAGTAATGCACACCGTATAACACATAATTTTTTTTCCATGTAGGATAAAATTCTAATTCTTTCGAATTTAGATTTGTAACTCCGATATCTAGTGCTTCCAATTAGTTAGATAGTTTTTTATTGATTATTTTTTCTTTAATCATGTTTCGAAGTCAAACCAATTACAATTCAGACATAGTGTGACCATATAACGTGTAACTTTTTTTGTATATATATCGAAATTCAATTTTTTTTGTTGGATCAAGGACTTCAATATCTGGTGCACTCATATTTTTTTATTTTTTTTGATAATCTACTATTTTTCCACATGTGCAGAACATAGACCTTCATTTTTTATGAAAAACCTATGTTTAATAAAACTGAAAAAAAAAATACATAATAAAACCAAAACATATTAAAATTATATTCGTTGGATAGCTCGTTCCGAGGACTACCTGATTCCAGTTGGGTTTGTGAATATTCCTCCATTTTAATCCTCAACCTGAGCTTCGAAGCATAAAAATTTAGGTTTTTTTTGTGAATAAGGTCAAAAATCAGGGAAAAGGGGGGTTCGCTAGAACCAGGGGGTTTTAGTGAACTCCCAGGGGTTCGAGTGAACCAAGGTTCATTTAAACTCCCTTCCCAAAAGGGTTTTTCATTTTTTTTTGTTTGTGCATGCATTAAATGGGTTTGCTTGAACCCTTTTTAGGTTGGTTCGAACCAATGAGTTCATTTGAACCCCTAGAACAAAATTTTTTGGCATGGGGTCATTTTTTACAAGTTTTCCTTCCTCATTCAAATTGTAAACCAATTTTGTGGGTTTACCCCATGGTGATATCCAAAATGACCTAGAAATGCAAGTAAACTATAGCAGAAAGCTGTGAAATAGAAAGTGTGCACCTAGAAACTTGTAAATGTTGGAATGAAGACTAGAAATGTTGTTGATTTTGGAATTTTGACCTATTGGGACTCATATGCCAATTTGGGTGACTTAGTCCCAAATCTGTAAAATTACATTGAGGCCTATTTCAGCCAAATGGGTATCCAAATCTGTAGAAATTTTTGATAACCATGTACAGTGGGATTCATACGCCACTAATGGCATATGAGTCCACTTTAGCTTTTCTAAAAATGTGAAAGTGGAAAAATAAGCTCTCGGTTTGCACTTTTTGTTCCTCTAGGTATCCATATATGAAACACTAATTTTAGGCACTATAAGTGACATTTTGTGGATATTTTGACCTAGCCAACAAAGAGATGTCTTCAACAAGTTTGAAACCTATTATTCAATGATCTTCAAGCCTTCAAGGTACCTAAATCCACAACCACACAAAGGAGAGACAAATATTGAATTTTAGGGAATAAGGGTTTGCCTTGGTCAAACTCCTTTTAGGTAATTAAACCAAATGAAGAAATAAGATGAAGCATGAGCATTAAATGAATGAATTACAAACTTTCCATGATGATAGATCTTGAATTTCTACAACAATGGATGAAGAATCCATCCTTGAATGCCTTAGAAAGCTATCTTGATGACTTAAGCTGCTAAAACCCTAACTTGCTTGACTTGAGATGGATAATGAATGATGAATGAATTAGGGTTTAAAAGCTTGTTTATATAGGAAATCCACCTAAAATTCCCATTAATTTGATCCAGAAGGCCGACATGGAGGAAAATTAAACTTAAAACCCAATATTTCCTGCTCAAACCTCAAAAACAGCCCAAATGGGACTAATTCGCCACTCTGGGTGACTTAGTCCAACTTGAATGGGACTCAGTCACCCAAAGTGGTAAATGGGTCCCATAGGGGCTCTTTTTCCAGCTGGGATGTTAGGGAGTGAAGAAATCAAGTTTTTATGTTGATTTTATAGGGTCTTTGATCAAAATAAGCCTTGGGATGCACAATATGGGGTCATAGGGGCCTATTAATGATGATATAAATGGTAATTATGGCTAGGGACACAAATTTCAATGTGAAGGTGTGATTAAATACACTTTACAACATTAAAATGAGGTCCACATAGACTAGAACATCATAACATCCAATGTGAATGTGTAAGACACATTACAACACTAGATTAAAATCAGGTTTAATTTACAAGCCTTCTAGATTAATGTGAGAATGCCATTAATACATTTTACAATATTGAATTAAGGGGAAAATAGGTCCATTTGACTTAGATGCTTAATAAAAGTCTAGAAAAAGTGTGAAAGTCATTTACAACACTTTACAACACCTTTACAAGACATCGATAAATGCATTTTATTTAGTTTGAAAGGGTCCAAGACCTAATGTGGATGTGTAAAACACCTCACAACACTAAATCAAGGCATCATTAAGTCCAATTTATCATTAATTATTCCCAAATCAAGCAAGAAACACTTTTTTCTATGCTATAGTATTATTCAAGATCAATTCAAGTATTGAAAGGCATTATCTTTCATCAAGAATATTGATCAAGATCTACATCCATTAAAGTCACTTCATGCTTGTTTGTAGATCGACAAGGTTTCAAACAAGGTTCTATTGTTCAATCTTAAGTTTCATATTTCAATTCATTTATGCTTCATTTCTCATTAAGGTTTGATTACCAACATGAGGTTTGAGCAAGGAAAACCCCTATTCCCTAACAAAACAACACTTTTTCTCTCTCTCTCTTTGTATGTGGGTGATCGCACAATACTGGTTTACAATTTTCAGGAGATCTTGAGTTTTGCTGAAATCACATATTTTTAGAAAACATAATGATTTAAGCCTTGCAAATTTTCATTTAAAGGATTCCAATTGAAGAGGGTTTGATCAAACCATGGTAGATCAAACCCCCCCTTGGATAGAACCCCACTAGTTTTAAACCATACCTATAATGAAGTCTCCTTTACACCTATCAAAATGCTGATGAAAAAACACTTTTGATTTACCTTTTGGAGGATCAAATGAATTCATTTAAAATTTATATTTTGTAAGTATGGAGTCCTTATTATAAGCTTTCCAAAAAGTATAATTTTAAATAAATTTAATTTTATTATTATATTTATTTTTTATTTATTGTGAATGTAGGTTTTTCACTGAAAATCAAGCTCTCTGTTTTGCACATGCAGAAAAATAGCAGATTATCAATTTTTTTTTGAAAAATATCAATTCACTAGATATTGAAGTCCTTGATCCAACAAGAAAAAAAATTGAATTTCGATACATACAAAAAAGGTTATGTTGTATACAGTCTTCCTATATCTAAATTGTAATTGGTTTGACTTTGAAACTTGATTAAGGAAAAAAATTCAATAAAACACTATGAAACCAAATGAAAACGCTTGATATCATAGTTGCAAATCTAAATTTGAAAAAAATAGAATTTTATCCTTCATAAAAAACAGTTATGTTGTATACCATGAGCATCACTCCTTAAAAATGGTGTTTACTAAAAAAAACTAGTTTTTGAAGGAGATGGAAAAAGAAGTGCAATCTGATTCCAAAAATTTTGAATTTTTTTTTATCTAATCTATAGACAAAATGTCACAAAATCACTAGTTTGCATCATCTTCAAATTCATCACGGTTTAGCCACTGTAGGTGCCCGAAAGTGAAGATTTAGTTAGGAAAAATCAGTTCAGTTTCTAGTTTGGCCAAAAATTATAAACCAGTATTGTGGGATCACCCATGTTGTAGATTTATAGGTTGAAGAAAAAGTGGATTTAAAGCTTTAAAAAGTACCAAAATTGCAAAGTTGTAAAATTTTTCATAAAAAGTTGTCAAGGCTCATGGAAACTCAGATCGAGAGAAAGATATCCAACCTATTTACATTAAACCAGTGGGAAAGTGTTTATTTCATCCATCTTTAAAGGCTCACAAAGTTTCAATTGAAAATTATGCTCCTATGACACTTTTCACATTTTTGGGACACTTTGCAACAGTTTGGGCATATGAGTCCCAGTATAGGTCAGTATTTCTAGTCTTCTGCAAATCCAAATCAATCACTAGGAGATCCTAGACCTTGCCTAGAAACCCTAGAATGGGACTAAATTTCCTAGTCTAGCGTATGAGTCCTAGTGAGCTTCAAAACAACACTTTTCAGAGTTTCAAACCTTGCTTGGACTCCATCATCCTTCCAGGTGCTTCTATGTTCATCCTTAGTTTATTATTCTGATTTTGTGTTTCATTTCCTAGTTCATATAACTATATTTGAATATTGCTTTCATATTTTTCTTTCTAAGCATTTTCTTAGTGGTGAACCCCCCTTTTAATCACACCTAAGGAGACCTTGTAACAACCCCAATTTACCCTCAATTGAATCATTTAGTTGAGGGATATCTAGGGTCTCCTTTAATGAACTGGAGTGAAATAGGAGGACCCCCTTATGTTTTCCATCTCCTAAAAGGTGGAGTACCCTATTTCCTATGTGTTTAATATATGTATAAGAGAAAATTCACACCCTATGTGCAATTCCCCTTTATGCCTTTGTCCACCTTATAAAACCAAGTTCAAAGGCTTAATTCCACCTAAGCCTGTTGCTTGCATCACACTTGGCATCTACTTTGAGCATCGGTGGAGGCGTTTCTATCGGAGACAACCACGTGGTGCGTAGACGTCTGCGCGACGTGCTTACATCCCTAGCAGATTCATGTGGCTGAGCCTGTAGAGGTTTTACTCTTCTCATTGGCAGTGAATTTGTAACGCCTCTTTTGGCCGACCGACCCGAATATGGCCGTTTTCTTCCATTCCTTCTTCAAATTCACCCCTTTAACATTCAATCCATCATCTTAAGAACTCTTCATCAACTCAAGTTTCCATTCTTGAACTCTCACATTCACTTTCAAGCTCACTTTCACTCACTCCAAGTATTCAATCACACCATTGCAACCAAAGCTCCACTCTATCACTTTGGTAGAGCATGTTTGGGACCACGCCATTGTAGTAGAGGCTTGAGTCCTCTCATTTCTCCACCAAGAAGCCTTGAGTGCTCTTGGTGGAGGTGGTAAGCTTCCCTCTCCTCTCCTCTATCACTTGGTTGAGTAGCATAATACTGCTTTGTAATGTTTATATTCTCTTTACTATACTATTTCTTTATCTCATTTCCTTGGCTATCCATGGAGGTGGAAACACCTAAATAGGGGTCTGACTGAGGCAGACACCTATACAACCACCCAAAATTTTCCCTCTTTCTGTGTGCAGGAGTACGTGCTCTTTGAAGGATCAACTGGCGAATGAGTTTCTTGGTGAGATCCTACTTGCCTTTGTCACTCTTGCATTTCTACTTTACAGCATTAGAGAATACTTTGTTTATTTTCTAGTGTCATTCTGGCCCTTTTAGTTAGTTATTTGGGCCATTAGTCATTTTAGCAGGTTTGACCTTGTGTCTGTTGTTGTCCAGCCGTATGGACACCAACACACTTTAGAGACGCTAGCGCTCCACGCTGTCATCCAAAGACTGTGCTTCTGTCTTCAGACAGAGAGCTTCTTGAGACACAGAGTTGAACCTGAAAACTGAATCACTTAGCCCACCTTAAAACTTAGGATTGCAGAGTGGTTGTAGGACATCATAGTCCTCATCATTCTCATCCTCCTAACCCTAAACATTGCACTTAGCTGAGGTAAATTAGGGAAGCCTCTCACATCTTGACCCTCTGTGACCTAGAGTCTTGCACGTGGTGGTCCCCCTCTCTTACATTTTTGGTGAACCCGATGTGAACCAACGTATGTGCATCTGTCGGTGTTGAGGCATCCCTTGGGTGATCCAAGATTGTTGTGTTCTTGAGTGTTGTGAAAGTTTATGAGCATCACAACCCAATCCACAACTTCTGGGAATATCGTGAGGAGGAGTGTATGACACCTCCCGATGGATAGGACGAACGTCTGGCTTGGTCTCTCTATAGACCTTTTCTCTGGTCCTACCATTAGTTTGGCTGCGTAGGAGAAGTTATCAAGGAATGAGATGGGATTCGCTGATGGAACCGATCATGTTCCCACTCTTGCATCTCCCACACCATCATTAGTGGATGAGAATGAGGTCGTTCAAATCCTTGCTGAATATGTGTCTTCCCTTGCTAAAGGATTGGGCGACTTGGAAAACTATTTGGAAAGAAACCCAAAGATGGCTAGGGATGCTCAGGTTATTAGTGAATTAAAGCATATGACAAGGTAAAGATCGAACATGCATAGAGCTTCTAAGTAGTCTCCTTAGTCTTGCTGAAGCATGTGCTCCTTCGAGCAACCCTAGCTTTGCACTAAGAGTCACCTTCAAAGAGTGTGAGGGAAAATTAGGGGTATCAATTCCTCCCATTTCTATCTACATGGCCGACGTGATCCCTTCCATTAGTATCCCTTTTGGGGTGCTACCACAATAGTGGTTTACACTTTCTAGGAGATCCTGATTTTTGTTGAAATCATATATTTTTAGAAAATATAATGATTTAAGCCTTGAAAATTTCCATTTAAAGGATTCCAATTGAATAGGGTTTGATCATACCACCTTAGACCAAGCCCCCTTGGATAGAACCCTGCTAGTTATAAACCATACCTATAATAGAGTCTCCTTTACACCTATCAAAATGCTGATAAAAAACCACTTTTGATTTACCTTTTGGGGGATCAAATGAATTCATTTAAAATTTATATTTTTGTAAGTATGTAGTCCTTATTATAAGCTTCCAAAAAAGTATAATTTTAATTAAATTAAATTTGACTATTATATTTATTTTTTATTTCTTGTGAATGTAGGTTTTTCACCGAAAATCAAGTTCATTGTTCTACACATGTGGAAAAATAGAAGATTATAAAATAAAAAAATTGAAAAATATGAGTGCACCAGATATTGGAGTCCTTGATCCAACAAAAAAAAAAAATTGAATTTTGATACATACAAAAAGTTAGGCGTTATACGGTCGCGCTATGTCTAAATTGTAATTAGTTTGACTTTGAAACTTTATTAAAGAAAAAATATTTAATAAAAAACTATCTAACCAAGTGGAAGCACTAGATACCAGAGTCACAAATCTAAATTCAAAATAATTAGAATTTTATCCTTCATGGAAAAAAAATTATGTGTTATACGGTGAACGCCACTTTTTAAAAATGCTGTTTTATTTTAAAAACTAGTTTTCAAGGGAGATGGAAAAAGAATTGCAATATGATTCTAAAATTTTTGAAAAAAATATATTTAGAATCTATAGACAAAATTTCATGAAACTCTAGTTTGCATCATCTTCGAATTCCTCATGGTTTAGCCGCTATAGGTGCCCGAAAGTGAAGATTTAGTTAAAAAAAATTATTTCAGTGTTTAGTTTGGCCAAAAATTGTAAACCACTATTGTGGCATCACCCAGACGTCCCTAATCAACTAGAAACTATCAAGGTGAATAAGGTCCCATTGGGCTTTAGCTTTACCCGTTCTGTCACCTTTGGTGGTAGAGGTTTCAACAGATTAGGTGGTGGAGGCTTTGGTAGTCGTGGTGGATTTGGTAGTGAAGCTGGTGTTGGCGGAGGTGGTTTTGGTGAAGGTCATGGTGGTGGTTCTGGTAAAGGCCATACTGGCGGTAGTGACTCTAGTAGTGGCTCTGGTGAAAGTCACATTGGTGGCGGTTTTGGAGGAGGTTCCTCTGGCCCTCTGTCTTCTAATGACCCTATTTTGAACACTCTGCTTCAGGACATGGGTAAGATGCAGAGCTAGTTAGCAAGCTTTTCCTAGGCCTCTGCCCAACCTATCTTCCAGCCTTTCTTCTAACATAGCCCATTGTTGGTTGCCATCTTGAACACTCCTTTTTCTCAAGGAATGGAGATCCCTAAATTTGAGAAGTTTGGTGGTAAAGGAGATCTGTAGATGCACGTGTTTTCCTTTAATTCCCTCTGCACTAACTTCTTCCACCATGATGCCTTGATGGCTAAATTGTTCCCTCGATCTCTTAAGGACACAACACTCGATTGGTACTATTCCTTTCATGACAATTCTATTTTCTCATTCGACCAACTAGTAAATCAATTCATTAGACAATTCCAAGCAAACATCGAGCCGAAGATGACCTTTTTGGATCTCGTCTGATGTAAACAAGGAGATAATGAAAAGATTACTGATTTTATAGCGCATTATCAAGCACTTCTTTCAAAAATCTCATATCAGCTGCCTGATTCTGACGTGCATAACGTACTCATAGGGAACTTACAAAGGCCTTAGCAAGAGAAGTTTTCCTTGATGGAATACCCTTCTTTCACACATTTGTGTGTAGATTTACGAGAATACTAGCAAATAGTTGCTCAGATTAGAGGACCCTCTTTGCGTTCCCATTCTGAGGGAAAGTCCATCGTATGAATCTCTAGGAAGGGTAAAGCCATTGCGAATGTAGTAGCCAATGTCGATGACAACGACCTCAAAGGCAACCAGAAGTTCACAAAGTTGTTAGAATATTATACTTCCATCTTACCAAAATTATTGAAGGATAAGATCATAACTTTGCCGACCCCTAAACTTGTTAGGGAACCTTACCCTAATTGGTATGATGGGAGCACTTATTGTTAGTACCATTGTGTTAATGGACATGATACTGAACTCTGTATGCGGTTGCGTCATGAAATACAAGACCCAATCGAGGACGGTACCATTCATCTCAATGGGAACAAGCAGAACACTAACAAATCAGTGGCAAAGACTAATAGTGAATTGCAAATATACACAACCATTTTCGTCGCATTCTGCTAACATGATTATTGATCCCACTGATTTTGTTTCTCAACTCGAGGCCCATGTAAACATGGTAATGATAACTTCCATTGTTCCATCCACACCCAGTTTGCCAGACGTTACATTTATGTCACAAGATTTACCCTTGAACAACAAAGCTTCACCTCTCTACATTCCCACTCATTTCAATGGTAACATTGTGACAAGAGTCTTTACAGAACCCACGAGCCATGTGAATGTTATTACTAAAGAAACATTAGTATTGAATTCACTACAAAAGGAAAAATATGAAGAAAGAAAATCTACCATCCATACACATGATGGTATGAGTCTTAAACCCTATGGATTGATTACTTTGTCCATCCTAGTTGGACCTAGGATTGTTGACACAGTCTTCAATGTCATCCCAGAGTTAGATCTGTTCAGAGTGAAGCTGGGCATTCCCTGGTTAGCTTTCATGAATGGAATTGCCTCTGTTATCCACAAATATTTAAAAAATTTCCACGAGGGTGTCGTGCATGTAGTGCATGACACTGGATATCAGCCCTTGGTATCTCATGGTGGATATTCATTGGATCACTTATGGCCCTCCTCGGTCGGTCCACTTCCTCCAAGGACATGCCTACTTTACAAGAACTATGTGAAGTAAAAAATTGGGAGCAAAGGGGAGCCAGAGCCGACCCTTACTATGACAGGGAAACATATTGCCTCCTCTTCCTAGGAAGAGAAGAAGAATCCCACACCAACTGCTATTCCTTCTCTGAAAGAGAAGGAGAAGTCCACGCTGGCACCTTCTCCTTCCCACAAAGGAAAAGAGTAGGCTATATCATTTTCTCCCTCTTCCCCGAAGAAAGAGGAGAAGCCTATGATGGCTCTCTCTCCTTCTCACAAAGGTAAATAAAAAGTGACTTTTTCCTGGACTACCTCATCTTCTCCCTTTTCTTGGGAAGAGTATTGGATGAGCAGACTCGGTGGCTACCCATTGAGTTCGATGATCCCTCCTTGGCGTAGGCCCAAGATTAGGATCACGGACCTCCCTAATGAATTTCCTAGACCATGGTATTATTTATATGATAGAAAGAAAGGTTCTAATAGAGAATTCGATCTGTGACCTCCTACTACTCCTAATCCTAAGACAGTGAGTGGAAAGAGGCCCACCACTGAGGCTCTTGAGTCGACTCTTCTTATCCCTCCCCAGCCTACTCCAATTGCCCCCATATAGGAACCTATTCCTTCACCTGAAACGACCATAGTGGACATTCCTATGGTTGAGTAGGAATCTCTTATCCCTTCGCAAATCCTAGCCTCTAACTCCAAGAGCCATAGAAACTGCCTTGGACATGAATGCAAGCGCTGACAAAAGGCTCTCCTGGTCGAGCAGGCCACCTCACAATGGAAGGAGGAAGGAATGAACACTCCTATTTTGGGACCTCCTACAACGTCTTCTTCCTCCCTTCCTTTTATTTCTCTTTAGTATGATCCACTCCCAGCTTCCGTTGCAAGAATGAATGCACCTAACCCTAAACGGGTATAGGTGTTCATCACTCCTTCGGCAGAGCTACCTTTGTTGATGACCATTCCAGATATTCAGCCCTTCCTAAAGACCATGGATATGGTTAAAACCTCGGTCGTGTCTATTGCGGTTATTTCTTCCTCTTCCTCTACACCCCTAGCTTCATCTGTGGGGAGTTCATCTCCTCCAACAAAGAAGAAGGCAGAGGGTGATCCTTAGCAACGAAGGATGTAAGATGAGTCCACCTTCCTTGGAAGATGGCCCTATGCTGACTTCTTATGTCCTTGTAACAAAACCAGTCCCGACTTCTCCTGAGTTCGTCACTGCTCTTGAGTCATTCAATGAGCTCAGCAGTGAATCTCAGGCATAGCCTGCCTCATCCGCTAAGAATAGGTGTGGTGTCCTTATGGGATGCATGTTTAATTTCGTAGACGAGGTCCCGGCCTTGGCGGAAATCTTCACGAAATCACTGAACTTGACTACACAAGAGCTTGATGGAGAGGACCTTGAGGGGCCCTCTTCCTTAGCCCTTATTGTGAGAGGGCCGGATGCTCCTCATCTTAACATCCCACCATTGCAAACTCATCCTTCTTCCCCTAATTAGGATTTGGATTGGGAAACAAACGACCTCTTGGCTGATCAATGTTAGGAGGAGGCCCTTTTTCTTGATCTTGTGTGTGTGTGTTTTATGATGTGTTCCCTCATACTCTTGCTATGTGTTCCTAGATTACCCTCATCACCCCTGTTGGTGCTTGGATATAGGTGTAGTTTTTGTGTCATAAACCTTCTTCTATTTGTATCCTCATTCTTCCATGTTTGTGCTTGACTTTCGATAAATTGGGGATGATGCAAAGCATTGGGAGCATTTAGACTTCCCTTCCATGTTGACCCAATTTTTATTTTTACTTTGTTTTCCATGCATTCTTCCTGATATGGTTGGGGATTGATGATCTTTCATCTTGCATTACAGTTACCTATTATTATTATATGAGATCAGATAGATCTGACCCCGCTAAACTAGATCCCCCTATGCACTTTGTTTGTATTTTTCTTTTCTCTTTTGCTTTCTCTTTACCTTTCTCTCTTATTTGCTTGAGTTTTCCCTCCTATGTGTGACAACGCTCTTCTTTAACACTTCGATTTTCAGAAAATGAATTCGTTGCCAATGAATATTTTCTTGAAAATCTTCACAAACTTTACCTTAGAATCGCATTCTCAACTCGGAACCCTAACAGAACGTGTTTCCTTTATCACGAGTTCATAAAGGAAGGACTGGAAGGCCTTCCTTCAAAGTGGGAACTACTTTTACTTCCCCTCATGTGGGGGCATGTCCTTCCTTTCAAATTCCTTGATGAAGTGAACATCTTTCGAAAGGATTCCTTGATGACAAATCGCTCTAAGATGAACAACTGCTTTCGAACTGTGTGTCCCTTGAGTGGACCCCTTTTCACGATGGATTCCCAAGGGACCCTTCTTTGAGAGTCTTAACCTTGAATGGATTCCTTCGCATCTAGCCTGGTGGAAGCTCGACTAGACTTCTTCCATTCACCTTTTCGCGTCTAGCTTGGGGGCAGCTTGACTAGACCTTACCTTTTGAACAACGCGTCCCTTGAGTGGACCCCTCTCCTTTTGAAGGGTTCCCGAGGGATCCCTTTGAAATTTTTTCTTACTGATGGTCTGCATGACCGACCACTTTTGACATGGTCTATCTTTGGGTAGACATTTTGCCGCTTTTGACATGTTCTATATGTGGGTAGATGTGTTGCTGCTTTTGACATGTTCTATGATCTATGGGTAGATATTTCACCATTTTTGACATGTTCTATCTGCGAGTAGATGTGTTGCCACTTCTGGCATGTTCTATCTACGAGTAGACATGTCGTTGCTTTTGACATGTTCTATCTATGGGTAGATGTGTCGCCGCTTCTTGACTCTGCCAAGTCCACTTCCTCAGGGCTTCCTTTATGTGATAGATCTTGTGGGTTGCCTCCTTGCAAGTCTGCAGGCCTATGAGATGCTTTGTTGTTCCAACTTCATAGTTCCGAGTAGCTATAAAGTCCTTCACTTTCCCTGCACCTTCAAGTACGCTAGACCGAGTACTGCTTCCTCGATGGTTCAAGTATACTTTTCTAGCCCTATTGTCTTCTTGATCTACTTTACCGACCACTCATAAGTACTTGTGTTTGCTAAAGTGGGGTAAAAATGTATAAGAGTGAATTTGCACCCTATGTGCAATTCCATTTTTTTCCTTTGTCCACCTTAGAAAACCAAGTTTGGAGGCTTAATACCACCTAATCCCACTGCTTGCATCACACTTGGTGCCTATTTTGAGCGTCAGTGGATGCGTTTCTATCAGAGAGGCTTGTGCAGTGTGCTGAAATCCACGTGACACGCTTACATCCCTGGAAGATTCCTGCGACTGAGCTAGCAGAGGCGTTACTCTTCTCAAATTGGTAGTGAAGTTGTAACACCTCATTCGGCTGACCAACTTGAATATGGTTGTTTGCTTCCATTCCTTCTTCAAATTCACCCCTTCAACATTCAATCTAGCTTCTTTAGAACTCTTCATCAGCTCAAGCTTCCATTCTTGCACTCTCACATTCACTTTGAAGCTCACTTTCACTCACTCCAAGCATTCAAGCACACCATTCCAGCCAAAGCTCCACTCTATCACTTTGATAGAGCATGTTTGGAACCACACCATTGTAGTAGAGGCTTGAGTTCCTCTCATTTCTTCCCCAAGCAGCCTTGAGTGCTCTTGGTGGAGGTGGCAAGCTTCCCTCTCCTCTCCTCTATCACCTGGTTGAGTAGCATAATACTACTTTGTAGTGTTTGTATTCTCTTTACTATACTATTTCTTTATCTCATTTCCTTGACTGTCTGTGGAGGTGGAAACACCTAAATGAGGATCTGACTGAGGTAGGCCCCTATATAGCCACCCAACATTTTCCCTCTTTCTATGTGTAGGAGTACATGATCTTCAAAGGATCAGTTAGCGAACAAGTTTCTCAGTGAGAACCTACTTTCCTTTGTCACTCTTGCATTTCTACTTTACAACATTAGAGAATACATTGTTTATTTGCTAGTGTCATTCTGGCCCTTTTAGTTAGTCAACTGGGCCATTAGTCATTTGAGCAAGTTTGACCTTATTTCTACTATTGTTTGGTCGTATGGATGCCAACGCACTTTAGAGACGCCAGCATGCCGCACTGTCAACCAATGACCACACTCCCTTCTTTGGACAGAGAGCTTCCTAAGACATAGAGTTGAACCTGAAGACTGACTCGCCTAGCCCCACCTTATAACTGAAAAATTGTAGAGTGGTTATAGGACATCATAGTCCTCATCATTCTCATCCTCGTAACCCTAAACATTGCACTTAGCTGAGGTAAGTTAGGGCAGCCTCTCGCATCTTGACCCTCTGTGACCTGGGGTCTTTCACACGGTGGTCCCCGTCTCTTACAATTTATAATATTTTATGAATTTTTGAAGTGGACACATCCTGAAAAAGCTAAAATTTGAGTGTGCTCCCCCCTCAAATTTTTGAAAACTAGTACAAAATTGAATATTTCTTTTTCATTACATGTAGAATGGAGTCTAGTTTATAAAAATGTAATTTGTTTCAAAATTCGATGAATGAGTAAAAATATATTCCAAAACTAACACATGTTGGTTTTTGACAAAAAAAGAAGGCACTAACAAGAGATGTTATGGATGAAAACCTTAACATAATCAAAACATAAAAAAATAATTATATATTTAGATATCTAAGAGAGAGCCTAACATCATCACATTATTTTATAAACTTCCATTGAAAGATGTGCAAACTTGACGGTTAGCATGACCAAAATTATGTGAAATTTCATTACCCTTTCAAAAAATCACATCCTTGGCATTTCCCAATGCAACTAATTTGGTGAGCACCAGATTTGGAGAGTACAAAATTTGGCACTCACCAAATGTTGCATTGCATTTGGTGAGAGAAAAAATTGACACTCTTTAACAAATCCACTTGCAAACTACTATTTTTGTTTATCAATAATCAAGATTTTGCATTTTTACTATTAGGGAATATAGGATCATTAAGTTAATCATTCAAAAATATTTCTAATAAATTGTAATCCTCCTTAGGATATAGATCTAGGTTTGGTTGGCTCACCTTTAAGGTTGATAGTCAAACAATTCACCTTGTTGATCTATATCCTAATGAAATTTATATAAATGTGGAAATGGATCTAGGTTATGGACACTATCTTAGATTCACCACATTTTTGTTGAATGCAAAAACGACAGCTGAGAGGGAGGGTCAATCAGTTGTACATTAAAACTTCCAAACCATCATAAACATTTAGATGCACATCAACTTAATTAACCCTTAATCTATTAGAATGATTTAGCATGAAAGAAAATAACATAAACTGAAACACATCAAAAAGTAGAACAGTAAATGATCCCACAATAATGGGTTACAGTTTTTGGCCAAACTTGACATTAAAATCAGGATTTTTCACCAGACATTCACTTTCTTACACCTATAGCAGCTAAACCATTAAGGTTTTGAAGATGAATCAAACTAGTCATTTGTTAGATATTTTGTGTAGATTCTAATTATATTTTTTAAATAAAATTAAAAAATAAATTGTGAATCATTTTATGTAATTTTCAATAACTTATTTTTTCTACTAATCAACATTTTTAAAAAGTGATGTTTACTTCGGCCCATGTAACCTTTTTTATAGATAGGATACAATTCTAATTTTTAAAATACAAATTTTTCACACCAATATCTAGGGAATGGATACTTTTTCATTATTTTTTGTTACATATTTTTTAAAATTAATTTTCCAAGTCAGCGTAATTATAATTTGGACCAAGGTGTACTTCGGCCCGCATATTTTTTTTTGTATTCATTTGAATTAACTTATTCTTTTTTTGTTGGAATAAGGACATCAATACCTAGTGTACATGTATTTTTTATAATTTTTTTTCTCTATTTTTCTATTTTTTCATATGTGTGAAATAAAGAACTTGAGGTTCATTGAAAATCCTACATTCACAAGAAATAATAAATAAATATAATAATCAAATTAAACATATATAAAATTATACTTTTTGGGAAGCTTATAATAAGGGTTGTAGGTTTACAAAACATAAATTTTAAATGAATTCATTTGATCACCCAAAAGGTAAATCAAAAGTGGTTTTTTATCAGCATTTTTATAGGTGTAGAGGAGACTCGATTATAGGTATGGTTTAAATCTAACAAGGTTCTATCCAAGGGGGTTTGATCAATCTCTCTTTAATTAAAATAATTTAAATGGAACCTTTAAAGTCATAAATCATTTTATTTTCTAAAAATATGTGATTTTAGGCAAAAATCAGGATGTCCAAAAAAGTGTAACCCATTATTGTGGCAAACATTTACGTGGAAAACGAAAGAAGGGAAAAGCAACAATGAGTGATTAGCTCGTGCAATATAAAGTAATTGCAACATTGAATACAATGGGCTCACTGCTAGAGGGCTCACTACCCAAAAGAAAGAATGGATTACTGTTATATTGTTGGCATCAATAACACTATCATGTAAGACATCCTTGTTTGAATTAGTATGAGAGGTCATCATATTCATATTCATATTGTGGATATATTGTAGGAATCAAAATTATACCACATAAAAACTTTAATGTAGATTAGTTTTATGCATTAAATTCAGAACCCTAAGCTTGGGCGCCTCAATTTCGAACAACTTTTCAAATGGTAGGCATTTGTTAAAGAAAAACATTGTAGTCTTTCTCCGAATGCCTTCATGAAAATAAAGACTTTCTAATCTCCGCTTATACATCCTGAATAAAGCATGAGATAAGTAGAGGACATAGTTTTTTGATGGTTGTAGGCCTTCTTCATACCACACGTTTTTAAGAGTTACAATCTCTTTTGCTTCCAACAAAGAATTCCATCATGATTTCCCTTGTTCGTCATCTTCTTACTGCTTGCTCTGAATATTCTGATGGAATTGCTACTCTCCCATAACTAGATAATTGTAGTCTATCCTGTTGCTTTCCTTGTCATGGAAGACACTAACATATATCCTTGCAATGAGGATAGATACACGACATATCCTGCCACTAGCACCTGATAAATCATAGTGTAATTGTGTCTAATCCATAGTACGTTATCAGCCATTGAAAATGTGGTGATGGTGTCAAGACCTCTGAGATGGACGAGCAACAGAGAGAAAAGGTGCTATTGACCTCCGCCCACATTTGCAAGTGGCATTTCTCAACAATACAAAATCTCCTTTGCGCCTCTGTGCAATAAATAACTAGAAATGTACTCCCACAAGATCATTACTGCCATTACTGACTTTGTCCCAACAAAATTGCAGTAGGAGAAAGTGGCAAAATAGAAAATTTGAAAAATAACGACATTTCTATTTCATCATCCTTCATGGAGAAGACAAAAGCGCATGTACCATCATGTTATGCATGCTTTTATGTATGTTGTTATGTATGCTTTTATGCATTTTTGTATGTACATAGGTGCATTTTTTCTAGGAGTTAGCTGACTCCATTAGAAGGTAGAATAAACTATATTATCTTAAGAATATATGAAACTCTCTACTATCAGCTCTGTTGGTGAATTTTCCAGTAGAACCCCGCAATTATCTAAAGAGTAGCCAACTCTTATAGTGAAGAAACTACAAGGTTAGTGGCCAACACAACGAGTCTAGGATTTTGTGATCCTTACTCCTTCACTTCAGGCTCTGTGAAACCTAGGAGGGTGATCCCAATTGTGCTTTCGTGAAGTGTATTCAATTAGTAACACATTTATACATATATTGACTCCTATTTATTGCAAATAAAACCCATCTCACTGAAGATTTGATATATCTTTAAGTGAATGACTACTTACTTGCTAAGAATCAGAGATATTCCTAACCCACACTATTCTTGAAAATATTTTAAATGAATATTGTTCTTATTTTAAGTTCATAGCCAGGTGTACTATTTGCTCATTTTTTTGCAAGATTTTTGAACAAACTGACCAGTGTCTCATCAATTGAAGCAACATAGTCAAATATGTAAGCACCAGTAATATATAAACTACTCAACATAGAGATAGGTTGACTATTTTCATACTACTTTGCATTTATGAAAACTCACAATGCCTAAAACACTTACTCCTTAAAAATCCTAAGCTATTCCTTACAAAATCTATAACCCTCTTCAAGCATTTTAATCAACTCTTTGAGTTAAAGCTAAAAACATAATCATACATTCAAATGGAACAATTGATGATAAATGATAACACCATTAGTATTTTCATTCATAACTTGTGAGAAATATACATAGGAGAGTATTTG
This sequence comes from Sequoia sempervirens, assembly GCA_007258455.2. NCBI lineage: Eukaryota > Viridiplantae > Streptophyta > Pinopsida > Cupressales > Cupressaceae > Sequoia > Sequoia sempervirens. Next base: position 6,937,300 of record VDFB02137365.1, on the reverse strand, counting down.
TTTCCAGACTAATATTTGTTTTGATATTAGTAGTTTAGTTACATGCAATCATTGTAGAAAATGGAAGACTAAAATACCACATTCCACATCCTCTACATGAAGACATGCCAACTCCTCAAAAGGCAGAGTTTGTTGGAGTAGCGTTGAATTCTCGTCCTTGTTGACCAAAGAAGATTCTCCACTCGTAGCCCTAGCATAAACCTGCATACTACTCGGAAGAAGCCTATATGCCACCAACGTTAGGAAGTCTGGCACTTCTCCAATACACCAACCTAAAAAAATTCCACATCAGCACTAGAAACAAGAAATCACATGAATTCTAAATAGGACAATCCTAACAAAAGGGCCATGGTTTCATCAAAAACAAAAAAGGGGCAGAGTCATCACTCTGAGTCATCAGCCTCAGAGAATACTAGCCAGTGCTTTGCTCATGGTGGAACTGGAGGAACTGTCACCTCCTCCTCATTAGGATCTTTAGATGGTACTAGGGAGAGGGGATAATAATCACCCTCTAGATCAGTGTCACCCTCACTGTTTGAAGGGCTATCAGAAACCTCACTAGGAGAATTGCGTCCTCCCAGATAGGCCTTACGGTACTTGCACTTTTTATTTTCCCTCTTTTGATATTCCACTAGCTTTTTTCCTTTGAACTTGACCAGTTCGTCTAAAACAGTTCGGATCCTCAGGTGGTAGTTACTCCTGACACCATATTTTTTGAATTTCCTACGTCCCCTTCTACTCTTTGGTGTATCACGAGCTCCCTGTTTATCAACTTCATTCTCAGGGGCATTCTCCTTAGGCTCAAGAAAACTCAATCTCATAGACCTTTGGACTGGCCTAACAGACTCCCTGAACTTACTCATCCTCCTAGTGATAAGGACCATAAGACCTCTACCAATTTTTCTCTCAGACTCAAACTGAATGCAATTTCTGAATGAGAAATATGGCCATCGGTCCACATTATAATGATCCATACAAGTGTGCCAACCATTAATTCTTCAAAGAAAGCTTGTGTGCACGAGCTGACAATAGTATGCTTTGATCTTTTTAATCTTAACCGTTGATAATGTTTTAAAAGATAAATCAACGGGTAGATTACAATGCAACCACTTATAATTAAGTTTTAATTATGCTTTTAATGCTCCTTTAAATTAGAAAATCCATGAGTAGATATACATCCACTCTGTCCATAGCATCAATTAAAACTATTGGTGCTATAATTACCAACTTACCCATTGGAATTAAATCACCTGTATTTCTTTGTAACAAAACAACGAGGAATGATCCTGATCTAATCTCAAAATATTGGTTCATACATTACCCTACTTTGTTTTTGCCTTCTCCACATGTATCAATAACTATCAAGACTGACAGCTGAAATCACAAGCATGTGCCTCAAAGAGAAAAGTTGAAAATAGTGTCATTTAGAAATAATGCCTTCTCAGCTAAATTTAGAAGTATTCTAACTTTATTAAAACCCATTAGAGCCTTTTAGAAAGTCCACATGGCACTTGCCCGCTTGCCTGTTGCAAAATACAAGATAGGGTCGGGGCCCTCACGAGATGGCGAGTAGTGGTCAAGATTATGCCACGTCACCTGCCATCGACCGTCAATTTCATCTCTTACGAAACAAACCTCCATCCTCAAAGCTTAGTAGGTCCCACAATAATGATAGATGTTGCTCCGCCTGCTAGCCTATGTGACTATCTTTCCTCACTGCTATAAATGGATGGGTGCACAGGGAATGACTCTAATGAGAAGATGTGTCATGACGTCCACCGTTGATCTTCCTTCAGACTACATCCACTACCCTTCTGGAGACACTGGTCCCACCATCTGGTAGTACTACGTGGCCATTGCCCCACTAGCCCGTGTCTTTGAAATAACATGAAATAAATTAAAATGGGCGTGCGGGGAGTGGTAGAGATGTGGCCACGTCTTCAATCCTACAACTGTTGATCTTCCTTGAAAGGCGCCATCAATCTTCACCAAGGAGACCAGGCCCACTAGCATACCAGACATGTGATTGAAGCCCATCAACCTATTTGAATAAAATAAGAAGAAACAATCCAGTGCGGGCATACGGGGAATGGATGGGATTAATTCCCCACAATCGGATGACTAGCATGAAGTTCTATTTTTGCACATGCTGCAAAAGTTAATTTTTAAAAGGGGCCACCCCTAGGCATACAAGAACTTGACCCATATAGGATGAGGACTTTAAAGATTTATAAAATTAAGCTTTCGACCATAGGAAACTTTAATATTGAAAAGGATCAAGGTGACCGACAGACCTAGGATCAAGGGCCAGTAAAAACAACGATCTCAATGGCATACGTGACAACTTAAATGACCGGAAACTGGGAATAACAAGTCAATGCAATATTAGAACGACCAAGGGTTTTTTAATTCACAGACCATTTTGGGAGATTTTATGAATATAAAACCCTAACACAATGATAAGGATATGATCCAAAATCATAAATGAAGACCCAATCCAGACTTTGCACAAGTTAAGGGTGGAACCAAGAAATTTTCTGAGGGGTTCCATCAAGCTCCCCTTGTCTTTGTGTACTTAAAAGGCCATAATCCTTACGCAGTCATTTACTGTTGTCACTGGCACCAAGCGTTTGTATTTTCTCTTTGCACTTTATGTTCTATTTGAGCAGTGACTGTCTTCTACTGGTGTCTTTAAGCTTAAGTATATTCTTATACCACTATGGTAACTGGAGCATGTGCAGTACTACATGGCCATTGCCCCACTAGCCCGTGTCTTTGAAATAACATGAAATAAATCAAAATGGGCGTGCGGGGAGTGGTAGAGATGTGACCACGTCTTCAATCCTACAACCGTTGATCTTCCTTGAAAGGTGCCATCAATCTTCACCAAGGAGACTAGGCCCACTAGCATACTAGACATGTGATTGAAGCCCATCAACCCGTCTGAATAAAATAAGAAGAAACAATCCAGTGCGGGCATATGGGGAACAATTGGGATTAATTCCCCACAATCGGATGACTAGCATGAAGTTCTATTTTTGCACATGCTGCAAAAGTTAATTTTTAAAAGGGGCCACCCCTACGCATACGAGAACTTGACCCATATAGGATGAGGACTTTAAAGATTTATAAAATTAAGCTTTCGACCATAGGAAACTTTAATATTGAAAAGGATCAAGGTGAACGACAGACCTAGGATCAGGGGCCGGTAAAAACAACGATCTCAATGGCATACATGACAACTTAAATGACCGGAAACCCGAAATAACAAGTCAATGCAACAATAGAATGACCAAGGGTTTTTTAATTCATAGACCATTTTGGGAGATTTTATGAATATAAAACCCTAACACAATGATAAGGATATGATCCAAAATCATAAATGAAGACCCAATCCAGACTTTGCACAAGTTAAGGGTGGAACCAAGAAATTTTCTGAGGGGTTCCATCAAGCTCCCCTTGTCTTTGTGTACTTAAAAGGCCATAATCCTTACGCAGTCATTTACTGTTGTCACTGGCGCCAAGCGTTTGTATTTTCTCTTTGCACTTTATATTCTATTTGAGCAGTGACTGTCTTCTACTGGTGTCTTTAAGCTTAAGTATATTCTTATACCGCTATGGTAACTGGAGCATGTGCAGTACTACGTGGCCATTGCCCCACTAGCCCGTGTCTTTGAACTAACATGAAATAAATCAAAATGGGCGTGCGGGGAGTGGTAGAGATGTGGCCACGTCTTCAATCCTACAACCGTTGATCTTCCTTGAAAGGCGCCATCAATCTTCACCAAGGAGACCAGGCCCACTAGCATACCAGACATGTGATTGAAGCCCATCAACCCGTCTGAATAAAATAAGAAGAAACAATCCAGTGCGGGCATACAAGGAACGGCTGGGATTAATTCCCCACAATCGGATGACTAGCATGAAGTTCTATTTTTGCACATGCTGCAAAAGATAATTTGTAAAAGGGGCCACCCCTAGGCATACAAGAACTTGACCCATATAGGATGAGGACTTTAAAGATTTATAAAATTAAGCTTTCGACCATAGGAAACTTTAATATTGAAAAGGATCAAGGTGACCGAAAGACCTAGGATCAGGGGCTGGTAAAAACAATGATCTCAATGGCATACGTGACAACTTAAATGACCAAAAACCGGGAATAACAAGTCAATGCAACAATAGAACGACCAAGGGTTTTTTAATTCACAGACCATTTTGGGAGATTTTATGAATATAAAACCCTAACACAATGATAAGGATATGATCCAAAATCATAAATGAAGACCCAATCCAGACTTTGCACAAGTTAAGGGTGGAACCAAGAAATTTTCTGAGGGGTTCCATCAAGCTCCCCTTGTCTTTGTGTACTTAAAAGGCCATAATCCTTACGCAGTCATTTACTATTGTCACTGGCGCCAAGCGTTTGTATTTTCTCTTTGCACTTTATGTTCTATTTGAGTAGTGACTGTCTTCTACTGGTGTCTTTAAGCTTAAGTATATTCTTATGTCGCTATGGTAACTGGAGCCCAGCTCGACGGATTCAGTCATTCGCAATGGAGAGTGGGTAAAACCAACAAGCATTCCACTCCTCGCTGCTCCACTAAGCTTTAGTTAATGCTTAATTAAGTTTAGTCAAGTATTGTATTTGTATTTTGATGTTAACCGACCGGTGGTAATCATGAGGTTTTATGTGATGTTCTTTCCCTTTTAAATTACAGATTACCAGCTCAGCGAACTCGGTACTTCATAGCAGAGAATTGGCTAAGCCAATTAATCTCCACTCCGTGTTGCCCGCTATGTGTTCTAGGTCATTGGTATTCTGGGTGCCGGGCTTGGTGGTAAAATGTAACGCCCTGCCGAGCGGACCCCAAAGGAACTAATAACAACGGAACAATTTTTTTTTTTTAAAGAATATAATAAACATACTTAAGTATTCTAACATAACAATGTATTAAGCTACACAACTCATTCCATTGGGGTACACGAAGTGACATTACTATTCTAACCCATAACCAAGACAATAGATTAAACAATAGTTAAACAGTTACATAAATCTATTCATCCCCATTTCATCATTTAAAATATCTATTAAACAATAACCATATTTATAACATATGTACACATGACAATGAAAAATACTATAAAGATATGAGGCATTTATATTACCACATAAATAACACAACTTAACACAACTATTACCAATGATCGTTCCTGAATAAATACATGGCCCAAATGAACATTACATCCAAATGATAGTAAAATACAATTGATAGAAAGTACATCTCAATAACTACATATACAATTTACAACAAGGTCATCCCAACACATGTGGGAGACAATACATCAATGAATACATTACATCTGAAGTATAACATACATCTGGTACAAGAATTACTGGATCATCAACATCCTCCAAAACCCTACAATAAAAGATATATCTGTAATAGAAAGGGAACCCAACTGGGTGCGAAGCACGTTCCACCCAACCACCCCCGTGCTGAGAGTAGACAAGGAAGGGTCCCCGACCAAGCACGCCTAACAATAACAAGGAATAACTCCAAATAGACAACTTAACATTAAGGACCACTTAGAACTCAACAATGACAAATCCAAAGGCACAACAACAAACCACTTCAGAACATAACAACAAGTCATAATCACAACATCAATGAAACTCAAGACATAATATCAAAGACTATTTCCAACAATAACCAAAGAGAAATCAATAAATCACTTAACCACTACAGACACAATATCACTTAACAACTACAATCACAAAGTCACTTAACAACTACAAACATAATATCACTTAACACGAGGTTACAATGCTTCCAGAGAACAAAGATCATGAACATCGCACAATAACTGATTAACTGTTGACATAGGAAGATTGTCATGCACAAATTGCCATGAGTTACCCTGGCTCAACCTTCCTAGGCTACCGAACCCCCATCCTAGGTTACCCTGGCTTGCCTCTACCGGCCGTCGGACCCTCACGCAAAACTATGCGTCCCATCTCATCTCGAGCCTTATCTTTCACTTGCTTCACGAGAGAGAGACATTCTTTATCTTTATTAGTGTGAAAGATCCCCATTAATTCTTTTAGATTATCACTTAATTAAACTCTAGGTGAGTTACCCTGGTGCCCCTTTGTGTGTCGGACCCCCACAAAGAGCCACTCTCCTATCGACAACACACAAGGTACAATACCACAATAGATAACTAGACAACATAACCTCACCAGTCCAAGGAGGAAACAAAACAAGGAAACTCACTCCGAACATTGGAGGAAACCAAATACAAAAACACACTCCTTCCAAAGGAGGTACAAATCTCATTACCCTCTCCTATTTTCCAGGAGGCACAAATCCCCGTTCATAGAAACTTGGTACCACATCATAGTACAACTCTATACCATTCCCAAGGTGATTCACAAAATGAACCTCTACACAAAACATCCCACTCTAGAGAACCTCTCTGGAAGACTTACATAGATCCTTAACCCCATTTTCCCGACATGGAGAATAAAAGAACATGACAGAAAAGCATTCCAGGCAACTCATTATCTAATGTTAGGGTTTCCTAAACCCAGTCAAACACAGTTTTCAATCTTTCATTTACTCAATCAAAAACACCAAATTCATTTCCCAACATTGAAGTATTTACAACCCAAACATTTACTCTAAATTTCACAATTAACTTCCCTAACCAAAGCGTTCCAATAAAATAAAGTCATCTGAATAAAATAATCAACCCTTACTCTACGTTTAACAACTTGAGAATATACAACCCAAATCAAAACATTTTGTTTATTTCTAATTTTCTCGATTACATTATCACATGGTAATATATAAATAGTATATAATTATCCCCTCTCTCAACATATAAAATCCATATATATACATATAATTAAAATAGATACGCCAATTTATACTTATAAAATCTATCATAAAAATTATTCTACTTCCACACACACATCTATATAAAATAAATATACTACAAAATAAAGTCTTTTTATAAAAATCATTTTACCAAAAGTATATTACAAAATTCATTAAATATCATTTAGAAAATTAATAAATATATTAATTAATTATATAAAATTATATTATCAATCATATTCGAATTAAATAAAAAATTAAATTATAAAACCATTTTTCTTAAAACAAATTTAAACTAAGTCACATTCGAATATTATAAAAATAAAAATTGAATTAAAAACTCAATATATATGTATATATATATATATATAAAATAATATATAATAAATATATATTAAATAATATATAATATATATATATATATTTATATATTTATATAAACTAAATATTAATAAAAAACCAAATCGCATTAATAAATGAAAACCAAATTAAATAAAAGAAATTTAAAAAAAAACAAATGACTGAAAACTTTTTAAAGGGCGAATTGCCATACATTACATAATCATGTGTGGCACGTAGTCTAGGGTACCAGCGGCAGGCTGGCTGTATCTGTGGTGGGTGACTCTGGCTGAGTTCTCCACTTGGGGCAGTGGGATGGCGTGGCCGGCCAGTCCACCCCCCTATAACAGAAATTTATATTTTATTTTTATTATATATATATAATTTAATTTTCATTTTAATAATTTCATTTAGTTTTAATTTAATTTTCGATTTCGGATTTCAAAAAAAATAACAATGAAAGAACACATAATTCCATAAACAATTTTCTTTTAATCATTTCGTTTTTAAACAAAATTAAAAATAAATAATAGATTAAAATCTATAATACATATATTTATTTTTTTAATCTGTATCCATATAAATATATATCTAAATAGGAAAGTAAATATATTTATTACCCATAAATTAGCATAAATATTGGGAACAATCGGATCTTCACACAGATATAAAAGTAATCGAGTAAATAACTTAAATTCATAATAACAATGAATTTTATTATAAACAATAATTTTCACTACTAAACTAAAGAATCTTGAAAGGGTTTTCCTAAAATTTTCTACAGAAGATCCAAGGGTTTTACTACAACAAGGTTTTCAAATCACAGGATCTCTTTCAATGAATTTCTCAAACACAACAAACAGATATTGTTTCAAATAACAACAGAAATAATAATAATTAACAGAAGAAAACCTGGAGTCCCACGTTTGTTGAAGAATCCCTTATGTAGCCTCCTCTCGTCTCGATTTCCACCTGCAGCTCACTCTTCGAATCTATCTTTCTTCAGAACCACAATAATTTTCCCAAAAAAAAAACACCAAAACCAAAACTATATTTTTTTTCTTTTCTAGATCCCCAAAACAACAGAGCCAAAAACTTGTGTGTCCATCAATCTCCCATAAAAAAAAAAAAAATCAAAATAAAGATTCCAAAAAGCTCTTCCGCTTTCTTTTTCCAAAAAGCCTCTTTTCTTATTGGTCCTTTTCCCAACTTTTAAAAGCACAAATTATCTACAATTTAATTAAAAATAATTTATTTAATTCAGATATTATCTTCACATGATTTTCTAATTTAATATTAATAAGAAGATAATATTTAATTATCCTCATCAATATTCATTTAATTAATTATTATCAACAATATTATTTAATTTAATTTCTTGCACTTTAATTAATTAAATACCTTTTTAATTTACAATAAATTTAAATTTAACATTTTTCTAACTCGCAATTAAATCAAAACATCTAGAAAACTTTAATTAATTTTCTTATCAAATAAGATTAATTGCTCGAACACTAACCATAATTAAATACTCAACAATCAAAATGCATAACAACAAGGACAACACTTCAGTCATGACACAACAACTACAACAGGACGACGGACTTGGGACGGGGACACTTCCAAACCTACTCCCTTTTTCAACATTTTTACCCATTGGGTTAATTTATTGCTCGCCCTTTCCTGCCGAAGCAGGTGGAATCGAGACTTATTCCTACAATCCTGCATCCAAATAAACATCAAGTAGCACATGTATATATATATATATAGTCAAACATCTTATCGTGAAAAGGAATTGCAGTGTAGCAGGGCACTCGTGAACGAGTGATGCTACACTTTCCTCTCACCTAATCTATTCTAAAAATTACAATATCAATGACGAACTAACATTTCTAACCAAATTGATCATACGATAATGTGATTACTTAACTACTGCATCATAACTAATTATTAACCATCACATTATAAAATAATACTGAATTAAATAACATCACCATAGAATCATCATATTGACATATAAACATTAATGAAACACTATTTGAATAATAAATAATCCAATCAACACACAGAGTATCATAAATCATACTAATAATGTCACATGCAACAATTAACTAAACTACGCATCCGCACACACTAAGTCGGTGAATGAATCACCAACACAAATCAGTATCATGCTAACACACAAGAGAAACCAATAGTAGCAAATAGTATCAGAAATATGGGGGTATTACATCCTCCCCCCTAGAATATGGCTTACTCCTGGAAGCCAGTAACTATATATATATATATATAAAATAGATAAGAGTAAGCACACAACCACCACACAGAGAACACGCCACAAACCTCTATAACTAACCACATATTCATTCATTTCCTATTACCATATTCCATAATTCATACCATATAACACGCAAAAGCAACTCCAAACCCACACAGGGTCAATCAGGCAATCGCTTGCACAATGAGGTAAAGCACAAGAAGACATACAAGGGTGGACATAACAACAAAGCTGGTTGTCATCCACCACACACAACACACAAAATTCACACACAACACAATTGTCCATAATGCATTCTTCCAGTAGGAAGGATATCGGTGCATTGTACACTACACCGAGGGTCATATCCCTTCCACTAGTTTCCTGCGCCATTGGACCTACACCACGTAACAACTTCTGGGTAGCCAAGTCAGATCAACCCAAAAGGGAAAAGATAAACTAACGACAAAGCACCTAGGTCGACGCCATGGCTCATAATGCCTGGAGTATTACCTACGCAACTAACAACTTAATGGGTCCACATTATCCCAGAGAGCCCAGTGTTTAAACTTGGGCTCTGATACCAAGTTGTATGGCCCCGCCGTGCGGACCCCAAAGGAACTAATAACAACAGAACAATTTTTTTTTTTTAAAGAATATAATAAACATACTTAAGTATTCTAACATAAAAATGTATTAAGCTACACAACTCATTCCATTGGGGTACACGAAGTGACATTACTATTCTAACCCATAACCAAGACAATAGATTAAACAATAGTTAAATAGTTACATAAATCTATTCATCCCCATTTCATCATTTAAAATATCTATTAAACAATAACCATATTTATAACATATGTACACATGAAAACGAAAAATACTATAAAGATATGAGGCATTTATATTACCACAGAAATAACACAACTTAACACAACTATTACCAATGATCGTTCTTGAATAAATACATGGCCCGAATGAACATTACATCCAAATGAGAGTAAAATAAAATTGACAGAAAGTACATCTCAATAACTACATATACAATTTACAACAAGGTCATCCCAACACATGTGGGAGACAATACATCAATGAATACATTACATCTGAAGTATAACATACATCTAGTACAAGAATTACTGGATCATCAACATCCTCCAAAACCCTGCAATAAAAGATATATCTGTAACAGAAAGGGAACCCAACGGGGTGCGAAGCACGTTCCACCCAACCACCCCCGTGCTGAGAGTAGACAAGGAAGGGTCCCCGACCAAGCACGCCTAACAATAACAAGGACTAACTCCAAATAGACAACTTAACATTAAGGACCACTTAGAACTCAACAACGACAAATCCAAAGGCACAACAACAAACCACTTCAGAACATAACAACAAGTCATAATCACAACATCAATGAAACTCAAGACATAATATCAAAGACTATTTCCAACAATAACCAAGGAGAAATCAATAAATCACTTAACCACTACAGACACAATATCACTTAACAACTACAATCACAAAGTCACTTAACAACTACAAACACAATATCACTTAACATGAGGTTACAGTGCTTCCAGAGAACAAAGATCATGAACATCGCACAATAACTGATTAACTGTCGACATAGGAAGAGTGTCATGCACAAATTGCCATGAGTTACCCTGGCTCAACCTTCCTAGGCTACCGAACCCCCATCTTGGGTTACCCTAGCTTGCCTCTACCGGCCGCCGGACCCTCACGCAAAACTATGCGTCTGATCTCATCTCGAGCCTTATCTTTCCCTTGCTTCACGAGAGAGACATTCTTTATCTTTATTAGTGTGAAATATCCCCATTAATTCTTTTAGATTATCACTTAATTAAACTCTAGGTGAGTTACCCTGGCGCCCCTTTGTGTGCCGGACCCCCACAAAGAGCCACTCTCCTATCGACAACACACAAGGTACAATACCATAATAGATAACTAGACAACATAACCTCACCAGTCCAAGGAGGAAACAAAACAAGGAAACTCACTCCGAACATTGGAGGAAACCAAATACGAAAACACACTCCTTCCAAAGGAGGTACAAATCTCATTACCCTCTCCTATTTTCCAGGAGGCACAAATCCCCGTTCCTGGAAATCGGGTACCACATCATAGTACAACTCTATACCATTCCCAAGGTGATTCACAAAATGAACCTCTACACAAAACATCCCACTCTAGAGAACCTCTCTGGAAGACTTACATAGATCCTTAACCCCATTTGCCCGACATGGAGAATAAAAGAACATGACAAAAAAGCATTCCAGGCAACTCATTATCTAATGTTAGGGTTTCCTAAACCCAGTCAAACACAGTTTTCAATCTTGCATTTACTCAATCAAAAACACCAAATTCATTTCCCAACATTGAAGTATTTACAACCCAAACATTTACTCTAAATTTCACAATTAACTTCCCTAACCAAAGCATTCCAATAAAATAAAGTCATCTGAATAAAATAATCAACCCTTACTCTACGTTTAACAACTTGAGAATATACAACCCAAATCAAAACATTTCGTTTATTTCTAATTTTCTCGATTACATTATCACATGGTAATATATAAATAATATATAATTATCGCCTCTCTCAACATATAAAATCCATATATATATACATACAATTAAAACAGATACGCCAATTTATACTTATAAAATCTATCATAAAAATTATTCTACTTCCACACACACATCTATATAAAATAAATATACTACAAATAAAGTATTTTTCTAAAAATCATTTTACCAAAAGTATATTACAAAATTCATTAAATATCATTTAGAAAATTAATAAATATATTAATTAATTATATAAAATTATATTATCAATCATATTCGAATTAAATAAAAAATTAAATTATAAAACCATTTTTCTTAAAACAAATTTAAACTAAGTCACATTTGAATATTATAAAAAAAAAATTGAATTAAAAACTCAATATATATATATAATAATATATAATAAATATATATTAAATAATATATAATATATAGATATATATTTATATATAAATATATAAAATAAATATTAATAAGAAACCAAATCGCATTAATAAATGAAAACCAAATTAAATAAAAGAAATTTTAAAAAAAAAAAAAAACAAATGATTGAAAACTTTTTAAAGGGAATTGCACATACCACAAATATTACAGTGCAACGTAGTCTACCCCCCAGTTCTGTACCTCATTTCTTGTCTTGTGTGTGTACGCCTCCAGCCCATGGACACGGCCGTCCACCCCCCTATAACAGAAATTTATATTTTATTTTTATTATATATATATAATTGAATTTTCATTTTAATAATTTCATTTAGTTTTAATTTAATTTTTGATTTCGGATTTCAAAAAAAATAACAATGAAAGAACATAGAATTCCATAAACAATTTTCTTTTAACCATTTCGTTTTTAAAAAAAATTAAAAATAAATAATAGATTAAAATCTATAATACATATATTTATTTGTTTAATCTGTATCCATATAAATATATATATAAATAGGTAAGTAAATATATTTATTACCCATAAATTAGCATAAATATTGGGAACAATCGGATCTTTACACAAATATAAAAGTAATCGAGTAAATAACTTAAATTCAGAATAACAATGAATTTTATTATAAACAATAATTTTCACTACTAAACTAAAGAATCTTGAAAGGGTTTTCCTAAAATTTTCTACAGAAGATCCAAGGGTTTTACTACAACAAGGTTTTCAAATCACAGGATCTCTTTCAATGAATTTCTCAAACACAACAAACAGATATTGTTTCAAAGAACAACAGAAATAATAATAATTAACAGAAGAAAACCTGGAGTCCCACGTTTGTTGAAGAATCCCTTATGTATCCTCCTCTCGTGTCGATTTCCTCCTGTGGCTCACTCTTCGAATCTATCTTTCTTCAGAACCACAATAATTTTACCAAAAAAAAAACACCAAAACCAAAACTATATTTTTTTTCTTTTCCATATCCCCAAAACAACAGAGCCAAAAACTTGTGTGTCCATCAATCTCCCATAAAAAAAAATAATAAATCAAAATAAAGATTCCAAAAAGCTCTTCTGCTTTCTTTTTCCAAAAAGCCTCTTTTCTTATTGGTCCTTTTCCCAACTTTTAAAAGCACAACTTATCTACAATTTAATTAAAAATAATTTATTTAATTCAGATATTATCTTCACATGATTTTCTAATTTAATATTAATAAGAAGATAATATTTAATTATCCTCATCAATATTCATTTAATTAATTATTATCAACAATATTATTTAATTTAATTTCTTGCACTTTAATTAATTAAATACATTTTTAAGTTACAATAAATTTAAATTTAACATTTTTCTAACTCGCAATTAAATCAAAACATCAAGACAACTTTAATTAGTTTTCTTATCAAATAAGATTAATTGCTCGAACACTAACCATAATTAAATACTCAACAATCAAAATGCATAACAACAAGGACAACACTTCAGTCATGACACAACAACTACAACAGGACGACGGACTTGGGACGGGGACACTTCCAAACCTACTCCCTTTTTCAACATTTTTACCCACTGGGTTAATTTATTGCTCGCCCTTTCCTGCCGAAGCAGGTGGAATCGAGACTTATTCCTGCAATCCTGCATCCAAATAAATGTCAAGTAGCACATGTATATATATATAGTCAAACATCCTATCGTGAGAAGGAATTGCAGTGTAGCAGGGCACTCGTGAACGAGTGATGCTACACTGTCCTCTCACCTAATCTATTCTAAAAATTACAATATCAATGACGAACTAACATTTCTAACCAAATTGATCATAAGATAATGTGATTACTTAACTATTGCATCATAACTAATTATTAAACATTGCATTATAAAATAATACTGAATTAAATAACATCACCATAGAATCATCATATTGACATATAAACATTAATGAAACACTATTTGAGTAAACAATAATCCAATCAACACACAAAGTATCATAAATCATACTAATAATGTCACATGCAACAATTAACTAAACTACGCATCCCCACACACTAAGTCGGTGAATGAATCACCAACACAAATCAGTATCATGCTAACACACAAGAGAAACCAATAGTAGCAAATAGTATCAGAAATATGGGGGTATTACATCCTCCCCCCCTAGAATATGGTTTACTCCTAGAAGCCAGTAACTATATATATATATAAAATAGATAAGAGTAAGCACACAACCACCACACAGAGAACACGCCACAAACCTCTATAACTAACCACATATTCATTCATTTCCTATTACCATATTCCATAATTCATACCATATAACACGCAAAAGCAACTCCAAACCCACACAAGGTCAATCAGGCAATCACTTGCACAATGAGGTAAAGCACAAGAAGACATACAAGGGTGGACATAACAACAAAGCTGGTTGTCATCCACCACACACAACACACAAAATTCACACACAACACAATTGTCCATAATGCATTCTTCCAGTAGGAAGGATATCGATGCATTGTACACTACACCGAGGGTCATATCCCTTCCACTAGTTTCCTGCGCCATTGGACCTACACCACGTAACAACAACTTCTAGGTAGCCAAGTCAGATCAACCCAAAAGGGAAAAGATAAACTAACGACAAAGCACCTAGGTCGACGCCATGGCTCATAATTCCTGGAGTATTACCTACGCAACTAACAACTTAATGGGTCCACATTATCCCAGAGCGCCCAGTGTTTAAACTTGGGCTCTAATACCAAGCTGTAACACCCCACTGTGCGGACCCCAAAGGAACTAATAACAACAAAACAATTTTTTTTTTTTAAAGAATATAATAAACATACTTAAGTATTCTAACATAACAATGTATTAAGCTACACAACTCATTCCATTGGGGTACACGAAGTGACATTACTATTCTAACCCATAACCAAGACAATAGATTAAACAATAGTTAAACAGTTATATAAATCTATTCATCCCCATTTCATCATTTAAAATATCTAGTAAACAATAACCATATTTATAACATATGTACACATGACAACGAAAAATACTATAAAGATATGAGGCATTTATATTAACACAGAAATAACACAACTTAACACAACTATTACCAATGATCGTTCCTGAATAAATACATGGCCCAAATGAACATTACATCCAAATGATAGTAAAATACAATTGACAGAAAGTACATCTCAATAACTACATATACAATTTACAACAAGGTCATCCCAACACATGTGGGAGACAATACATCAATGAATACATTACATCTGAAGTATAACATACATCTGGTACAAGAATTACTGGATCATCAACATCCTCAAAAACCCTGCAATAAAAGATATATCTGCAACAGAAAGGGAACCCAACGGGGTGCGAAGCACGTTCCACCCAACCACCCCCGTCCTGAGAGTAGACAAGGAAGGGTCCCCGACCAAGCACGCCTAACAATAACAAGGACTAACTCCAAATAGATAACTTAACATTAAGGACCACTTAGAACTCAACAATGACAAATCCAAAGGCACAACAACAAACCACTTCAGAACATAACAAGTCATAATCACAACATCAATGAAACTCAAGACATAATATCAAAGACTATTTCCAACAATAACCAAAGAGAAATCAATAAATCACTTAACCACTACAGACACAATATCACTTAACAACTACAATCACAAAGTCACTTAACAACTACAAACACAATATCACTTAACACGAGGTTACAATGCTTCCAGAGAACAAAGATCATGAACATCGCACAATAACTGATTAACTGTCGACATAGGAAGAGTGTCATGCACAAATTTCCATGAGTTACCCTGGCTTAACCTTCCTAGGCTACCGAACCCCCATCCTGGGTTACCCTGGCTTGCCTCTACTGGCCGCCAGACCCTAATGCAAAACTATGCGTCCCATCTCATCTTGAGCCTTATCTTTCACTTGCTTCACGAGAGAGAGACATTCTTTATCTTTATTAGTGTGAAAGATCCCCATTAATTCTTTTAGATTATCACTTAATTAAACTCTAGGTGAGTTACCCTGGTGCCCCTTTGTGTGTCGGACCCCCACAAAGAGCCACTCTCCTATCGACAACACACAAGGTACAATACCACAATAGATAACTAGACAACATAACCTCACCAGTCCAAGGAGGAAACAAAACAAGGAAACTCACTCCGAACATTGGAGGAAACCAAATACGAAAACACACTCCTTCCAAAGGAGGTAGAAATCTCATTACCCTCTCCTATTTTCCAGGAGGCACAAATCCCCGTTCGTGGAAACCGGGTACCACATCATAGTACAACTCTATACCATTCCCAAGGTGATTCACAAAATGAACCTCTACACAAAACATCCCACTCTAGAGAACCTCTCTGGAAGACTTACATAGATCCTTAACCCCATTTGCCCGACATGGAGAATAAAAAAACATGATAGAAAAGCATTCTAGGCAACTCATTATCTAATGTTAGGGTTTCCTAAACCCAGTCAAACACAGTTTTCAATCTTGCATTTACTCAATCAAAAACACCAAATTCATTTCCCAACATTGAAGTATTTACAACCCAAACATTTACTCTAAATTTCACAATTAACTTCCCTAACCAAAGCGTTCCAATAAAATAAAGTCATCTGAATAAAATAATCAACCCTTACTCTACGTTTAACAACTTGAGAATATACAACCCAAATCAAAACATTTCGTTTATTTCTAATTTTCTCGATTACATTATCACATGGTAATATATAAATAATATATAATTATCCCCTCTCTCAACATATAAAATCCATATATATACATACAATTAAAACAGATACGCCAATTTATACTTATAAAATCTATCATAAAAATTATTCTACTTCCACACACACATCTGTATAAAATAAATATTCTACAAATAAAGTCTTTTTATAAAAATCATTTCACCAAAAGTATATTACAAAATTCATTAAATATCATTTAGAAAATTAATAAATATATTAATTAATTATATAAAATTATATTATCAATCATATTCGAATTAAATAAAAAATTAAATTATAAAACCATTTTTCTTAAAACAAATTTAAACTAAGTCACATTCGAATATTATAAAAATAAAAATTGAATTAAAAACTCATATATATATATATAAAATAATATATAATAAATATATATTAAATAATATAATATATATATATATATATTTATATAAACTAAATATTAATAAAAACCAAATCGCATTAATAAATGAAAACCAAATTAAATAAAAGAATAAAAAAACAAATGGAGAAACTTTTTAGGCAATTATGCATACGGTACATAGTCGGGGCGGTGTCTCCCCCACTAGCTGGATAATATAGTCTGTGCATAGTCGTGGTGGCTGTGTCGGCCTCCACTTGGGGCCCGTGGACGGTACGGCCACGACCGGCTGTTCACCCCCCTATAACCAAAATTTATATTTTATTTTTATTATATATATATATAATTTAATTTTCATTTTGATAATTTCATTTAGTTTTAATTTAATTTTCGATTTCGGATTTAAAAAAAAATAACAATGAAAGAACATAGAATTCCATAAACAATTTTCTTTTAATCATTTCGTTTTTAAACAAAATTAAAAATAAATAATAGATTAAAATCTATAATACATATATTTATTTGTTTAATCTGTATCCATATAAATATATATACAAATAGGTAAGTAAATATATTTATTACCCAGAAATTAGCATAAATATTGGGAACAATCGGATCTTCACACATATATAAAAGTAATCGAGTGAATAACTTAAATTCATAATAACAATGAATTTTATTATAATCAATAATTTTCACTACTAAACTAAAGAATCTTGAAAGGGTTTTACTAAAATTTTCTACAGAAGATCCAAGGGTTTTACTACAACAAGGTTTTCAAATCACAGGATCTCTTTCAATGAATTTCTCAAACACAACAAACAGATATTGTTTCAAAGAACAACAGAAATAATAATAATTAACAGAAGAAAACCTGGAGTCCCACGTTTGTTGAAGAATCCCTTATGTAGCCTCCTCTTGTCTTGATTTCCTCCTGCAGCTCACTCTTCGAATCTATCTTTCTTCAGAACCACAATAATTTTCCCAAAAAAAAAACACCAAAACCAAAACTATATTTTTTTTCTTTTCCAGATCCCCAAAACAACAGAGCCAAAAACTTGTGTGTCCATCAATCTCCCATAAAAAAAAATAATAAATCAAAATAAAAATTCCAAAAAGCTCTTCCGCTTTCTTTTTCCTAAAAGCCTCTTTTCTTATTGGTCCTTTTCCCAGCTTTTAAAAGCACAATTTATCTACAATTTAATTAAAAATAATTTATTTAATTCAGATATTATCTTCACATGATTTTCTAATTTAATATTAATAAGAAGATAATATTTAATTATCCTCATCAATATTCATTTAATTAATTATTATCAACAATATTATTTAATTTAATTTCTTGCACTTTAATTAATTAAATACCTTTTTAATTTACAATAAATTTAAATTTAACATTTTTCTAACTCGCAATTAAATCAAAACATCAAGACAACTTTAATTAATTTTCTTATCAAATAAGATTAATTGCTCGAACACTAACCATAATTAAATACTCAACAATCAAAATGCATAACAACAAGGACAACACTTCAGTCATGACACAACAACTACAACAGGACGATGGACTTGGGACGGGGACACTTCCAAACCTACTCCCTTTTTCAACATTTTTACCCATTGGGTTAATTTATTGCTCGCCCTTTCCTGCCGAAGCAGGTGGAATCGAGACTTATTCCTGCAATCCTGCATCCAAATAAAGCGTCAAGTAGCACATGTATATATATATATATATATATATATATATATATATATATATATATATATATATATATATATATATATAGTCAAACATCCTATCGTGAGAAGGAATTGCAGTGTAGCAGGGCACTCGTGAATGAGTGATGCTACACTGTCCTCTCACCTAATCTATTCTAACAATTACAATATCAATGACGAACTAACATTTCTAACCAAATTGATCATAAGATAATGTGATTACTTAACTACTGCATCATAACTAATTATTAACCATCGCATTATAAAATAATACTGAATTAAATAACATCACCATAGAATCATCATATTGACATATAAACATTAATGAAACACTATTTGAATAAACAATAATCCAATCAACACACAGAGTATCATAAATCATACTAATAATGTCACATGCAACAATTAACTAAACTACGCATCCACACACACTAAGTCGGTGAATGAATCACCAACACAAATCAGTATCATGCTAACACAAAAGAGAAACCAATAGTAGAAAATAGTATCAGAAATATGGGGGTATTATAGAAAATGAGTCTCATAATATATGTTGCGGTGGGTTCCTGATGGCCAAGGGCACAGTTTGTTGGTGATGGTGGTGGGCCCTCTAATCTCATTGTTTTATCATCTAAGAGGCTGTTTGTTGGATGCTGCATGGCATTTCCTGATTACAGCAGATGAAACCTTTGCAACACAGAGTGCCTTAATAAAATAAACTACCTACTGTCAACTTTTTGCTAACCATTAGGTGTTGCATGGGAGGTCGTTGACGAACGCTAATTGGCTATTGTCTTGGAGATGACGCAGATGGTGGGGCCTCTTACAAGCAACAAAGAAATACAAAGGGAGGGCAAGGTAGGCAGTCGGATGCCATAGAGCAATTCCTACCAAAATGAATGGGTCCATGAATACGAGGGTGAATGCCAAGGTGCCATGAGTCTCCTAGTTGCTATAGATGGTGAGCTTAGTGTGTTTGTCACTCAAGGCTTAACTTTTCAAAGGTAACCAAGTTTTTGTGATAGGTGAAACATACCAGTAGCCGTTAGGGATAATTTTGTGGATTCATGCAGAGTGTAAAATAGGTCCGATTTCAATTTTCTTTTTGGGCTTCTTCATAAGCGAGTTAGGACCTTAAAATGAAAAATTTGGCTTCTAGGTATTTAAAATGCGCCTTGTAGAACCTATAAAGCGAAAGGTGCTCAAAAAGGGTGTTTTAAAACCTGCATCCCCTACATCTTTACGACTTCGCCAATACTTGTTCATTTAAACAACGAATAAAAAACCACAAAAATGTAAGGTGTTTTCAATAGTTAAAAATGTGTTTTCAATAGTTTTCAAAGCGTTTTTTTTTTTGGTCAACTACACATTCAATAGTGAACATATATTGGTGTAATTTGTAAATTTTTATTGGCATAATTAAAACAATGTAATGACTAAAATGTAAACGGTTATTGGGGGTAAGGTGAACAAGAAGTAAACAACAATTGGATCATGAATGACAATTGGGGGTTTTCCCCTAGTGGGCGTTGTGATTGTTTCATATTCATTCCTCAATAAACTCTTCTCAACAAGTAATTATCCATGTATTTCTTTTTCGAAATCACTTGTGTTTCCATTCAAAAAGCTATAAGCTCAAGGTTTTTGCTAGTTGGTTTTTTGGTTTGAGATTCATATATTCTATGGTATTTATTGTTGAGGAAAGGGGATCTATGGGTAGTTGATTTGTAGGAAGAGTGTGTTAGGGTATTAATTTGAAAGAAGATTTAGGACAATCAACTCAATGTCTTGATTTTCAACTAGATATAGTTAGTATTATCAATGAAGTAGGATAAAATTGTTCTACTATCTGATTATGCTAGGATCTTTAAACTTTAAAAGATGTTCAAATCTTTCATGAGGTGTTCATGGTCATTTTTTCTTAAAATGTTACAAGAGTGATGATTATGTAGCCTACATTTGCTTTCCCTTAGACATCTGGAGAATAAATTGAACTTCAATTATATTTTGTAGCAGTTTTTTTTTGTGGGGTTCATGATGTCGAAGCCTATAGGTACTGCTTATCTTTTGCAAGACTGATTGTGTGAATCTGTGGACCTACCATGATTTCAATGGTTGAGTTAATTGGTTGGAGAAACATGGGAATTAAATTGATTAGTTAGGTGAAGAATGTTGGGACATCTATCACAAACTCATTAGATCTTCATAAGACATATTTTGGATATATACGCATTTTTTCCTGTATAGTGAGGGTTTTCTATATTTGTGTTCCTAGCACTTCTTTGTTTGTTCTTTATTGTCGACCTAGTCTAGGGTGTTAAGTGTTGCAATTCACACTTTAATTTTTCAATGCATGTATGTGTATGACATCAAGAAGGTGATTTCATTGCATAGCCTTTTATTGACCTAAGTTTCTTCTTGCACACATTTCAAGAGAGTTGTGTTCATCTTTGATGTTACATTTGATAGCATGAGTGTTTAGGAGTGCATCTAAATTAATATGCAACCATCTTATACAATTTTCATATGCAACCATTATAAGTCATGTCTCACTACTAGTTTAAGGTTTAAACACATGTTTATATTTTGGATTTGAGGTTTTATAATGTCACCCAACTAGGATCAAGACATTGGTCTCTAGCAATTTCTTCTTCTACCACACTAAAAATAAAAAAATAAAATAAAATAATATATATATATATATATATTCTTTCTCATTAGACTTGTCATAGTGGTTCTTTCAACTATGCACGACCATTGTTTATTCACCCTATACAATATCCTATGAGTGTCAATGTTAGAAACATTATAAGAGGGTTGTGTTTTGTTCTTTTCATTTATAGTCACTTGTCTAAAGTATACTTTTGAATTACAAAAATTATTGTGCACAAAAATTGGCCTACATATTTTTGTATGCATGATTTTTGTAATCTAATCAAAAGAAGTTTATAGGTCTTAATACTTAATTCTTAATGAAATTTTTTAGGAGCTTTCATATGCACATGGTAGGGTCGTGTAAGCATAACATGTTATTTTATTTCTTTAATTATCTATAATTAACCTCAAAGATCACCCTCCCAGGTATAGTGGAGAATAAACTGAAGAAAATCCATCCCCCTTATGAATTATTATTTAATTGTCAATTCTCAAATCACAAGTTTACTCATAATTCTAGGTTGATAGTCCCATGGGCTTGTCTTGACCTTTAGGATTGCGGAGTTGTAGTTCTTATCACCAAAAACTAGTGTTATTGTTGCAAAAAGAAAAGGTTATTGATGCACCAAATATATTCATATTAGGATATAATGAAGAGTTGATCAATGATGGGATTTCTTTAAAGTGAAGTGTGAGAACTTTGATCAAATTTCTTCTTTGTCGAAGAGTTGTGACTCTACAATATTCAATTATATTAAAAGATATAATTTGAAATTTGAAAATTTAAGCTAGAAGATCTTGAAGGCTTATTTTTGGTATGGAAGATTCTAATATTCCCACAAACAATAACAAGATAAATGGAAAGTCAAGGAAATGGGTAGCTCTGCTACTATTTTCTCTTAAAAAATTGATGTAGGTACTTGTAGTAGAAAATATATTGTTGTAGCTATTACAGACAAATATACTTGGGATGATTTAGTAGAGACAAATATAAGAAGTCCAATAAAATTAGAAACCAATAATTTGATAATAAATTTTGAAAGTCAATAGCTAGAATCCCAATAAATTTTAAAACCAAAATATTCTTGATCAACTTTAAAATGTGAATCTACCAAATTCAAAGCTCTATTATTACCTAATATCCTACATATCATCTACTCTACTTCCTCACATATGAAACTTACTCATGATGCTTAAAGACTTGTTTAGAATAATGCAAATGATTTTGAATACACTATAGATGATAGATTAATTTTTTCAATGAACTTAGAGCCAAATATAGTGATTCACAAGCCCAAGTTTATCCACAAGAAGCTCATCCTAAACAACAATGGTCTATTTATAATCATAGATAACCTATCCCTAGTCAAGCTTTCAATAAACTTTATCTAGCATACTAGCCTCGAAATGATAAAAGAATTTCAGTTAGAAATAATGTGAAAAGAGATCACCCTATAACTTGGCCACACTTTGGAGTTGAAAGGTATAGGTAACTAGGCTTTTATGGTATCCCAAATATCCAAAGCTAGTGCCAAATGGCATAAGGAAACAAATCAATTGCTAGCAAAGAGCATCTACGCCAATTGCTACGATCCCAAATATCTTGAATCCGACTGTTTCTGATAACAGAAAAAGTTTAGTCATCTTTTACTATGGATTTTACGACTCGACTTTACTTTTTGCACTTGATTATATTAAAAGATATAATTTGAAATTCAAAATTTTAAGCTAGAAGATCTTGAAGGCTTATTTTTGGTATGGAAGATTCTAATATTCTAATATCGAAGAGTTGTGACTCTACAATATTCAATTATATTAAAAGATATAATTTGAAATTTGAAATTTTAAGCTAGAAGATCTTGAAGGCTTATTTTTGGTATGGAAGATTCTAATATTCCCACAAACAATAACAAGATAAATGGAAAGTCAAGGAAATGGGTAGCTCTGCTACTATTTTCTCTTAAGAAATTGATGTAGGTACTTGTAGTAGAAAATATATTGTTGTAGCTATTACAGACAAATATACTTGGGATGATTTAGTAGAGACAAATATAAGAAGTCCAATAAAGTTAGAAACCAATAATTTGATAATAAATTTTGAAAGTCAATAGCTAGAATCCCAATAAATTTTAAAACCAAAATATTCTTGATCAACTTTAAAATGTGAATCTACCAAATTCAAAGCTCTATTATTACCTAATATCCTACATATCATCTACTCTACTTCCTCACATATGAAACTTACTCATGATGCTTAAAGACTTGTTTAGAATAATGCAAATGATTTTGAATACACTATAGATGATAGATTAATTTTTTCAATGAACTTAGAGCCAAATATAGTGATTCGCAAGCCCAAGTTTATCCACAAGAAGCTCATCCTAAACAACAATGGTCTATTTATAATCATAGATAACCTATCCCTAGTCAAGCTTTTCATAAACTTTATCTAGCATACTAGCCTCGAAATGATAAAAGAATTTCAGTTAGAAATAATGTGAAAAGAGATCACCCTATAACTTGGCCACACTTTGGAGTTGAAAGGTATAGGTAACTAGGCTTTTATGGTATCCCAAATATCCAAAGCTAGTGCCAAATGGCATAAGGAAACAAATCAATTGCTAGCAAAGAGCATCTACGCCAATTGCTACGATCCCAAATATCTTGAATCTGACTGTTTCTGATAACAGAAAAAGTTTAGTCATCTTTTACTATGGATTTTACGACTCGACTTTACTTTTTGCACTTGATTTCAGAATAATTTTTAAAGGAGTTGAAAGGAAGTTCTTGCTTAATTTATTCTTGGTTTTGAACTTAATTTACTCTTGCTCTGTTTTGCTATCATCTCTTCTAGGCCGTTCTGTTTGCAGGCTTAGAGGCCCTGGTACGGCAAGGAGCTCATAACTCAGATCAAAAGCATTGAATTGTGAAATAAATAAATAATATTAAACCATATGAAAATCCAGGAGATACAAGCCTTACAAAGTAGAATAAAGTATGGTATCTTAATAATGTGTGAAACTCTCTACTGTCAGCTTCCCTTGTCTCTGTGTACGGCAAATGTCATAATTGTTATTCAGCCATTTACTGTTGTCACTGGATCCAAGCTTTTTTATTTTCTCTCTGCACTTTATGTTCTATTTGAGTGGTGACTGTTTTCTACTGGTGTCTTTAAGCTTTATGCCGCTACGGTAACTGGAGTCTAGCTCAACGGATTCAGTCATTCGGAATGAAGAGTGGGTAAAGCCAACAAGCATTGCACTCCCTGCTGCCCCACTAAGCTTTGATTAGTGCTTAATGAAGTTTTTCCAAGCATTGTATATATATTTCGATGTTGATCAATCAGTGGTGGGAGAAATAATTCATAAGTTGAGCATGTTTCAATAGTTGTTATAGTATATATTGATTTAATGTTCAATATTTTTAATAATATTGTATTAATACTTGTAACTTTAAAGTTGTTAGTGTTGATCATGATTATCTATAATTGAATAAAATGCATTCCTTAGATCTAAAAAACAACAAATCATGTGATGTCACATCAACACTCCAGTAAAACATGACTTAGTACACAACTATCGGTCTAACTTTCATTTTGGACACTTTTAGCAAAATGCATTCTAATGTGGTATCATATTTGATGATGTGGCCTTGAAACTTTAATTATAGGTAGGAGACTTGCCAAATAAGCTATTGTGGACTCAATCACATAGAGTTGGCTAAGAAAAATAATATCCACTTTGTGTTGCCTACTTTGTGTTCTGGGTCATTTGTATTCTGGGTGATGGTCTTGGTGGCAATTCCAGTCCCATAATATATGATGTGGTGGGGTTCTTGCTGGCCAAGAGCATAGTTTGTTGGTGTTGGTGATTGTGGTGGACCCTCGACTCTCATTGTTTTATTATCTAAGAGGGTGTGTGTTGGTGGTGCATGGCATTTCTTGAGTACAGAGGATGAAACCTTTGCAGTACACAACACTTTAATAAAATGGACTACTTTAAACTCTCTAGCTATTAGCTATTATACGAGAGGTGGTTGATGAATGAAAAATGACAATTTTCTTTTCAAGATGATGTAGATGGTGGGCATTCTTATAGACAAAAAAGATATACAAAGTGAGGGAAAGGTAGGCAATTGGATGCCATAGAGAAATTCCTACCAAAATGAATGGGTCCATGAATGTGAGGGTGAATGGCAAGGTGCCATGTGTCTCCTTGTTGGTAGATGGTGAGCCTAGTGTGTCTAATCACTCAAGGCTTAATTTTACAAAGGCTAATTAAGTGTTAGGGGAGAGGGGCTAGTAGTCATGTGGGCTAATTTTGTGAGCATATAGTAGTTGCATGGAATATCATAGGACCTCCAAAAGTTTTGAAATGTGGACTAGCCTCTTATCTATCTATAAATAAGGTTTGGAGGTGTGAATCAACATGCAACTTGCCATATTAGCACATCTACTAAGAAGTGTCCAAAATTTGACTTTTTAAAGATTCAAGTGAAACTTAATCATAGTACCCCTAGTAGTTGAATAAAAAATATCATTTGTTGTTGTAATGTCCTAAATTGCATGCTATATAATTTCACATTACATAGCCTTCCTCTTTATGTACAAAATATAATTATGCTCTTTAATCCAAATTTCATCCCAAATTATCCTTCAACACCTTGCATGCTCACTTCCTCAACTATTAAGGTTGATTTTCACTGAAATGGATGCACACTATGTAGACATTCATGCATCACACTATAGTCTCATAAATTTGTGATTGTGTTAGCCATTGAGATGTTACACTTACCACATTTTGGTAGTGTAAGGCCTTTTCCAACCTGCACTTTTGTCGAGAATCACTTGGGCATGCTATTTTAAACCATAAATTTTCCTCTTCGCATCCCATCTTGATCTTTTCAACTTCATACACAACACTCTAGAATTCTACACCACTCTCTAGCTCATTTTTCTCATACATAGTTTTCTAGAACTCCATTATTCCACCATTTCTATTATCACAATGACATCTTTCAAAGCTTAGTTGTTATCATTTGAAGAGGTCACATTCATCTTGAGGATTCTTTCCACTTTGCTTTTGTGCTTGGGGGTGGTAACTATTTGAGATTTTATATTGAGCATATTATCCTTATTTCGTTATCATATCGTTCTTTCCTTTTTTTATATCTATTTTTATTATCTTGTCTAAGGTTGTCTGTGGAGGTGGGAACACAAAAAATGGGGGTTTGATTGAGGAAATCTTCTATATAGCCGCCCAAACACTCTCTTTGGTATTATGTGTGTAGGTATAGTTGAAGGAGGTTTTTGGAGGGAGTATTATATCTCACTGGATATCTTCGGTGATATTTTGAACTCTCCTTTGTTTTCTAAATAATTTAAGTTCATTTAGCATTTCCACTCTAGCTATTTGATACTCGCTTTGTAGTCGTATTTCATAGTCTTTAATATCCAAAACAATGTGCAAACACATTTTGTGTTTCTCTATGGAAGTTCTTCTTTTATCTATCCATATAGGAAACTAGCATGATACAATGTCATCTAATAGTGACCCATGAAACCTTTGTGCTCTACACTTTTGGTTTCCAAGGCTTAAAAAGCTTAGCTAATTTATGTGATCTATAAAAAACACATTTAGTTAATTAGTGGGAAAACTTGAAGGCCATAGTTACTTGAAGACTTATTTGAGTGGAGAGTTGAAAATTGAATTCTCAAAGAATTTGATTATCCTATGTAGCGGCTCATTTTTGAACTCTACATTTTTGTGAGCTCGATGTTAACTTTCTTTTTTAAAATCTTTCTCAAACAAAATTTTAAAAAAATAAATTTTTTTTGTTATCTTCTCTCATTTTTTGGAGTTTACAAGGTTGTTCATTGTGGTACTCTTCTTTGAGCTTTACGACCTAGTCTACAACTTTTGGATACGTAGTTAGGAGAAGCTTGAAAGCTAGCATACCTCTAAACCAATACAATCCCACTAGACCTAACCTGATATTTTCTGGAAATTCTGATCCTTTTGTCTCTTACTTAGTCTTTGGGAATTCTTCTAATTTGAACTCTCAACCTAATTCTGAAACAAATTATCCTCCTAGGACTCATATAAATAATGAGGCTAATTTTAGGGTCCCCTTTAAGTAGGTTCAATATTTGGAGGAGAATTTGAAGCATTTCGAGGATTTCCTTAATCGTGATCCAAAAAATTGATGCATGTAGAAAATCCTCAAAATGCTTGAAGTTAGGACTTTACACATCATGCATGTAAAAAATAAATAGGAATTATCTGATGTTGCAATGGTTTCTTGATTAGATTGCATGAGAGTTTTTTTCATCAATGTTTCAGATCACACTGCATGATCCATCATCAAGATGAAAGAGCTCAAGGAGAAAAAGATTGAGTCCATCATTAGGATGAAAGAGCTCAAGGAGAAAAATATTGAGCTCAATCTTTTTCTACTTGAGCTCTTTCATCCTAATGATGGATCACAGAGTGTGATCCGAAATGTTGATGCAAAAAACTCTCACACAATCTAATCCTAAAACCGCTGCAACATCAAATGATATGGATTGTGGAAACTTGATATCATTAATAGAAATTATCTATTAAATTCAAAATGAAGCATATCTTATTTTGGTAGAATGCTGACAATTTTCTGAATAAGCCCTTTCCATTTCATCATAAATAGATGAAAAAAGTCATCAACACGAAGGGTGAATTTCAAAAAATCATTGAAACCCCTGTAAATAGATTAGGGATGTTTACTTTTTCAAGTTTGGACACTCTCAATCCAAATCCCAAAGCAATACCAAGGAAAAATGGATGTCTATTATTAATGGATATCTGATAGAAATGGATCTCCATTTTTTTAAAGTTAAAATGTTCAGATATCTAATTTAAAAACGCTGAATATATGTTTCTATATTTTAGAAATGGATATTTGGTTCTTAAAGTTAAGAAGTGGATATCCATTTCTTTACCTTAGGAAATGGATATCTGTTTCTTTTAATTACAAATATTAATATATATAAATATCACTATAGATTTGAATTTAACGTGTTATAATATTAATATTAATACAATATACATTGTATTTAATATAAATATTTAATGTTATATTATATAAATATAATATTATATATAATATAATGTAATATAAAAAACTTATTTGATGGAAGGGATATTCATTTCTTTTAATTAGAGATTTTTTTTTTGATACGTAAGGTCAATATAATTATATTAATTAAAAAAGTTGAGTACAAACGTCTACCAAGCAGGAAAAGATCCACCATAGCAAAAAATCCACCACCTTCCCTAACAACTGTTAATGCCATCAAACAGGAAAAAAATGCTCTGAAAGCATTGAAGAACTACCAAACCATAAGCATGAACAAAAGACTGTTTAAGAAACTACACCATAACTAGAAACTACCAATAGACGAGAAAGACCAAACCCTACCCCCAAAGCAAAAAATTGCTAACACCCACATTATAGAAACTTGTTTAAGTTTGCAAATTCTTCAAACTCAATTTTCCAATCTACTTCCCCTACCGCCACCAGACTAAAGAATTTATTTAGAAATTCAACGATTGCCCCTACCAACATTCGATGACGCATCAAACCTGACCTGCGAAAATCCAAAAGGAAGGGGAAAATCGTTACCGTGTCCTCTTCATGAATTCATTCCACATCGTGAGGCCTTGGGCATCCTCTTCCTTCAATTACCACATGTAGGGCTTCATCCACACCTTCAACCAAATCCTCCCAGAACATTTTCACCAGCAATTTCTTTGCTTTAGCCTTCAGAGTTCTCAAATCTAGAATGGAAGCCAGGAAACATGAAGAGACATAAAAGTTATTGTGTTCATACTCCACATTTTCCAAGTGGCCAGTGCCCAGAACCATCTTCATAGCTGCAACCACCAATAGATCATTGTTTAACATAATTATTTTTAATCTCTGGTTTGTAATTTCCTTGAACGTCACTTGTCTTGCCAAAGACTTCAAATAAATAAGCGTGTCAGCTCCAAAACGGGCTAAGCTCGAAATTGAAACCTTAATCACAAACTTCGAGCTCTTCGCCATTAACCTTTCTATAGAAATTTCACTTGGCTTTGGAGAGAACAAACACACACAGACACCACATGCCAAAAAATTCATTGGCCTTCCATAAATAAGCAAACTCTACCCACCATATCGCTATCATCATCCACAAATGGTACCCAGACTAGCGTGTGGGACACCCTTGCAAGGAGGAGAAAATACTTCCCTATTATTTTCACTCATAAAAACTCATGAAATCAAGTTTCGTACATGTCCTCGACATCATGCCGAGAGCCATCAATAAGACCCCGACACACCTTCCAAACACACCGCCACCGCATCCCTTCAAACATTGGCACACGACCACCGTGGCATCCAATAGTAGTTTTGTCAACCACCTTAGAGGGACTCCCTCCCTGCCACCCATCTTTCAATTAGAGATATTAATATATATTTATATATATTTAAAATTGGAACCTCTTAAATAAGTAGTGTAATGATTGATGATATCACACCCACTTTCCAAGATTCCACTCAAGGATAACCTTAGAGATCTCAATGCCAAAGAGAAAGAGATCTTGCAATAGGGCTATTCTAGGGACTGAATATGATCTAATGAGGGGTTTGCCACCAAGTTTAAACTTGGAAAAGACAATAAAATGCAAAATGAAATGAAAAACCCTAGTTGAATGCAAACTAACACTAAATGACCTAGAAAGGTAAATGAAATGCAATAGAAATTTGTAAAACAAAATGTGTGCACCTATAAATCTGGAGAAGGAAGAATAGAGGTTTGGAACACTAAAAAAGTTGCTTTTATGTACAGCTGATTAGGACTCATTAGCCAAGCTGGGAAAATTAGTCTTGTTCCTAAAATAATGTGCAGGAACAAAAATTTGTCGAAAGGGTATCCAAATCTACAAAATCTTGTAAACTGGCTAGAACTAGGACTCATTCATCAGAAGTGTTGAATCAGTCCAGTTGGGATTTTTTGCAACTTCAAAAGCTGATATGATGTAGGAGCATCCTTGGTTCTTGGTAATCTAGCATCAACCAAAAAAAAAATTTCTTTCAGTTTTCTATTCTTGTTCTGTTCTTTCTCAGTTCATGTTGGTGGATTCATCATCTTTGCTCACCAGACCTTGTGGATCTTTGTGTACATCATCAACATGTTCATTTTTCTTGTTCCAAGATTTGAGCGTGATTGCATATTTTTCTAGCAAGTTATCGCTTTCAGATTTCTTGGTAATTTCTTGAATTGGCACTAAAATAATTTTCAAACATTTCAGCTAGTTCGATCATTACGGATCTTAATGGTGTGATTTTATTTGTTTTGTAGAGTGTCCCCGACCTTCATTATAGGTCCACACTTCATCCTATGCATTCACCAAGGAGTAATTCAAATTTGAGGCCGACCTATTCATGCGCACATTACATTTTCTTTCCGTGGATAATGTGATGATCTTTGGCTGACGCGAAAGTTTCCAAAATTTTGAATATGATATAAAGCTTGTAATCGATCATCAGAATAGTTGTGGTTGTTGGAATAGATTAAGATAGATATGATTTGTAAGATTTTGATTGCATACAGGAGCATGTTAGAATTTTGTAGGTTGTATCAAGCCTGTGAGCCGAATCGGTAAGCTCGAATGTTACTGGCTGAATGTAACTAAGATTTTTATTAATGAGAATATTTGCACCTACATTTTCCTCCATATTTTGTGTTGTTTTCATTGTGTTACTCTTGTTTCATGGTTCAGATTGTTCTCTTTGAGGACCCTCCTACCGTGGCTGCGTCAGATTGGTATCAGAGCAAGATTCGATCTATGTGAGGCCATTAGAATTTGTGAAGTCCTATTGAAGATTTGTTGTGGGGTGGTGGATTGAAGATCTGACCTATAGCTACAAAGGACTTGTGTAAAGATGGCAGGAAGAAGAAATGTCAGAGGAAATGGAGCGCGTGGAAATGTAGACCAAGCTATGATGGAGATGTTGAGAGGAATTGCTGCTAGATTAGACGTAGTTGAAATAGCCCAGAGGAGAGGTCAACCAGTTGATGATATGAGTGATGAAGTAGAAGTACAAGAAGAAAGAGGAAGAGAATCTAGCAACCTAGCCTTGATCAAAGAGAAGAGAGGTTCATAAGAGCCGTAACTAAAGTGAATACAAAACCACATTTCAATCCACTGGATTATAATGGTAAGTTGGATTCAAAAGAATTGATTGATTGGATTATAGATGGAAAAATATTTTTAATTTGAAGGGTACAAAGTTGAAAGGACATGCATCCCTTTGGTGGGAACATTTGCAGATAGATAGGAAAAGAAGAGGAACAAAAAAGATAAAGTCATTGGATTGGATGGTGAATAAGTTGAAAAAAAATTTATGCCTCCAGATTATCAGTTTAGTTTGTTCTAAAAGTTGCAAAATTTGAAGCATAAGGAGTCAAGTGTGACAGAGTATACTAAAGAGTTCTAAAAGTTGAATATCAGATCCACACATTCAGAGGATGAGATCGAGCAAGTAGCCAGATATGTGAATGGTTTGAGGTCGTCTATACAGGATGAAATTAGTTTGATCAAGTTGGTGAGTGTGGAAGAGGCATATCAGTGTGCCCTAAATGCAGAAGAAAAGTTGAATAAAAGAAATGAGCAAAGACAAAGTGGAAGAGGTGGAAGATCTCAAAGACGAAGAACTTTTACTAGAGGAGGAAGAGGATCTTTTCTAGATCAGAATAAGGATAAGGAGGTTAGTAAGAATTAAAATTTATACTAGAAAGGTGATGGAAACTCTTACAGAAGAGGAGGTTTTGGTGGTTACTGAAATGAAGGTTACAAAAGAGATGATAGAGGATAGGAGAAAATAATATTCAAGGGAACTTGTTATAAATGTGGCGGAGAAGGACATAGAGCATTTGAATGTAATCAGGGAGAGACAAGTAGGAAGACATGGAACAATAGAAGGATAGCCTTTGTTGAGGAAGAACATGCTAAATCATCTAATAAATTGGAAGAGTGAGAACTGTTGGTGAATAGGAGAGTGTTGTGTCAAAGTGAGTTGGAAAAGGAGCCATTGCAGAGATAAAATTTGTTTTGGACCAGATGCAAGGTAATTGGTAAATGTTGCAAAGTGATTTTTGACAGTGGAAGTTCTGCAAACCTGGTTTATGAAGAGATGGTGACTAAATTGAATTTGGAAATGTTGAAACACCTGAAGCTCTATCAGATTGCTTGGATTCAAGATGAGCATAAGATACTAGTAAGTGAACAATGTTTGGTGAAATTGAAGATAGGAAATTACCATGATGATGTTTTGTGTGATATCATGCCCATGGATATATGCCAAGTTTTGTTGGGAAGGCCTTGGTAGTATGATAGATAGGCTATTCATGATGGAAAGAAGAATATATACACCATTTTTGCTAATGGGATGAAGAAGATTTTGTTTCCATTGGAAGATGTTCCTAAAGTTGAGGTTTGTATGAATGCTAAGGTTTGTTTGGTTGATGGAAGAAGATTCCTTGATGGATTGAGACATGAGAATGTGTGTTATGACTTGGTTCTTAGGAAGGCTGAAGACTTGGAGCATGTAGAAGATGTAGAAGAACACTCAGAAGAGATAAAGGGGATATTGAAAGAATACGAGATCATTTGAGATAATGTACTTGATGGATTTCCACCTGTGAGGAGTATTAGTCACTGTATGGATCTGATTCTTGAAGCTAGTTTTCCTAATAAAGAAGCACACCGGATGACACCGAGAGAGAATGAGGAGTTGAATAGGAAAGTGCAAGAGTTTTTGAGGAAGGATTTGATCAGAGAAATCTTAAGTCCATGTGTAGTACCTGTTGTGTTAGCATCTAAGAAAGATGGAGAATGGAGAATGTGCACAGATTCTAGAGCCATAAACAAGATTACGGTGAAGTATAGATTTCCTTTTCCCCGGATGTATGAAATTATGGATTTTCAGAGTGGAGCTAAGTACTTTACAAATATATATTTGAAGAGTGGATATCATCATATCAGAATTAGAGAAGGGGACAAATGAAAAACAACAGTCAAGACAAATGAAGGATTGTATGAGTGGTTGGTGATGCCTTTTGGACTGACAAATGCACCAAGTAATTTCATGAGATTGGTGAATGAGGTATTGAAGAAATTATTGGGTAAGTTTGCGATTGTGTATTTGGATGACATCTTGATTTTTAGTAAGAGTAGGGAAGAACATTTGTTGCATATAAGACAAATTTTGCAGAGGTTGAAAGAAGAGTAGTTGCTGATAAACATTAAGAAGTGTAGTTTCATGAAAGAAAAGTTGGTATATCTAGGATTTGTGATATCTATGGATGGATTGAAGATGGACCCTAGGAAGGTAAGAGAAATTGTTGAGTGTCCTACGCCAGATATCATTGGAGAGGTGAGATCATTTCATGAATTGGCTAGTTTCTACCGAAAGTTCATTAGGAATTTCAGTCCTATTTGTAGTCCTATGAAAAAACAATGAGAGGAGATAGGAAGGATTTTAGGAAGATGTATGGAGAAGATCAAAGTTTTGAATTGTTGAAGCAGAAGGTGAATGAGCAGCCTGTGTTGGATTTACTAGATTTCAATAAGGTATTTCAAGTAGATTGTGATGCAAGTGGAAATGCAATCGGAGTAGTGTTGAGTCAAGAAGAAAGACCTATAGCTTATTTCAGTGAGAAGTTGAATGATGCTAGGAGAAGATATTCAGTGTATGATCAAGAGTTTTATGCTATAATTCAAGCCTTGAAGAAGTGGAGACATTATTTGTTGCCTAAGGATTTTGTGTTGTGGGTATGTGCAAGATCATCATGGAAAAAATAGGCCCTTAAGTGGCAAAAAATTTAGAAAAATTCAGAGTTAGGCAACTTGACGTAAAAATTTGAATAAGTTATCTTTATTATTTCAAAAACATGTAAGAATAGAATCTATAGCAAATTGAATGCAGTTTCTAAACTACTAGGTTTATTTTAAAAAACAATTTATTTGGTGAAAATTTGAAATTTCAATGTAGTGGTACTTAAATTTTAGGGAAAAAATAAGAAGTAGGTGTCGGTCTGACCACCCTAACCACAATAAAATGATAATATTTTTTATAATATTTTAGATATAAGTAGAGGACTCATGTCGATGTGATGCATATTTTTTGTAATTTTTTTCCAAGTAAATAATTAATTATGATTTTTTTATTACAAGTATTAAAAAATATAAAAACTCATATGTCTGACCACCTTAGCTTGGTCAAAACTTCATGAAATTCAATTTTTATTTTTTTAATCCTATAGTATGCAAAGCATAGAATGTGACACATGTTTCAGATTAAAAAAATGTGATATCATTTGAAAGGTATAGATGTTTTTCAATCAGCCTATCAATTAGGACTTTAGTCGTAATTCAAATAGAAAATGAATAATAATTGTTTATTAAATTCAAAGTAAAGCATAATTTATATTGGTGGAAAGATGAATATCTCCTTTAAAAACCCTTTTCATTTCATCAATTTTGGGTAAAAAAAAGTCGTTAGCCACATGCCCTGCACATACCCATCATATCTCCACTTTTTGGCCCATCATGATCCTGCACATACCCTTGTATACGAATCGTCAAGCATTGCAATAATTGAATAGTCAGGGTAAGTTGAATCAAAGAAACATGAGATCGGTAGAATTCTTGTAGACCTATACTTTTATTTTGAAGCATAAGAGTGGAAATTCAAATAAAGTTGATGATGCTTTGAGCAGGAGAAGGAATTCATTGATAGAGATGAGAGTGGAGGTATTAGGCTTTGATGAACTAAAAAACTTGTATAAGGAAGACCCAAATTTTGCAGAACCTTGGAGAGCTTGCAAAGAACCTATTTCAGAATATAGAAGTCAGTGGTTGGATTATTTCATTTAGGAGGATATGTTGTTTAGAGGAAATAAGTTGTGTATAACCCAAAGTTTAATGAGGGATAACTTAGTGAAGGAGAAACATAGTGGAGGAATGTCCAGAAACTTTGGAGTTGATAAGATAGTAGCATTGGTGAGTGAGAATTACTTTTGGCCATAGATTCATAAGGATGTTAGGAGATTTGTACAAAGTTGTAGAATTTGTCAAGTTTCAAAAGGAAGTAGTCAGATTGTTGGATTGTATAAGCCCTTGACAATTCTAGAGAGACCTTGGGAGGATATAAGCATGGATTTCATACTTGGCTTATCGAAGACACAAAGAGGTAATGATTCTCTATTTGTGGTGGTAGATATATTTTCTAAAATGGCACATTTCGTACCTTGTAAGAAGACAATAGATGTAGTCCATGTAGAGATTTGTTTTTCAAGGAAGTGGTTAGATTGCATGGGTTACCTAGAAGTATTGTTTCAGACAGAGATGTAAAGTTTGTTGGTTACTTTTTGGAAGACACTTTGGAAGAATTTGAAGATGGAGTTGAAGTTCAATTCTAATTTTTACCCACAAATTGATGGACAAACATAGGTTGTAAATAGGAATTTAGGGAATTTTTTTAGATGATTGGTTGGAGAGAAGACTGGAAGTTGGGATTTAGTCCTTGCACAAGCAGAGTTTGCTTACAATAATTCAGTGAACAAGAGTACTAGAAAGACACCTTTTTAGATTGTTACAAGATTTCATCCTAGAGGTATATTAGAATTAAGGGACATCATTATGGAAGATAAAAGGAGTGCAGAAGTAGAATACTTTTCAGAACACATTAGGAAGTTGCATACTCAAGTGAAACGACAGTTGGAAGACATGAACAAAAAGTACAAGGAAAAAGCAGATGCAAAGAGGAGACATAAGGAATTTAAAGTTGGAGATGAAGTGATGGTATATTTGAGGAAGGAGATATTTCCAATTGGCACATACAACAAGTTGAAGATGAGGAAGTTTGGACCTTGTAAGATCTTAAAGAAATTTGATTTAGGAAATGCCTACAAAGTGGAATTAATGGAAGGTATGGGAATATCACCTATATTCAACATTGTAGATCTATATTAGTACCATGAAGCATAATTCAGTGAATACAGTGAAACAAAGTTGGAGAATCAATTTTCTAAATAGCAATTGGATGAGATTGAGGAGATTTTGGATGTCAGAGATGGAAGGAAGACTTGTGGAAGATAGTACAAAGAATATCCTTTGAAGTGGAAAGGTAGACTAGTGGAGGATTCTTCATGGATTTCTCAGGCTGAGGTAGACCATCTTGGTTTTCCTTTAGCCCCAGAAAAGTGAGTGACTCACTTTTCATTAACCCTAGATGTCTGATGCAGGAGCATCCTTGGTTCTTGGCAATCTTGCATCAACCAAAAAAATATTTTCTTTTAGTTTTATATTCTTGTTCTGTTCTTTCTTAGTTCATGTTGGTGGATTCGTCATCTTTGATCACCTGACCCTAGGATATTTTTGTACATTGTCAACATGTTCATTTTCCTTGTTCCAAGATTTGAGCATGATTGGATCTTTTTCTAGCAAGTTATTGCTTCTAGATTTCCTAGCAGTTTCTTGAACCAACACCAAAATAATTTTCAAACTTTTCAGCTAGTTTGATCACTGCAGATCATCCCCGTGACTCGCGGATCTTAATGGTGTGATTTTAATTGTTTTGTGGAGTTTCCCCAACCTTCATTATAGGTCCACACTTCATCCTAGGCATTCACCAACAAGTAATTCAAATTTAAGGCTAATCTATTCATGTGCATGTTACATTTTCTTTTCATGGATGATGTGATGATCTTTGGCCGATGCAGAAGTTTCCAGAATTGCGGATACAATATAAAGCTTGCAATCGATCATCAGAATAGTAGTGGTTGTTGGATTATATTAAGATAGATTTTATCTATAAGATTTTTCTCATTGATAGGACCATGTTAGAATGTTGTTGGTTGTATCAGGCCTATGAGCTGAATCTGTAAGCCTAGATCTTGTCGGCTGAATGTAACTAAGCTTTTTGTTAATGAGAATATTTGCATCTGAATTTTCCTTTGTATTTTTTGTTACTCTTGCTGCACAGTTTAGATTGTTATCTTTGAGGAGCCTCCTAATATGGTTGTACCATGATCCCACTCTTCTCTATTTTATTTTTCCTTCCTAATTGGTTTCTAGATCCGAATCTCTGATTTGCAACCTATAGGTCTTCTCCAAGGTTCTCCAAGGCTTGATGAAAACTTTGACAACTTTGGATGATTTACAACATTTCTCCAATCTTTCTCCTTAGGAAAAATGCAACCTAAACCTTTAAATCACACACAAAGGAGAGGGAAAAAATGTTCTTTGGTTAGTGGATAAGGTTTTTCCTTGGTCAAACCCCTTGTAGGTAATTAAACCTTGAAATGAAAGGAAATATGAATGAAGAATGATGAGTGAAAAAATAACAATGTTGCAACTCACAAAACCCTAACAATAAGGTGTTGCAAATATTCTTGATGGCTACAATGGATGTGGTTCTTGACTCTTGCTTGATTGATGTTGATCTTGCTTGAAACACTTGCTTGAATCATAAACCCTACATCACAATTGTTAGCACAATAACGAACATGATATATGAAATCTTTGACATGATGATACTTGAAGAATGCTCTAAAATCCTTGATAATATTCCCTTCAAATTCTCTTGAATGCTCTTGTGAATGCTTAATTTTCTCTTGAATGATAGGTGATAATGTGAGTGAAAAAACCTTTAATTTATACTCAATTATGCAAGAATTCCATAAATTACAACATTACAAGCCGACATCAAATCTAGGAGAATTAAATCCCACTAGAAATTTGAATTAAATTTGATTTTAGGCCACATGGGACTCATTCACCCAAGGTGGAAAATGAGTCCCATCATTTATAATGTATGTGACCAAAAACCAAAAGTGCTTAGAAATGTGTGAAAATAGGTTCAAGACCAAAAAATCTAGGTGAGACCCATTCACCCAAGGTGGAAAATGAGTCCCAAATCACTATATCTAGGCCAAACAAGCCTAAAACACCTAAATTATGATTGTTTAATGACTGGTGTCAGGATTATCCTTGGAAAAATGAAATAAATGAGGCTTATGGATAGAAAATAGGGCCAATTAAAGCATAAGAAATCCCAATTATTAATGAAAAGCCTAGAGAAGTGTGAAAGTGTTTTAAAAAAAGTTACAACACTCCAAATAAGGCAAAATTAATGTTTATTTTGATTAAAAAGAGGTTTATTAGGTTCAATTGTTTGATAAGACCTTAGAAAAGTGTGAAAGTGAGTTAAAAAACTTCACAACACTTTAGTAAGGTACCATTTAAATCCATTATTTCACAAGGGTCTAAGACCTAATATGAATTTTTTAACCACATTGCAACACTAAATCAAGACAACATTAAGCCTAACTCACAAGGAGGGCCCAAATAAGCTACAAGTAGAAGGGTTACTTTTTCTGTGACTGCATTTAGTCCCCACTTTAGTGAGAGGATAAATTTGCTTCAAACTTACACTAAAGTAGATGAACACACATCAAGAGGGGCGCAAGTGTACCTATGCCAGTAAGATGAGACGACAATGATG
Source organism: Sequoia sempervirens (assembly GCA_007258455.2). Classification (NCBI taxonomy): domain Eukaryota; kingdom Viridiplantae; phylum Streptophyta; class Pinopsida; order Cupressales; family Cupressaceae; genus Sequoia; species Sequoia sempervirens. Next base: position 6,897,704 of record VDFB02137365.1, on the reverse strand, counting down.
AAGAGGGGTGATCAAGATCCCATGGAAAACCAACATAGGCACAAAAGAACACACATGAGAATTATATAAAGAGAAACAAAAATGAAAAGCATGCACTATCAAAAGAAATAAAAGATAAAAGGTAAGAAGATAAAAGAGTCAGATCAAGCTTCGACCATTTGTCCATCATGATGTGGATAAGATCTAGGTTGTCTATCCGAAAAATGCATACTCACTCGTAGGAAATGGAACTCCTAGTTGTCTATTGGGTGAGAAGTCCAAAAAGGTGATAAACGTACACTCATGGCTGATATGTACTCTCTCACACATGCGAGTGGCTATGGGGAAAGTCATGCCAAAGCTATACCCCTTGATAACTTTAATAAGGCGCCATGCAAAAATGATTTTCGAGCTTCATGAGGAAAGAAAAAATTAATATGCTTGGAGCTCATGAACAAACAAGATGGCTCTACAAGCATGCAACCTATGTTATGCATGGTGGCCATATAACAAAAAATGCAAGAATAGGAAATGTTCAAAGGAGTTTTTCTTAGTTCATGTGAGGTCTTTAACTTAGGGAACATTGTTCCTAATGTGTCCAAGAGAGGACCAATCAAAGAATAAAATATTCAAAACTTAGGGGATGCAATGTGTCACATCAAGTCACTAAGAGGAATGTGATATGCTAAGAGAGATCACGCTCTTGAAGGACATTACATTACACCCAATGTCATCCACAAAGTGAAAAGTAAATTGTATGAAATAAGAACACTACACCAAGAACCATGAAAAATAAAAATGCAAAAGAGTAATGCTAATGTATGCCCCCACTTTAAAGAAATTTCTAAACACCATGTTGCATGATCAATTACTTTAAAGTAGCAAATGATAAATAAAAATAAAAAAGAAGACATGAGAGCCAACTTTGAAAGCCCTATGCCAAGTCATATGTTTCCAAGTAAAGCTATGTCATGCAAAATAAAAGAAAGGAAAAGAGAGGGGTTGCCCCCAAAATGAAAAAACCAAGCACATAAGGGATCTATGGATTTGGGGTCAGTATGTTCTTGCTACAATTTTTTTAGAGAGCTCGAAATTGTCATCATCCTCTAGATACACATAGAACTGGAATATTGACATGAAGAGAGAAAAAACAAAGAAAAATCCTTTTGGGTCAACATGGAAGAGACATGAATGTCTCAATACCTTGTGTCATACCCACAAGGAAAACACAAGACAAATGAAAAAGAGATAAAGAGAAGGAAAAGTAAAAATCCTTTTGGGTTAACATGAAAGAGACATGAATGTCTGAATGCCTTGTGTCCTCCCCAAAAGGAAAACACAAGACAAATGAAAAAGTGATGAAAAGTGCGAAGTAAGAGATTTACGACATAGAAAAGAATGAAGGTACAAATAGAGGAATGTCACAAAGAGAGAGAGAGAACATAAAAAAAAATGTCAAAGGGGATCGCATTACACACATGCAGTGAAAATAAAATGAAAAAGGAGAGAAATAATGCAAAAGACTAGTAAGGCACATATGAGTCAACCTACTAGCAGGTCATCAACATCCCAGTCATGTTCTTTGTATACCGAAGGTAGACAACTAGCTAAAGGGACAAGATCACGTGCCAAACTAGGAGAAGCACTAGATTCAATACTTTTTGTAAGAGATTTATTATTTAAGCTCATGGAAGAGGAAAACAATGTATTCAATTCATTATGCACCTCTTCATCAATTTTAGCAATCTTGACATCATCGTAGAAGTTGATCACAATAGTAGGTCAAGGGATAATGTCCATGGAAGAGTTAAAATCTTGTTGTGATAGTTGTATTAGATTTTTTTTTTTGGGGGTAGGGATAGAGTCATCATGCATTGCTTCAGTCAAGTTTGGATCTTTATTTTCTTTGTTTAGTTATTCATGTAACCTACAAGTAAGGGAACGACGTCTATGCCTATGCTCTCTAGAACCTCTATTTATTTTAGTTTTTTTTTAAAGTTATTCTTGTGTAAGAGAGGTTTGATTAGCCAAATATTTTTTTCTTCCCTGAGGGGAAGAGCAGAATAAACCATGGGAGGTTGTTTGACCACTTTCTCTTTGACTTTGTATACCTATTTTACTCTAGGAGGCGTGGCAGGGTTGTTTTCATTGTCTCTTGGTATTTTGTATGAGGAAGGTGAAGGTTTTTTCTTAGGTTTATGGGAGTAAATGGTGACTCCCCAACACCCCCAAGAGTAGTTGCTAGACCAAAACCACTTCCACAAGGGAGAGAATGGCAAGAAATATTGCTTCACAATGCAAGATTCAATATTCGCTGAATATGATAATGTACATGAGATGCCTTGCATATAAAAGAAAGGTTGAGAGATAGGATTAGACAAGATCATGACAAGTTTCCTAATCCTATGACATGAGACAACTATCTACCTAGGAATCATGCAATATAGCTAGATAAGATAAGTTCAGGAAAAGCCAACTAAGACTTCTAGAAATAATCTTATATCCTAAGTAAACTTAACATGTGAATATGTCCCCTAATTACCTAGTGAGTGAATTAGCTAGGTACATGACATTTATTCACACCAACAAGCTCTGATACCATGTGGGAGTAAATGGTGACTCCCCAACACCCCTAGGAACAATTGCTAGACCAAAACCACTTCGACAATAGAGAGATTGGCAAGAAAGCTTGCTTCACAATGCAAGATTCAATATTGGTTGAATATGATAATGTACATGCGATTCCTTGCTTATAAAGGAAAGGTTGAGAGATAGGATTAGACAAGATTATGAAAAGTGTTTTAATCCTATGATATGAGACAACTAACTACCTAGGAATCATGCAATATAGCTAGATAAGATAAGTTCTAGAAAATCCAACTAAGACTTCTAGAAATAATCTTATATCCTAAGTAAACTTAACATGTGAATATGTCCCCTAATTACCCAGTGAGTGAATTAGCTAGGTACAAGACATTTATTCAAACCAACAAGGTTGGTCTTGGTTTTTTGGGACTTGTTTAGGTTCAAGCATGGTTTTTTCAAGGATAACAAGCTTGAATGTGGATGGGGACATGTTTCAAAGAGATAATTTTGCTATCTTCTTTTCCTTGAACTTTAGATAGGACAAGAAAAAATTTCTCATGGGTTTATAGGTTCCATGGGCTTGGGCCAAATGGCATCTAAGGAAAAATTTCCTTTGAATGAAAAAGGGTTAACGCCACTATGGTGGACAATGAATATTTCATTGTCAAAGGGACAACTTTCATGGAGTGAAGCCATGGGTGGCCTAGCTTCACATGAAAATGGTCCAACTGTGGGATGATGGAGAATGAGACATCTAATATTTTTGGTCGTATTTGCAATGGTAAGGTGATCTATCCTATCATATGGAAATCAAAACCATTATGTGCCTTGATCCATTCTTTCGGTTTATCATATATATCTTGATAGAGCTCATGCAAAAGTAAGAATTCCTCAGTGATCACATTCTCTCCACAAGTGGGATCTATTAATATCCCATTAGTGGGCATGTCATAGATATGACTGGTTATGTAGAGAGGATCATCAGGAGCATGCTTAAGTATATCCTAAGAGGAGAAAGCAATGTCAAGAGGGTTCCTAGTTTGGCCCTTACAATGGATGATGTCTATCACTCCTACCATTTTATCTACAAGATTATTATCAATAGGATCAATTTGAATGGGATCATTATTATCATCATCTATTTCAACATTCATCACATCATTATTTGTAGTTTTGCTAGCTTTGAAAAATGAAATATTATGTTTTGGCACGGGGTTAGTGAAGATTTACAAGTTTTGGTTAGGAGGAGCAACAAACTTATTTCCTCCAAAAGAAAGATGACCGAAAGCAATGAGGTCTTGCACAAGATGTTTAAGATGCTTGCAATGTTCTGTGTCATGTCCACTTTTTCAGTGATAATGGGAATAAGCATTTGATCTAATGCTTAGGGGTAAAGGCTTATTAAGATCGGGTGTTTTGACGGGAGGCAAGGTAATCATTTGCTTTTATAAAATTTGGGACATTTTGTTATGAAGGGTATTGGGTAAGGGAGTGAGCTGTCTTTTTAGGTCCCCATAGCTAAAGGGTATCATGGATTTAATGACAAATACTTGGTTATTCGCATTGTAGGTTGTTTGTTGAGGGATATTAAATTTAAGGAACCCTTTATTCTAGTTTCTAAAATGTTGTGGATTATTTTGGTTTGTAGGTTTAGATTTATTAGTTTGGTTAGAAGTGGACTTTGTATCATGATTACTAACCAAATTTTGATAATCACGGAGGGTAGTACACAAGTGCATGAAGGATGGGATTTTCATCATGGTGAGCTTGTATTGAATCTTGGTTTGAAATTTTTTTATAAACATCTTTTGAAGGTGACGATCAAGAACCTTTACATCAATTTTGAAATAAAGCAATTGATAGCATGAGATAAAAATCGGTTATATTTTCTTCTTCTTTTTGCTTACATCTCATCAAATCGGCCAAGGTCATCGTAGGAGTCATGTGTGCACTTGGAAATGGTTTACAAATGCATCAACAAGTTCATTGAATGAACTAATTGAGTTTTTTGATAAAGAGGAGAACCATTCCAAGGTGGTCTCCTTCAATGATCTAGGAAAAAGCTTATCTAATAGTTTATCATCACGGAAAAAGTCACTACGTAAGGCAACATAAGCATTAAAATGGTTAGAAGGATCTCAATTCCCTCCATATTTCTCAAATATAGTCACCTATACACCTTGTGGCATCAATGTTCACAATATCTCCAAGGGAAATGGACTACTCTTGACATAATATGTAGGTGGACCATTTTGATTTTGATTGATGGTGGAAACTTTCTTTTGAAGGGATGAAATACTTTGGAAGAGTCGATTAATGAGAGGGTCATTACTTGTGTTATGAGATGGAAGTGACAAAGGTGAAGAGGTGTATGTGTTCGTAGGAAAAATGAATGGAATGCTTATAGGTGGTAAAGTGGTAGGAGATATGATGAGTGATGCACATAGGAACTAGGGATGCTAGCGAGAATACTGGTGCAGGAGCACCTGCCAAGGTGCCAAGGTGCAAGAATATTTTGATGTTTTGTTTTAAAAATCTATTTTATTTTTATTGGGTAAGGTCTTTGTTACCTTTTAGATTGTGTTTGAGGACCTTTTGGGTCATAGGTAAAAGTTGAATAAATTGGGAAATGTTTTGGTGGTCATTTCCTAAGTTTTTGTAAAAGTTTGAAAACACACTCTATTTTCGAACAGTTAGTTTTTGGCTGCTCTTAGGCTAAAATTTGAAAACCTAACTATTTCTTGGCGTGGTAAAAGATTATTCTAGACCTTGGATGAAGGTTGGGAGTTCTGGAAATGTTTGAAAGGTTATGCAATAATAAAAATATAGTATTTTCTGTGTAAAAAGTTTAGATTTTATGTTCTTCGCCGTGTGATTGCTGCCAAATGGATTAGTGGAAGCATTTTATAGTGTTTATAGCATGTAGTGAAGCCATTAGAGGCTCTGTTTTGGCACGTTAAACTCTTTTGTTCATCACTTTCATTAATTTTTGTAAATACTATGTTAATTTCTGTTTTGCTGTTTTGTCTGGTAAAGATCAGAAAAATGGAGTTTTAGCTTATTTTTTGTCTGTACCAAGGAGTATGGATGTAGTGGAAACAAAGCTATACTCCATCCTTGTACATAATGTAAATTTAGGAGTTTTTTTGAGTTCTTTGGTGGCTAGAAAATGGATGCCCTAGGCGAGCCAGAGCAGGCCCGGTTGGGGCAGTCTTGAAGTAAAATTTCAATAACTTGTAGGGGAGTGAAGTTTTTGAAGAAATTATTTTTGAGGATTTAGGGGAGTGTCTTGGCTCTGCTTGGTGCCAAGGAAGATCCTTTATCAATCCGTTTGAATGAATAACTTTTCACTAGTCTGGAATCAACCTGAGAAAGCTAAGGAAACCCTAGTTTCTTGTGCATTTTTGTGTTTGGACTGTACACAACCTTAGCATGCTTGAGACCACAAAATTCTTGGAGGTGAGGGCAGGGGAATCACCATTCCTAAGTTAAGAACCTGGATCCTTGGTGGGTTTAGAAGGAGGAAGCATTAAACCCCTGTTTCAGAGACCTAATTGGGAAAGGCTACTAGCCTTTTTAAGCCCTAGGAAGGAAGCTTGAGGAAGCGATGGAGAGTTGGAGGATTGTGGTTGCAGAAGGACCTTAGATTGGTCGTTTTGAATTCTTGAAACACCTTTAAACCCCTACAAGAACCTTGAAGAAGTTTGAGGTTGTTAGGCCTTTAGGCAGATTAAGGGCCTAAGAAGAGAACATGGTGAAGCACTAAGATTTGTTTGGGAAATGGACAACAAGTGGATAGAAGAGGGATTGGTCAGTCAACTAGGGGTTCCTAGGCAAAAGCAAGGACCTATAAGTTAGCTTGGTGGAGCAAGGCATCAAGGGGGTCTATTGAGGAAAGACCAAGAGTAGGAATTAGCAAGTGATTCCTCCAATCCCTCTCCGTATCAGATTGGTATCAGAGCAGTGAAAGATTTGGGAAAGTACCTTATATGTCAGAAGTTGAATCAAGTGAACCTCCCAAGATGGTGACAAATGCATAGTTAGCCAAGATGGTTGAAGAGCAAGAAGAGGATAACAAATCTCTGAAGGAAAGAATAGAGCAGTTGGAGAAGGAATTGAACAATGCAAAGTTGGAAGGTAAAATGCCAAAAGAAGAAGAGGTTGCAGAGGAAGACAAAGTCCCTGAACCTGACCCTATTCTCGAAGAGGAGCCTTTCTTGAAGGCATTAAAAGCCCTGAGTGGAAAAGGACTTGAGGGCATACCATTTTTCTATGGAAAGATGGATCTCGATCTAGTCATGGATTGGATAGATGGAATGGAGAATCACTTTGAATGTGATGGAGTCACAGAAGCACAGAAGGTGAAGGTGGTAAAATCAAGGTTGAGAGGATCAGCTTTGACATGGTGGAAATTTGTCCAAACTGAAAGGGAGAAAGAAGGCAAGCAGCCCATATCAGCCTGGAAAGGAATGGTTGCTAAGGTGAAAGAAGCATATATGCCAGATGATTATGAGATCCAACTTCACAAGAAGAGGAAGAGTTTAAGACAAAAAGATCAAGATGTCAACACCTACATTGAAGAGTTCCAGAAGCTTTGTTTGAGATCAAATGTGGCAGAAGATGAGAGCCTAAAAGTGGCTAGGAACCTCAATGGTTTGAAGTGGAGCATACAGGAAGAGATGGCTTTACTCAGCCCCAAGACAGTCCACCAATGTTATCAGATGGCTATAAAGATTGAAGAGAGGAATAAAAGAAAGCATGATCAGTCCTCTAAGGGCAGAGGCAGAGGCAGAGATCAAAGAGGACAGCGTGGAGGTTACCAAGGAAGAGGTAATGATCAAAGAATCCAAGGAGAATCTAAGCTTGCTGAGCATGGAGGTGAAACATCATCAAGAGGAGGATTTAATAGAGGAAGAGGACCTCAAGGGGGTTCAAACAGAGGAAGAGGAGCAAGTAGAAGTAACTCCTACTTTTCCACCATGAAGTACTATCACTGTAATCAGCTAGGCCATCCAGCTTATAGGTGCCCGGAGAAAGCTTCATCTAGCAATGAGAAAAGAGTAGCTTATGCACAAGAGTACACCATGAGTGTCAAATCCCCTGAGATCAGTCATATAGAATCAGAAGTAGGTGAAAATATGATGTTTAATAGAGTGCTGATCAGACAACTGGTCAAGGAAGAACCCAAGCAAAGGAGAGCTTTGTTTAGAGCAAGGTGCAAGATATTGGGAAAGGTATGCAAGGTTATTGTAGATTCTGGTTCTACAGACAATATAATCTCTGAGGAGGCAGTAACTAAGTTAAAATTGCAGAAGGTACCTCATACCAATCCCTACAAGGTCACTTGGCTGAATAAAGGGCAGAGTGTTCTAGTGAATGAGCAGGTTACAATGGAATTCTCAATTGGAGGCTACAAAGACAAGCTGATTTGTGATGTACTACCCATGGATGCATGCCATCTTCTTCTTGGTAGGCCATGGAAATATGACAGAGGTGCTATATATCATGGAAAGTAGAACACCATAGAATTCAAAAAGGATGGAAGAACCTTCAAGCTGCAATCATTGATTGTGGATGATGAAGGACAGTCCAAGGTTCCTAATATTATGTTGAGTAGTGGTAAAGAGTTCATCAAGGAACTACACCAAGGGAATGAAGGTTATGTGGTTGTTATACAGTCCAAAGAGGAAGAGAAGGTTGAGAAGATAGTCATACCTAAAACAGTTCAAAGGCTGCTAGAAAAATACAAGAGCATAGTGAGTGATGGCACACCTGCAACTCTACCACCAAAGAGAGCAATAAGTCATCAAATAGACTTCATACCTGGAGCCTCATTTCCTAACAAAGCAGCATACAAGCTTACACCTTAGTAGAACCAAGAGGTGGCAAGACAAGTGGAAGAATTGCTGAATCAAGGTCTAATTAAAAAGAGCATCAGCCCATGTGCAGTCCCAGTTGTTTTGGCAACTAAAAAAGGAGGTAAATGGAGACTTTGTACTAATTCTAGAGCAATTAATAGGATCACCATTAGGTATAGATTCCCAATACCTAGAATTGAAGATTTAATGGATTGCCTTGGAGGAGCACAGTATTACACCAAGTTAGATCTTAAGAGCGGGTATCATCAAATCAGAATTAAGGAAGGTGATGAATGGAAGACAACTTTTAAGAAAAATGATAGTTTATATGAGTGGAAAGTGATGCCATTTGGCCTCTCAAACTCCCCTAGCACATTCATGAGACTAATGAATGAGGTGCTTAAGGATTTCACAGGGTTTTTTGTGGTATTCTACTTGGATAACATACTGATTTTCAGTAAGACAGCAGAAGAACATTTGAAGAATGTGGAGATGGTACTCAAAAGGCTGCAAGAAGAACATTTACCAATCAACCTTGAGAAGTGTGAGTTCTTCAAACAAGAATTTGTGTATCTAGGCTTTGTGGTATCCCAAGGAACGTTGAAGATGGATCCAAGTAAGGTGGAAGCCATCCTAAACTGGCCTACACCAACCACAGCAACAGAGGTAAGAAGTTTCCATGGTTTAGCTTAGTTTTATAGGAAATTCATCAGGAATTTTAGTGGTATATGTGCACCAGTACTAGACACTATTAAAGGTGGTTTAAAAACAAAGTTTAAGTGGACACAAGAAGCTGATAAAGGGTTTGAAAAGCTGAAACAAGAGGTAGCAACCCAACCTATACTTTTGTTGCCTAGTTTTGATAAATTGTTTACAGTGGAGTGTGATGCAAGTGGAGTAGCAGTAGGAGGAGTCCTTAGTCAAGAAGGTAGGCATGTAGCCTTCTTTAGTGAAAAAATCAATGAAGCCAAACAAAAGTACTCTATCTATGATCTGGAACTTTATGCTTTAGTGCAGTCCCTTAGGAAATGGAGGCATTATTTATTGCCCAAAGAGTTTGTGGTTTCCACAGATAACCAAGCACTCAGTTATACCAACACCCAAGAGAAGTTAAGCAATAGACACTTGAAATGGATGGAGTACATCCAAGCTTTTACATTTACCATTAAACACAAGAAGGGGCAGCAAAACAAAGTAGCATATGCATTAAGCAAGAGGATGCTGACAATCCAAGAGATACAGTTGCAAAGCATTGGATTAGAGTGTTTTAAAGACCTCTATGGTGAGGATGAAGATTTCTCAGGAGCCTACAAGGTATGTTCAGATTTTGAAAATCATTTTCATAGTTAGTATGCTGAGTATACATTGCAAAATGGATTGTTATTCAAGGGAAATCTGTTATGTGTCCCAAGAGGATCAATGAGGGAAAATCTGATCCAAGAGAAACACAATGGCAGTCTTAGTGGGAATTTTTGAATAAATAAAACTTTAGAGCTGGTACAAAGATTTTATTACTGGCCTAAGTTGGCAAGAGATGTTAGGAAGTATGTAGAACAGTGTGTTGTTTACATGAAAGCCAAAGGGGGAGCTAGTAATGCTGGTTTGTATCAGCCCCTGCCTATTCCTAATAGACCATGGGAGTGTGTGAGCATGGATTTTGTGGTAGGTCTTCCAAAGACCAAAACTAGTTTTGATAGTGTTTTTGTAGTTGTGGACAGATTCAGCAAGATGAGTCACTTTATTCCTTGCAAAACCACCCATGATGCAAGTTACATAGCTCATCTCTTTTTCAGGGAAGTTGTAAGAATCCATGGATTGCCATTGAGCATTGTTTCAGACAGGGATGTGAAATTCATGAGCCATTTTTGGAAAACACTATGGAGTAGATTGGGTACAATTCTATCATTTGGATCAACATACCATCCTCAAACCGATGGTCAAACAGAGGTGGTTAACAGAGTGTTAGGTAACCTATTGAGGTGCTTGACAATAGAATATGGACAGACCTGGGATATGGTGATTTCCCAAGCTGAATATGCATACAATGACAGTGTTAATAGAACTACAGGGAAAAGTCCCTTTGAAGTTGTGTATGGAATGCACCCAAGAGGAGTTTGTGAACTCAAAGACTTTGGAACAATGGAGAATAGGAGTGGACATGCAGAAGACTTCAGTCAGACCATGAAAGAGATTCATGAGCAGGTTAAGAAGACAATCACAACAGCAACACAAAAATTGAAGGATAAAGTTGACGAGTCAAGGAGAGATGTGCAGTTTCAAGTAGGTGATTATGTGATGGTTCATCTTAACAAATCAAGGTTGTAGAAGGGCATGTCAACCAAAATGCAGATGAAAAGAGCAGGACCATGCAAAGTGTTAGCTAAGTATGGGAAGAATGCATACAAGGTAGAACTTCCATCAGATTTGGGTATATCTCCTGTCTTTAATGTTGCTGATTTGATCAGGTATAAGGGCACAGTCAATGATGAAGTTCAAAACAGTCAAGAAATCTTTATGGATATCAATAATATACCCCTTCCAAGTCAAGAGAAAGCTCAGGAAGAGAAGGTCTTGGAGTCCAGGGTGAAGAAAGCAACAAGACACAAGGCATACATGGAACACCTTGTCAAGTGGAAGGGAAAACCTGAATCTGAGGCTACTTGGGTTGAAGAAGCAGATTTCAAGAAGCAAGGAATTGATTTATCACTGATATCTCCTCAAGTTCCTTGATCTTTGTGCTGAGAGGGGGAGAATGGTGCAGGAGCACCTGCCAAGGTGCCAAGGTGAAAGAATATTTTGATGTTTTGTTTTAAAAATCTATTTTATTTTTGTTGGGTAAGGTATTTTTTACCTTTTAGATTGTGTTTGAGGACCTTTTGGGACATAGGTAAAATTTGAATAAATTGGGAAATGTTTTGGTGGTCATTTCCTAAGTTTTTGTAAAAGTTTGAAAACACACTATGTTTTCGAACAGTTAGTTTTTGGCCGCTCTTAGGCTAAAATTTGAAAACCTAACTATTTCTTGGCGTGTAAAAGCTTATTCTCGACCTTGGATGAAGGTTGGGAGTTCTGGAAACGTTTGAAAGGTTATGCAATAATAAAAATATAGTATTTTCTGTGTAAAAAGTTCAGATTTTATGTTCTTCGCCGTGTGATTGCTGCCAAATGGATTAGTGGAAGCATTTTATAGTGTTTATAGCATGTAGTGAAGCCATTAGAGGCTCTATTTTGGCACATTAAACTATTTTGTTCATCGCTTTCATTAATTTTTGTAAATACTGTGTTAATTTCTATTTTGCTGTTTTGTCTGGTAAAGATCAGAAAAATGGAGTTTTAGCTTCTTTTATGTCCGTACTAAGGAGTATGGATGCAGTGGAAACAAAGCTAGACTCCATCCTTATACATAATGTAAATTTAGGAGTTTTTTTGAGTTCTTTGGTGGCTAGAAAATGGATGCCCTAGGCGAGCCAGAGCAGGCCCGGTTGGGGCAGTCTTAAAGTAAAATTTCAATAACTTGTAGGGGAGTGAAGTTTTTGAAGAAATTATTTTTTTAGGATTTAGGGGAGTGTCTTGGGTCTGCTTGGTGCCAAGGAAGATCCTTTATCAATCCGTTTGAATGAAGAACTTTTCACCAGTCCGGAATCAGCCTGAGAAAGCTAAGGAAACCCTAGTTTCATGTGCATTTTTGTGTTTGGACTGTACATAGCTTGAGAAAGCTTGAGACCACAAAATTCTTGGCGGTGAGGGTAGGGGAATCACCATTCCTAAGTCAAGAACCTGGATCCTTGGTGCATTTAGAAGGAGGAAGCATTAAACCCCTGTTTCAGAGACCTAATTGGGAAAGGCTACTAGCCTTTTTAAGCCCTAGGAAGGAAGCTTGAGGAAGCGATGGAGAGTTGGAGGATTGTGGTTGCAGAAGGATCTTAGACTGGTCATTTGAATTTCTTGAAACACCTTTAAACCCCTGCAAGAACCTTGAAGAAGTTTGAGGTTGTTAGGCCTTTAGGCAGATTAAGGGCCTAAGAAGAGAACATGGTGAAGCACTAAGATTTGTTTGGGAAATAGACAGCAAGTGGATAGAAGAGGGATTGTTCAGTCAACCAGGGGTTCCTAGGCATAAGCAGGGACCTATAGGTTAGCTTGGTGGAGCAAGGCATCAAGGGGGTCTATTGAGGAAAAACCAAGAGCAGGAATTAGCAAGTGATTCCTCCAATCCCTCTCCCTATCAAATACATAAGGAAGGAATCACATTACTAACTTGTCGCATTGTTATTGTGACTTGAGGGTTGGTATAGGTAGGTATTGAGGAAATTGTTGTGGGAGGAGGAATTTGAGTTCCTTCTTGGTTTGTGACATTGCTTGTTGGTAAAGGACAACTAGTAGTTGGAGTGAGATGTTTTTCACAAGGTCGACCCCTTCTTAACTTTCAAGCATGTGATGAATATTATCTACAGTAGGGATGGAAATAGTTGAAACGTTCTCATTTTGAACTTGATTTTGTAAGTTTACTAGGTCCTCATGAATCTGAATTATTTTTTCTTGCAAGACACTATCATTTATTTTTTCAACTTGGATACTAAATGAACCAACAAATTTATGGTGTCTATGAACTTCTCTTTCACTCTTAGGGGTTTTCACCTAAAAAGAGAGAAATAGAACCCTAAAATTATGGTGGTTCACTCAAATGAAGGAATGTATGATGTGATTAGGATTAAATGAAATAATTTGAATGCAACTAGATGATGAAATTGATTGATTATGAATGCAAAACTAATGTAATATGCAATGCTTGAAAACACAATGTTATATGCAAGAATGAACTAAAACATAAACAAACACAAACATAGTTGAAAGAGGTTGAACATAGTGCACCTGGGAATTAGATGTTGAATCTAGAAATCTTTGAAAACTAGCAAAAATCACTATAAATCACCAATGGGAGTCATTCACCACTAATAGTGAATTAGTCCCGCTACTGGTAAAAACACCTGAAACTGCTTTCCGAGTGTCGAGAACTGGATTCTTACAAAATCACCTTTGTTAGCCTTCATGTGGGACTCATTTTCCACTGATGGAAAATCAGTCATCCTCTTGAATTCTGCAAATTCAAAGGTCAATTATATAGATCCATATTTGTGCTTGTCTTCTTGTTGGGTTGATAGAGTCAAATATGTAGAAAACGGGTTGTAGGTTGTCTCCAAGATTGAAATAGGGTTTAGTTGACTTGAAACACTTTGTTGAATTTTTGAACACCTTTCAACACCTATTTTCTTGAGAAATATACATACAAAAGTCTACAAACACACATGCAAAAGGGAGAAAATCATTAAGGGTTAGAGTATAGGGATTTTCCTTGGTCAAAACTCACTCTGGTAATCAAACCCTTAATAAAGAAATGAAATGAAATCAGCAAGGAATAATGAATAAATAACATGTAAATGTCCTAAACTCACCACAACCTTGTTGAATAAATCTGAAGATATGTCAATGCCTGCTCCAAGATGCTTGATGAATACTTGATTGAATGATGCTTTCATGGATAGAATGCAAGAATAGTAATGGACGTTGAATGGGTGAATGCAAGTGAATGGGGGTTAAAATGGATGTAAAAACACTTATTTATACACACTTATGCCCTAATAACCTAATGATACCTCATCACAACCTGACATGAGGTATTTTTGAATAAAAACCCAAAAGAAAAATTGAATTATTTTGAATTTGGAGGCAAGAGGGACTCATTCGCCACCCATGGGGAATGGGTCCCACCTTAGGCTTGTAAGTGGGTGTTGGGAATTAAGTCACATTTAATGTTGTTTGTGAGGTTTACATGAAAAAAAATACTTAATTAAGTCTTATGAGTGCATAAAGGGGTCAAATAAAGCATAAGAAATGTGTAAATAGTGAAATCAAGCCTAGAAAAGTGTGAAATCTTGTTACAAGACTTTACTACACTTTAGAATAGGACTTGATAAGTGAATATTTAGGACCTAATGTGAATGCAGAAGTCACATTACAACATTAAATCAAAGCGACATAGGTCAAGAATCATTAGAGAAAGACCTAAATGACCATGAAAATTTCCAAGATCCATTTTTCTATTTTACATTTAGCCCCCCCTTTAGTGAGAGGATGAGCTTGCTTCAAACTCACACTCAAGTAGCCATGCACATCAAGAAGGATCCAAATGCACTTGTGCTAGCAAGATGGGATAACAATGATCAAGAGGGATGATCAAGCCCCCAGGATGAAGATCCCATGGAAAACTAAACATAATAACAAAGGAACACATGTGTGAAAGAGGGAAACATAGAAGAGAGAAGAGAGAGAAAAAGGAAAAGTTGGATTAAGATTCAATCATTTGTTCAGCTAGTTGTGAATTAGATCTAGGCTATTTGTCTGAAAAAGAGAATGCATACTCATTCTGGGGCAATAGATCTTATGGTGGTCTGCTGAGTGAGAAGGTCCAAAAGGTGAGAAACATAAGCTAGTTGGTATGCACTCACAAACACATAGGTGGCTATGGGGAAATTTGTGTCATGGAATGGGCTTCCTGCTCAACCATATGAAAGTTATACCTCTTGATAAATTTAATAAGGTGCCACAAAGAAAAATGTTGGTTTGTGCTTCATGAGGCAAGAAAAGCTTCGTATTCTTAAAAATCATGAACAAAGATGATATTACCACAGGTGTGCAAGCTGCGTTATGCAAGGTGGTAAAGATGTAAAATGTAATATGTAAAAGTGTAAAATGGAAAAGATGTTCGAAGGAGTCTTGTTAAGTTCATGTGGTGTCTATCACTTAGGGAACATTGTGTCTAACGTCTCCAAGAGAGGACCTATCAAAGAACTGAATATTCACAACTTAGGGGATGTAGTGTGTTGCATCAAGCCACTAATAGGAATGCAATATGCTAAGATAGGTCACACTTATGAAGGACATAACACCCAATGTCATCCAAAAAGTGACAAAGACATCATATGAAGTGACAAGGCTGCACTTAAGAACCAAGAATGTAAATAAATAATGCTAATGTATGCCCCCCACTTTAAAGGAATCACTACACACCGTTCTGTGAGAAATTACTTTAAAGTAGCAAAAGGAAAAATGAAAAATGAAAACAAGACATGAGAACCAACTTGGAAATCCCTATACCAAGTCATATGTTTCTGAGTAAGGCTGCTTCATGTAAATGAAAAAGAAAACAAAAGAAAGGGGAGTTGCCCCATAGAAAGGAATGCACCAAACACATAAGGGATCTATGGATTTGGGGTCATTATGTTTGTTATTGCAATGTCTATATTAAAGAGCTTGAAACTGCCATCATTCCCAAAATACACATAGAACTAGAAGAATGACACAAAGAGAGAGAAAAAAAAAGAAAAACAAAGTTTGTTTTGGGTCAACATGGAAGAGACATTGCGGTCTCAATGCTTTGCATCGTCCCCAAAAGGAAAACACTAGCAAAAAGAAAATGAAAAGGAAAAAGAAAAGGAAAAGCTTTTGGGTCAACATGAGGGAGACATTTTGGTATCAATGCCTTGCATCATCCCCAAAAGGAAAAACAAAAGAAACATAAAAAGCAAAAAGGAAAAAGGACCGATTAGGTAAACATGGAAGAGACATAGGGAATCTCAACATTTTCTTCATCCCCGAAAGGAGAACACAAAACAAAAGAGAAAAAGAAAGGACCTTTTGGGTGAACATGGAAGAGACATAGGGTGTCTCTACGCTTTGTGTCATCCCCAAAAGGAAAACAAAAAATAAAAGCGAAAAAGGAAATGTACGACATATAGAAGAGTAGAGGTACAAATAGAAGAAGTGTACAAAGGGAGAGAGAACATCAAATGAACATTACAGGGGAACATGATACACACATAAAAGCACACCAAAGAAAGGAAAAAGAGAAAGGAAAATGGAAAAAGAGGTAGTAATTTAAATGTAGGTGAACCATTAATTGAGTTATTGGCTTTTCAATCTCAATGAGTATAAGCGGAAGAGGAATAACACAATTAAGAGACACAGACAAATGAATTATGAGGAAAAAGGCTAACAACTTCTTTCCCCCACTAAATGTAAGACAAGAATGAGCCAAAGTAAGTGATGGGAAGGAGCATGCAATAGTGAGAATGGAAAATTTTACAACTATGGCATGATGAAGGGATTTTGTTTTAAGGGATGATAGGAAAGCAGTCGTTATCAGTGAAGTGATACTTGTTCAGTATGTCCTTCAATGTCCGACATTCTTCAATTCGATGTCCAAGAACATGATGATATCTGTAATATGGTATGTTGAGTCTTTAGGATGGATGACCTACCTATTTGAATGTGGTAGTAGTATAAGGACTTTGTTTAAAAGCAGTTAAAGTCTCCTTTCACATTTAGTTGGTGGATAGGTAGGAAACTTGAGTTTTTTAAATTTATAAGGTCGTTTGCATTTGCTAGATTCTCCTTTTTCATGGATGGAAGGAGGAAGAGGACCCATGGGGATCCTAGCATCCTTGTCATTATAATTAGGTAATGGTTGTTCATGTGGAAGGAGAATGTTCAAGTCAGGAAGAGAATCAGAGATCAATATATCATCATCGTGAAGTATCCAATATTCAAAAGGAGGCTTGTCAGCATGAGGATCTTGATATCCTAATCCTATTGTGTTTTCTTCTGTTGGTTAGTTGATGAATGTTATGTTTGGTTGTTGTATCACATCTTGTTTTCTTAAGATTGTAAAGCCTTCTGCATATGTTTCTTCAAGGTTGATAGGTGTGTTTGTAACTTTGTTATCATAAATGGTTGAGGATGTGGATGTGTAGAGGAACTAGGTCCTCCTGTTGAGGGGTGTTGGATGTTGTGGTTTTGTTGCTGATATGTGGTTGTCATTGATGTCAACGCTATTAGCATTATTGTAATTGAAGGTTGTATATGTCGAGGATATGGAGAAAATTGTTAAAGGAAGAGCTACAGGTTGCCAGTGGAATAGTGAAGGTCATGAAGGTGTCTTTTTTTGTACGTTGGAGATCAGTTGTTGTGGACTAAAGGGTTTATTTCTAAGAGTATCTAGTTAATCTAACAGAAGTTTTAGAGGTCTACATGAAGATTTGATCATGCTATAAATAGTTGCGTTCTGATAGTATTTATGTGGGTTCTATTAGTGTTCCTGATTGAAGTTTATGTGCTTCTAGTAATTTCTATTGTTGTGGATGATTCTCTATTATTTTTTTTTGTTGTTGGATGCTTCTAGATCATTATCTATTCTTGTTGTACGTTCACGTTGATCGGTGTGCTCATGGTCAAAAAAATTTCTCGATATGTTTGGGTTTTCATGTTCTTGGCCGACATGATGGTTGTAACGTGTTGTAGATCCTTGAAGATTTGAATTTGAATGTTTGGCATGCTCAAGGATATTGTTTTTGAAAGTACATATGTGCAAATATTGATCTAATCATTTGATTGCAAACCAGAGTGAGAAGAAGTTTGAGTGAAGTGTGATATTCCAGAGAAAGTATATATGTGTGAATATTGATCTAATCATTCGATTGCATACCAGAGTGCGAAGAAGATTGAGTGAAGTGTGGAAAAGGTTTTTTGTGCTTAACTGGAACTATAATCAGGCTTGTGAAGAAGCTATTTTTTTAGTTCATACCTTGTAGATATAATCTGTATTGTTGTGTATTGTTGGGAAGTGAGCCCTCTTGTATTTGAGAAGTGAGCTCTAGATAGTGTTCCTGAATGCATGTTCATTCCCATTATTTTTCTTATACTTTTAACAGGGTATAATATTGTGGACTAACATCCACTATGGTTTTTCCCCTAATAGGGTTTCCATGTAAAAAATATTAGTGAACTCTGTGTTTTTGATGTGTTAATTGTTTATGGTTTATTGTTCATTCATCAGATTTGAGATTACATTAAGTTTCAAAAGTCTTAATATTTTGTGACAACTAGTTCACCCCACTCTAAGTTGTCTATCCTTATTTTTTGAACAATTGGTATTAGGGTAGGTTCCTCTGAAGAATTTTAAAATATTGACATGATCCGAGATGGCATCATACAAGGACAGTCCTAGATTCGATGGAACAAACTACTCATTGTGGAAAACTAGGATGGAGTGTCATTTGAGGTGTATTGGTGAACCCTTCTAGAATATTACAAACAATCCATATGTTATTCCTCATAATGGTCCTTCCACTGTTGATGAGATTAAAGAGGTTGAGAATAATTTCAGGGCTATGGAAGCTTTGTTGAGTGATCAAATAGAATAAAAAATGATGAATGTGATAGGTCTGAAGATAGCTCATGAGATGTGGATGAATTTGGAAACTTTGTATGAAGGAGATGTACATGTGAAGATGGCTAAGCTATAGAGTATGAAAGGCAAGTATGAAAATTTGAAGATGGGTGAAGATGAAAATATTTCTTCTTTTATGGAAAGAGTGAATGAAATAGTGATGGGTATTAGATGTGTTAGTGGTACCTTGGATGAGGAAGAAATTGTAGCTAAAGTGATCAGATCATTGCCTCCCTCCTACAAAGAAAACACTCATGCTATTGAAGAAACCAGATCATTGACGAATATGACAAGGGATACACTGATTGGTAAACTTGTTCCCTTTGAGTTGAGAGAATTTTGTGAATCTGTTCCCAAGATTGAAACTACATTTAAGGCTAATCTATCCAGAAGAAACAAGCAAATATATGATCTGGGAGACAGTTCTAGAAAGACATTCAAGTATGAGGAAGAAATGAAACAACTTGAAGATGAATAAAGAGAGGTAAAAGAGTTGGAAGTAATTATTGTAAAGAAATAAGGTAGAGGACGAGTTAAGTATAAAGTAAAGCTTCCTATCAAATGTTTTTCTTGTAGTAAAATAGGTCATTTTGCATCAAGGTGTCTTGAAAGAGTTCCTAGGCCTAAGCCTTACAAATCTAGATTTTGAAAGAAATGTTACTATGCTGAAGAAGGAGTGACTGATGAAGAATATAATAAATAAAATGGAAATGAAGATGATTGGGTTTTCATTGCTATTAAGGAAAATAGTCCAGTGGGTATTGAATCTGCTAAAGTTGAGGAAGCTCTTGCAGTCTGAATTGAAGAAAAGGATGAGTGGGTCATTGAAAACAAATGCTCACATCATATGACTATTGACAAAAGAAAATCTATAAGTCTTGAAAAGTATGACAATGGGGTTGTAAGATTTGGAGATAATAATGCTTGTGTGATTCGTGGTAGAGGATCTATTTGTCTTGGTGGTAAGCATAACACTAATGATGTTCTTTATTTTGAAGGCTTGAAACACAACCTACTGAGTGTTGGATAGATGGTGGACAAGGGTTATGATCTTCATTTCACAAGTGGAAGATGCAGGATATTTAGAAGTTCTAGAAATGTAATTGCTTCAGGTAAACAGATAAAAGGTATTATTTTTCACCTGAACCCTGCTAGTCAAAGTTTTTTAATTTCTCAAGTAGATGAAAGGTGGTTATGGTATAGAAGGTTGTGTCATGTGAATTTTTATAACATTGTCAAAGTAAGTTGCACTCAAGTAGTAAAAGATCTACCTAAGCTAGTGAAGCCTGCTAACACAATTTGCAAGGAGTGCCAGATGGGAAAATAGACTAGAGTTTCTTTTCAGAGAAAATAATATCTTTCAAATGTCGAGTTGGTGAATACTAATCTATGTGGTCCTTCCATAGTTAGAAGTCTCCATGGAGAAAGGTACTTTATGCTGCTTATTGATGATTATTCTAGGATGATATGGGTTGCTTTCTTAAGAGAAAAATGTGAAGCATTAGAGAAGTTCAAAAGTTTCAAAGCTATGGAAGAAAATGAGAAAGGTACAAAATAAAATGCTTAAGTTCAGACAGAGGTGGTGAGTTCTCCTCCATGGAGTTTAATTCTTTTTGTGAAGAGCATGGAATCAGAAGACAATTATTTGCTCCCCAAACCCCTCAACAGAATGGAGTTGCAGAGAGGAAGAACAGAAAAATTCTAGATGCTGCTAGAACAATGATGATTGAAGGAAATGTGCCTCACACCTATTGGAGTGAAGCTATAACAACTGTTGTGTACACTTTAATCTGGGTAAATGTAAATGGTAATTCTAGTAAGACTCCTTTCGAAGTATGGATTGGTTATGTGCCTACTATTAAATATTTCAAGATCTTTGGAAGCATGTTTCATATCAAGAGAGATGAGGATACAAGAAAGTTTGATGCAAGAAGCGATGAAGGAATCTTTCTAGGTTACTCCACTAAAAACAAGGCCTACCGGTGCTATAACAGAAGATTGAGAAAAATGGTTGAGAGTGCAAATGTCAAAGTTGATGAGGACTCTGATAAATCATCCAAATACTGTGGATATGATTCAGATGACCAGGAAGACAAGACAAACAAAGGGAAGAATACTCAAATACATAATCAACTTCAAATTGTGCCATATGTTCTGATAAAACAACTTCAATTTGTTCTGGTAAATAAAGGTAGTTAGGAAGGAGAGACAAGTGCAAGTGCAGAAGAAAGAATAGAAGAACCAGAAGTTTGAGAGAATCCCAAAAATTCAAGGTATGTGAAGCTAAATCATTCTAAAAATCAAATTATAGGAGACAAGAATAAAGGTGTGCAAACTAGAAGAAAGATTGCAGAAGAGTATTTCCTGATATCCAAGATTGAGCCTAAAGATTTCAATGAAGCTTGCAATGATGAACACTAGATGGAAGCTATGAAGGAAGAACTAATGCAGATTGAAAAGAATGATACATGGATACTTGTTCCCAGACCTAAAGATAAAAATGTGATTGGTACTAAATGGGTCTTTCAGAATAAGCTGAATGAACAAGGTGAAGTGGTCCAGGATAAAGCAAGATTGGTGTGTAAAGGGTATTCACAAATGGAAGGTATTGATTTTGAAGAAACCTTTTCCCCTTTTGCCAGAATTGAAGTTGTAAGATTATTTCTTGCTTATGCTGCATATAAGAACTATAAAGTTTGTCAAATGGATGTGAAGTCAGCTTTTTTTGAGTGGTGAGCTAGAAGAAGAAGTATACATTGAACAACTAGATGGATTTCAACTGACTGATAAGGAAAACATGGTTTGCTGATTGAAGAAAGCTCTATATGGACTCAAGCAAGCCCCTAGAGCCTGGTAATTGACAAAAAGTTAATTATTGAGGTCTTTGTTGATGACATTATTTTTGGATCAGATGACAATCTATGTATGAAGTTTGCTGATGAAATGAAGAGTGAATTTGAAATGATCATGATTGGAGAGATGAAGTTCTTTTTGGGATTGCAAGTTACTCAGTTAGACAAGGGGATCTTCATATCTTAGTCTAAATATATGAAAGAGCTACTGAAGAAGTTTGGGATGGATGACTCAAAGCCTTTTGGTAATCCCATGCTAACTAGATGCAAGTTAACACAAAATGATGGTTCTCCTAAGGCAAATCAAACAAGATATAGGTCAATGATTGGTGGATTTCTCTACTAAGCTCAAACTAGAACAGACATTATGAATGTTGCATGTGTGGTTGCTAGATTTCAGGCTGATCCAAAAGAGTCTAATGTGATTGCTATAAAGAGAATCTTCAGGTATCTAAAAGGAATAGTTGATGTTGGGCTTTGGTATCCTAAGGATGATTTTACTTTGAATGCATATACTGATTTGGATTGGGTAGGAGATGTAGATGAAATGAAGAGTACTAGTGGTGGTTCCTTCTTCCTTGGTAAGAAACTACTGTCTTGGTTGAGCAAAAAGTAGAGTTCCATTTCTCTATCTACTGTTGAGGTAGAGTATATTGCAACTGCAAATAACTATACTCAAGTGATGTGGATGAAACAAATGCATAAAGATATCAGAGTAGTATATGATCAACCTATTTCCATATACTGTGACAACTCAAGTGCAATTAACATATCAAAGAATCTGGTGCTACACTCTAAGACCAAGCATATATCAATCAAGTTTGACTTCTTGAGGGAAAAAGTGAGTAAGAAAGAAGTTGGACTAGAGTATGTTCCTACCAAAGAATAGATTGCAAACATTTTCACCAAGCCATTTTCGTAGGATACTTTTGAGTATCTCAGAGGGATGCTAGGGGTGATTACCCCTCCTGATATGAACTAGAGATGCATTTATTTGCATCAATCCATGTGCTTCATAGATATTTCCTGATTCAAATTGACGTTTCGGTGGTTGCTACTCAGGGGGAGTAGTCAAATGTGTAGATATGTGCTTATATTTTCCATTGATGTCAAAGGGGGAGAAGAGTCATGTGAAAAATTGTTGCTTATCTAGAGTGAAGAGTCTTGTGGGGAGAAGATCATGCAGAAGAGGTTAAGGAAGAAAAGTTAGAATCTAAGGGGGGTGAAAAGATGATTCAGAGTTGGGTTGATGGTGTTTTTCACATCATGTGTTTCCATCAATGCCAAAGGGGGAGAGTTTTGGATTTTGTGGCTATGTTGCTAATATGTGGTTGTCATTGATGTCAACACTATTAGCATTACTGCAATTGAATGATGTATATGTCAAGGATATTGAGAGAATTATTAAAGGAAGAGTTGCAGGTTGCCAATGGAACAATGAAGGTCATTAAGGTGTCTTGTTTTGTATGTTGAAGATCAATTTTTGTGGACTAAAGGGTTTATTGTTGAGAGTATTTAGTTCATCTACCTAAAGTTTTAGAGGTTCACGTGAAGATTTGATCATGCTATGAATAGTTGTGTTTTGACAATATATTTGTGGGTTCTTTCAATGTTCTTGATTGAAGTTTATGTGTTTCTGGTAATTTATGTTGCTGCAGATGATTCTCTATTAGTTTCTATTGTTTTTGGATGCTTCTAGATCATTCTCTATTCTTGTTGTATGTTTTTGTTGATCAGTGTGCTCGTGGTCGAATATTTTTCTCAATATGTTTAGGTTTTCATGTTCTTGGCCGACATGATGGTTGTAACATGTTGAAAATCCTTCAAGATTTAAATTTGAATGTTTTGCGTGCTCAAGCATATTGTTTTAGGTCTCCTGATGATATTTTCTGACAGTGTTTGGTCCACATTGAAAAATTATTTGAAAATTTTGGCCAACATTGAAACTATGTTTTATATTTTTTGGTCGACAAGGTTGTTGATGTAATTTCATGTTGGGGATATATAAGAGAAATTGTTTGAGCAAAGGTAGTGTGTGGATAAGAGTGAATGTAGTCTAAATAAAGTGTAGATGTGTGAATATTGATCTAATCATTTGATTGCAGAGCAGAGTGAGAATAATTTTTGGCTAAGTGTGAAGAAGGTTTTCTGTGCTTAAGTGGAACTGTAATCAGGCTTGAGAAGAATCTATTTTCTCAGTTCATACCATGTGGATCTAATCCGTATTGTTGTGTATTGTTGGGTAGTGAGCCCTCTTGTATTTGAGTAGTGAGCTCTAGGTAGTATGCTTGAATACATGTAAATTCCCATTATTTTTCTTATACTTTTAATAAGGTATAATATTGTGGACTAACATCCACCGTGGTTTTTCCCCTAATAGGGTTTCCACGTAAAAAATCTTGGTACTTGTTGATGATGTTTTTTGCACAGCAACAACTCATACATAATATAATATCCTATCTCCCTTGAAAGGTAAATCTCTATCATCAAGCCTCAAGAGATAACCCCAAGGTCTCTAATGTCAGGTCTTGACAATGCATAAACAACTCAGTGATAAATGTGAAAATTTTGGTAATCACAAAGGGACCTTACTACAAGTAAATATCAAATCTTTAACTTATTAGATCTAGCAATGTAATGATACTTCAATCCTAAATCTAACTCAAATAATAAAGAAATAAAAAAAGATTAGGGTTTCGGAGAGATATCTAAGATTAACAATGCAAATGATGAAATACTTGAAATAGACCAATCCCTCATAAACTAATTCTTGCTTAACCTAGATGAACCTACAATCTCACAGAAATAGTGCAATCTTCTAATGTATTAAATATTTTCAGATCATGAAAATTCATCCAATACAACCCAATTGCAATTGAAATGAATAAATCTCCACAATCGAAGTAAGCACAATGAATATAAAGGTCCAAGCTAACTTTGAAAAAGAAACTAACAATCATCTAGCTGCAAAAGTATGGACTAGGGACTATTGCAAACACTTCAAGCATCAAATCATACACACCGTTGAATTATATCTAAATCTAAATCTAACATGTATTTATAAACCTTGAGCAATTTGAAAGATATAATCATAAGAACCATGCAAGATAAATCAACACAAAAGAGATCACCAGAAAATCACAATGTCTTCAATTGTATTGAATCACTGAATTAGAGCAACAATTCCAATGTTTTGTTATAGGGTGATCCCACAATAGTGGTTTACAATTTTTGGCCAAACTGGACATTGAAATTATTATTTTTAACTAAATCTTCACATTCAGGAACCTATAGCAGCTAAACCGTGAGGAATTTGAAAATGATGCAAACTAGAGTCTTGCCACATTTTGTATGTAGATTCTAAAAACATTTTTTTCAAAAATTTTGGAATCAAATTGTACTTCTTTTTCCATCTCCCACGTAAACTAGTTTCTTTCAAAAAACAACATTTTTAAAAAGTGACGCACACCGTATAACGCATAACTTTTTTTCCATGGTTAGATATTTTTTATTGATATTTTTTTTTTAATAAAGTTTCGAAGTCAAACCAATTACAATTCAAACATAGTGTGACCGTATAACGCGTAACATTTTTTGTATATATCAAAATTTAATTATTATTATTTTGTTGGATCAAGGACTTCAATATCTAGTGCACTCATATTTTTCAAAATTTTTTTTGATAATCTACTATTTTTCCATATGTGTAGAACATAGACATATTAAATTTATAATCTAAATCTAAATCTAACATCATTGAATTAGATCTAAATCTAAATCTAACATGTATCTAATAACCTTGAGCAATTTGAAAGATAGAATCATAAGAACCATTCAAGATAAGTCAACACAAAAGAGATCACCAGAAAATCACAATGTCTTCAATTGTATTGAATCACCAAATTATAGCAACAATTCCAATGTTCTGTTATAGGGTGGTCCCACAATAGTGGTTTACAATTTTTAGCCAAACTGGACACTGAAATTATTATTTTTAACTAAATCTTTACATTCGGGAACCTATAGCAGCTAAACTGTGAGGAATTTGAAAATGATGCAAACTAGAGTCTTGTCACATTTTGTCTGTAGATTCTAAAAATAGTTTTTTCAAAAATTTTGGAATCAGATTGTACTTCTTTTTCCATCTCCCACGAAAACTGGTTCTTTTCAAAAAACAACATTTTTAAAAAGTGACGCACACTGTATAACGCATAACTCTTTTTCCATGAATGATGAAATTATAATTCTTTCGAATTTAGATTTTTAACTCTGATATATAGTGCTTCTACTTGGTTAGATAGTTTTTTATTGAATATTTTTTCTTTAATAAAGTTTCGAAGTCAAACCAATTACAATTCAGACATAGCGCGACCATATAACCCGTAACTTTTTTTGTATATATCAAAATTTAATTATTATTATTTTGTTGGATCAAGGACTTCAATATTTAGTGCACTCATATTTTTCAATTTTTTTTTTTGATAATCTACTATTTTTCCATATGTGCAGAATAGAGACCTTCATTTTTAATGAAAAACCTATGTTTAATAAAACTAAAAAAACAAGTACATAATAAAACCAAAAAATATTAAATTTATATTCGTTGGATAGCTCATTCTAAGGAATACCTGACTCCAGTTGGGTTTGTAAAGATTCCTCCATTTTCATCCTCAACCCGAGCTTCGAAGCGTAAAAAAATAGGTTTTTTTTGTGAACAAGGTCAAAAATTAGGGAAAAAGGGGGTTCGCTAGAACTAGGGGGTTCTAGCGAACCAGGGTTCATTCGAACCCTGGTTCATTCAAACCCCCCTCATTATGAATTTTCCTTTTTTTTTTTAGGTGGAAAATGTGGGCCTAGTAATTAAGTAGGTTCGTTCAAACCCTAGCTCGGTCGAACCCCTCTTTCATTCATTTGAACTTATAGGTTCATTCAAACCCCTAAAACCAAATATTTTTCCATGGGATCATTTTTTCTTAGTTTTCCTTCCTTCATCAAGTTGTAAACCACTATTGTGGCTTCACCCTACAACACTTGCTTAGAATGACCTAATTTCTACCTCTGCTCTACTACCTAATTCGCTCTTGTAGAAAAACTATCTCTATTTGTGTATCTATGTATCTATGTTACAAATGAGGCAAAATGCCCAATTTATAGAGAACCTCCAAAGCATGTCGGCCTAGCAAGGGTTTACAATCATAAAATAGCCACAAACAAGTCGGCTCAACTAATGTTTAATATAATAAATGGCCAGAAAATAGGTCGGCCCAAGGAGAATTCAAAATAAAATGAATTAGCATTACATGCTTGAACTCAATCCAGGTCGGCTTGGGATCTCCAATGCAATTCGGGCCAATGCACAAGTTTCAATGCAGCCCCACATTAACTACTTCCTTCTATTCTTATCCTAAGTGCACCTCACCAAGTCGGCCAAGGGGTGGAGTAACCAGTAATTGAATTTTCAATTAATTTCATCTCCAGAACTTCCTTGGTGACCTAATTAAGTTTAGCCTCCACTCAACAAAAACTAGCATCAATTATATCCATTATAACATGAATAATTATCCCAATACCAATAATATATTCATCATCCAAATAAATTCAAACAAATCGAAATCAACCCAGAAATGTCACTAAATCGCAATCTTCACAATTCAGGATTTCAAGCCCTTCGCGGAATCTAGGCCAGAGGGGAATTTCGGGGAAATCTGGGCCAGGGGATTTTTGTAGAGAATGCACAAAATCAACCATAGATCATGAAAATGCAGAAAAGATGCAGATAACAAGGTAATCTATCAATTTAGAGCATAGAATAATAAGAATTTATGATTAGAATCATCCATTTCACCCAATTTTCAGGTTTCACCAAGATTCAAAGAAAATTTGAAAAAATCCGGTCGGGCTAGATTTCTGTGAAAAGGAAAAGTTCTAAAGTTTCAGCACATTCCGAGAAAATAGAGAGGGCCAGGAAAACCGGGGAAATCTGCTAGTGCAAGAAAATCCCGAGGTTGACAGAAAACCCGAATATCGACATCCTCTCATGATCTCACTCAAATTGATTGAATGATTAAAAAATTGAGGAGTTGGGCATGGAAATCGTTTAACTTGAACCTCCTATAGATATTCTTTGAATCCTTGGCTCATTCAAAAGCAAATTAAGATGCAATGGGGATGCCCTAGGCATGAAACCCAAAATTTTAACGATGAACGCACAGAGCAAGCTCAGACATAGATATCAACCCACAAGCAAGCTATCTCTAGATGCAAATGAATGAACACACTCATAACTTACTTGGGAGACCATAAATAAAGCAATATCACATACCATGAATAAAATGCCAATCAACTCTAGGAAAGACAAACAACAATTTGAATGCCCAAGCAAGCAACAACGATGATAACACCGAGAGAATCACAACCAGATCAATAATTCAAAAATTCAGTATGCCACAACATGCCAAGTACCCCAGGATAAAATATCCCAACTCAAGAGAATGCAAATGATAAATCAAAATTGCATAAAGCTCTAAAAATCAACTATATTTGGAAAACCGATGATAGGACGAAATTCTGGAAAAATCCAGCCCAGGCGGAATTCCGCAAAAGCCTGAAATCTCTGAACCACAGTGTAAAGCAGAGTGAACTAGACTTTGAGGGAAATCCGGGAAAATACGGACAGGACAAAAAATCTTGAACCAGTTCAAAATCTGAACTTGGCCCAAAACTTAATATTTTCAATATGCAACTTCGGGGGGGAGGGGGGGGGCACTTAGCAAAGCAAGATAAACACTTAAGCTCATTCCAAGGCAATGTAAATCCCCAAAATCAAAGGGCCAAATTTTTTTGTAGTTTTTGCACACACGCCTGGCTGAAAGCAGGGACCCTCTTTTGCTTTGGTTTCTGGTATCTTGGCCCTTTGATTTTGAGGATCTATCTTGCTTTGACATGTATTTAAATTTTTATTTTGATTGCCTA
Source organism: Sequoia sempervirens (assembly GCA_007258455.2). Classification (NCBI taxonomy): domain Eukaryota; kingdom Viridiplantae; phylum Streptophyta; class Pinopsida; order Cupressales; family Cupressaceae; genus Sequoia; species Sequoia sempervirens. The sequence continues at coordinate 6,869,172 of VDFB02137365.1, read as the reverse complement.
AGTGATTCCCCTAAGTTATTCATTGAAGATCTTTAGTTCTGGACAAAATTCGGGTTTTCACTTGAGTCAGAGATTTTCCACCCCAACATAATTTTCTCGGATCCTGCTCTAACTCTGGTTAAGCATTGTGGTTCAGGAATGTTTAGTCTTCGTGGAATTCCACGTGAGCCAGATTTCTCCGAAGTCCGTCCTGTCGTCAGGTTCCCGGGTTTTCTTGGCTATCTTGTCAGCAACATTTATGTCATTCGTACTATTGGTAAGGGATGCATTTAACCGATCTTTGAGGTATTTTGTGTCATTATGCCTTATTTGTCTATGATCTATTGAGCTAAGGAGTCCATTCTCCAAGTATTGGATTTGATTTGGGGCGTTGAGTTGGCGAATTATGAGTTATTGTGGCGATTTCCAGTGCATCATTGTTGCTAATCTTTGTGGAGCACCATTAGACTCGCATTTTTTATTTCTAGGATTGATTTCATTTCATTGTGGACGTATATGATTGCCCTATTTTTGATTGATGAATGTTAGCTTTGCTTTGGTCTTTTGGTTTGCTTAGGGTTCAAATTTATGCATGATTTGAGCATTTTCGTGGCTAGGGTTGCATGATACCATTTCATTTTTGGTTTCCCAAGAAATTTTTGAGTTCAATCTTCCATTCGTATCATGAGATAACTTGCTTGTGAATCGTGAGTAATCCCTAGTGAAGATTTAGCAGTTGCAATGTTTGAACCTTGAGCTTCCCTGTGCGTCAATGGCAGATTTGTAGGGTTTGATACTTAGGGCATCACCTTCTAACTTTAGTATTGCTTTTGGATTAGGTTAGGATTATAAGAAAACCTCTAGAGGGGCCATGTCAACTCATCGCAGGCCTAGATCCTTGAATTTATGATCGATCCGTTAAATTTGAGCGAAATCGTGATTGAATGCCGAAGTTCGGGTTTTTCCTCCAGTTCAGGATTTTTCGGCTTTGGAAGATTTTCTTGACTTTCCCACTCCTTTGGTTTTCCCTGAATTCAATTTTTTTTCAGAGATTCACCTTCTTCGCAGATTTCTATCGGCTCCGGATTTTCCCGAAATCCTTCATTCCCTAGTTTTTCTGAATTTTGTTGAATGTCTCCTCCTTTGTAGAAATCCGTCCCTTCTGGATATTCCTGCAATCTAATGAAATGTGAGGAAATATGGAATAAATTTATTTGTTAATGAATAATGGTGCATTTTATGATTAACTTATGCTATTTTAAGATCTCACATGTTGTTTATTGATTGATAATGATCAGATTAATTTGCTAGTAGGTGTTTTCATCTTCATTCTGCTAGAATCCATCTGGCCCAGAATTCTCTGAAACTCCTCCCTAGCTTGGATTTCGTAGATGGTCCTGGAACCAGAAGTTTAATATGATCATTCTATTTGAGATTTAATGACACCTTGCTTAGATGGGATTCATTTTAATGATGATTTTGATGGATTAACATTGGTTTCCTATGGTTTTTACTATGGTTTCCCTATCAAGTGCAGACTGAGTCTAGCAAGGTAGTAGATGGAAAGGCTAAGGGTGATATGGAGGGATCTTTCGTGTCTAAAGCAGAAAGGATTAAGATGGACATCAAGAGAAAAATCCTAGAGAGCAAGATTACCTCTATCTGGTTAGAGGTGACTGACACAAACATTGGACTTTGGGATTATGAGGAGTTTAATGGTAGAATGGCAGCGAAGTATCGTCCTTTGGTTGGAAAAATAATTTTGGAGTCAGGATTAGAACATGTAGGTAGCTTTCCTTCTACAGTTCAATGTTATGAATTGGCTCTTGAGTGTGCTAGGCATTATGACAGTGATACTCAGAGAATAATTGGTCCTCAAGGGAGGATTGTGGAAAATTTGAACCTTGTTTCCATAGCTCAGACCTTTGACATGCTAGATAGATCTCATGTGGTGGCATTCAACATGGAAGTAGCAAAGAAGTTCTATTAAGAGGAGACTATTAAATCACAACAACTTATCAATTCCTCGCTGGAGAAGCCCAAGTCACATTATTCTAAACTGCCCAAACAATTGTTCAGAGCAAAGTTCAAGAAAGAGTACTATGATGCCATCACTCTTCTTAGCAGAGTGGTTGGATTAAGGAGTAAAGGTATGTTTTAGAACTGGATGTGCCATGTCATTGCAAGAATGGAATTGGAAAATATCAACTACTATTGGGTAGGTGTTATAAGTAGGGTGATACATGAGCAACTTTCAATTGTACTGCAAACCAAGACCTTCACAATGATCTCGTACTTAGTTTATGCACTTGCAAGATTTAATCCCTACAAAGGATTAAGTACAAAGGGAGTCTTTGGACATGATGTTATTTATGAGGTCTACCCTCAATTACACCTAGGGAGCTCTAGTTACAGAAGGGTGAATGATGCATTCACCATGCATATTACCAAATTACTTCAGTGTGAGGAACACATGAGAATTTTCGACCAAGCCAAGGAGCTCATCAAGAAATATGGTGCTGGGTTCATTCAATTCTTGACCTTCTCATACATCTAGATTGATGGTTGTCAAAGGGCTCCATACAGACTTCCAAGGTATCCCACTGATCATATTTTACTTTTGGAAGTTACTAGATAGATATGGAAGTTACTAGATAGATATGTGATTTTGATGCTATTGTCAAAAGGGACAAGCATAAGACTAGTTTTGGTGGAGACTTCCCTTTGAGGATAGGCACTAGAGAGGCATGTCCTTCCATTACTTCAGCCCAGGTTTCAGAAGAAGAGATGGGTACTCTTGGTTTGTCTTTCCATTCCAAGAGGTCCAGATTTGACATAACAGGTGAAGCAAAAAAGAGGGCCAGTAAAGAATATAGCCAAAAAAGTTGTGTTGGAGGACTAATGGTCCAATTGTAGTGATGAGTATGAGGTTAGAAAGAATAAGTTTTCCTGGCTTCCAGTTGAATCAGTTTGATTATACAATGTGAAGCTAGTTCCTGATCAACTCAAAGATGATGGGAACCTGATTCAAGGTCATGCTTATGAGGTGGTTAAAGATAGGCCAATTGGTGATGTGGATTTGCTGGAAGAAGAAAAGACAGAATTAGGACAGTTGATGGGTCCAGTCACCAGGTATACTAAGATGTGGCTAAAGCATAAAATGTGGGAGCTGGAAAATGAAGGTATACAGTGCACTTATGATCCAATGGGAGATTTAGACCCTGACTCCAGTTTTGAGGAATCCACTGAGTAAGATCCTAAAGGTAAGGGTAAGGTGGGTTCTCATTTTAAAATCAAGATAAAGGGTGTTCAAGGGGAGGAAGCCCAAGAAATAGAAAAGCAGAGAAAGCCCATTGCTAAGAAAAGGGGGCATACTTCAAAGGCTAAGAAACCTTGAAATGAGGAGGCTGAAAAGTAGAGTCCTGAGGTTGTTGCTTCTGTGCCGAAAAGGAGAATAATTTTGAGACTATCACAAAAGGAAAGCTCCAAGGTGGGAGAGGAGGATAATACACCTTTGGTGAATGTAGAGAGTTTAAAGGAAAAAGGCACTGGTGTATACAAGGAGGTCAAAGACTCCTTCTCCCAAGGATAGTATGCCCAAAGAAGATCCTCCTCTGGCCACTTCTCATGAGGAACAACATGATGATATCCTTAAAGCTCAAAATGAAGAATTAGGTGAATCCAAAGAAGTTGAAGATCACTAGGAGGTAGAGTGAGAAGAGTTCCATGAGGGTCAGCTTTATCATGCCGAGGCCGAAGTAGAAAGGGTGATGCAGTCTCCCTTGGTCATATATGAGGATTAACCTGTTAGGACTGAAGGAGTTAAATCTCCTAAAAGAGAAGAAGAAGCAGAAAAGGTTTCATCACCTACACATAAGGAGGAACATGCTTAGGAAAAGGAGAATAAGGTAGATGAGACTCCTGAGAGGTAAGGTTTGAATGAGGAAGTGCCTAAAGACTAGTAGGGGAAAGTAGGATAGATTAAAGTGCAATTGGAGTCCACTGTTCCAGATTGGTTGGACAAGGAAATAAAGAGAAAGCAAGTTGTTGTGGAGGAAACCCCACCCAATTGGGATGAGTTTCTGAGCAAGATTGGAAAGGATAAAGGAAAGAAAAATGCCAGGGTCATTTCAAACATCGAAAGAGATGAGGAAAGCAATAACGTGATTCACATTGCAACTCCTACTCTAGATAAAAACAAGGATGAGGTTACTACAAATGATTACAACCTGCAGACCATCAATTTAGGGTCCACTTCCATTGAGCAAGACATTGAAGAATATCAGGGTTCTAGCACAGTTATCTTGGGGAGATTGAGGAAATAAGTTCAAACTAAACAGGAGTTGAAGAAAGAAAATGAGAAACTCAGGAAATGTTTGGAGGATTTAATGAAACCCTTGTAGTCTATTGGCTCCTTGTCCTCTACTGCAAATATCTTACCCTAGGAGACTATCTCTGAGTTGGAAAGAATGAAGGCTTCTACTCTTGCTATTGAAAATTGGCTGCAGGGTGTGTAGTCTAAAGGAAATGATGCTATCAGGGACATTCTCTCATCTGGGAAAGATTTTATGAGGGCAATTCATTGGTTGAATTAGGTGTTAGCTCAAGATAAAGAAGATATAGACCTCTTATTGAAGAAAACTAAAACCATCATGGAGTATACCAAGGATAAGATTATAAGTGATGGAATTCTTCCTTGCTCTAGGGCTGCTTAACCTTGGGAGTGGTTTGAGCCTTTACAAATTAGGCAGAAGGTTCAGAAGAAGATATACAAGAAGAGGAGGAAAATTGAGGATACCCTAACTAGTATTTATAATGGATGCATTACTTTCTTTGAGATAATGACAGGGAGAAGGAATATTGCACCTAAATATTTGCGCTTGGAATAGTTGAGGAAATGGTGGAAGGATGTTTATGTTCCAGCTGGTGACAATCCTATTACTAAACACCGCTTAGATGACGCGGCCACTTACATTGTTGTTATTGATAAATATCAAACATTTAAGGTTGAGTGGGATAAATCGGTGAATCAATCAAAGGAGGATATTGCATCAATTGAGAGCCGACTTAAGGTTTTACCTTTACCTCCTATGGCCGATTTGGATAAGATGCTTTTAAAGGTGCATGAAATGATGGATCGAAATAAAGACAAATGGGAAGATAGTTAATGCTAGGATACATCGAGATTTGTGCTTCCCTATTATTTTTCATGCATTGGTCCAAGCTGCATTGGATATCCCAGGATGACCTGGATGAAGTTCATGCATTTAATGCATATTTTATTTCAAATTTCTCTTGGCCGACTTGTTTTGTGGACAAATATTATTGTAAAACTTGGCTAGGCTGACATGGTTTGGTATTCTCTATAAATAGGGCATTTTTCCTCATTTGTAGGATATAGATAGAGATACATAGGCAAGTAGACAAATAGTTGAAGCGAATTAGGAATTATCAAGTAGTTGTTCTCAAGCAAGTATTGTAACAGAAAACTGGAATTGTTTCTTCAAGTGGATAATAGAATGCAAGTAATGTCATTAAGGTTTGGTGCCATAATCGTGTTCTTATTATCTTGCATGGTTCTAGCCATTCTATCTTTAAAATTTCGTTGAGGAGATATTTTGATATTTAGGATTAGATTTGATTTAATGATGTTTATGGTTTAATGCTTGGAGCGTTACAGTGATCCCTGGTCCATACTTTTGCAACTAGTTGATTGTTAGTTGTTTTGCAAAGTTAGCCTAGACCATTTAACTATTGTGCTTCGTTCAATCATGAGGGTTTATTCATTTCAATTGCTTTGGGATTGTTTTGGATGAATGTTTAGGATTTGAAAATATTTAACACCTTAGAAGATTGCATCGTTCTTGTTAAATTGCAGATTCATTTGGGTTAAGCAAGGATTAGTTTGAGGGATTGGTCAATTTCAAGTATTTCATCATTTGCATTTTTAATCTTAGGAATATTATTAGTCTTAGTCATCTCTTGAAAACTATAATATTTTGTTATTTATTTTATTATTTGAGTTAAATTTAGGATCAAAGTATCATCATATTGCTAGATCTGATAAATTGAAGATTCAGTCTTTGCTTGTAGTAAGGTTCCATTATGATTACCAACATTTTCACATTTATCACTAAGTTGTTTATTCATTGTCAAGACCTAATATTTGAGACCTTGGGGTTATCTCTTGAGGCTTGCTGATAGAGGTTTACCTTTCAAGAGAGATAGGATATTATATTATGTTTGAATTGTTGCTATGTAGAAAACATCATCAATAGATTGGCGCTAGAAGGAGGGCCTAAATAAGCTAAGATGGATCAATTTTTGTATGCTATCTCTCCTGAAAGATTCAGAAGATGAACCAGATCTACTCTAGGAGAGGAGGAATTTCAAGAATTTCCAGTCCCTACGAGGTCAAAAAGGACTAGTATAAAGGGAGAATCATCATCCACTCTAGCACCTCCATCATCTCCATGTTTGCCAGGTTCACCTTCATCTGAGTATGAGGACATCCTTGTTCTACAACCACAACTAGTCATAAATCAACTATTACCACCTCCACCAATGGCTTTCCTAGCCAACAACCCATCCCCATTGACCTTTTCCAATAACAATGTCATGCCCAAAAACCCAAAGCATTTTTGTTCTAAGTTCCATGTTAATGACCCCAATAGAACTGTTGAGGAACACATTAGGATCTTCCAGACTTTCCTCAAGGATAGAGGGATCGCTCATGAAAATGTAGCATTTCGGCTCTTCCCTTATTCTTTAGGAGAAGATGCATTCTATTGGTACAATCATTTGCCTGCTAGATCTATTCGGGATTGGAATGAATTGGAGACTACATTTTTGTAGAAGTTCAGGATTCCCATTAGTCCTAGTGAGCTCTATCATCAGTTCACGAATGTTAAGAGAGAGGTCAATGAGCCTATAGGGTCCTTTAACAATAGATTTCATCGTGCCTATACCAGATTGTAGGCCCCTTATGTTGTTGACCAAACTACTACTCTAGAAGTTTATTACGAAGGTCTAGATAGCCTCACTGCTACATTCATGAAGTGGAGAAACAACCCTCCCACCACTTTGCTTGAGGCATATGTGGAGGCTGTGAAGGTTAGTACTACTTTAAGACAACATTTTTCTGGACCTTTTCCATCTTTAGGACTCACTGCCCACCCTCGACAGATCCCAACACTCAACCAGGCTCTCACTAATCATACCCCAATCATGAATCCAGTCCCTCAGTTACCTATGGTCCCTCACCCAGGGCCTCCAGTGAGTCAAATGCCACCTCCAGTCAATTATCCCCATCAAAATGTGAATCAGCCTCTTCATCCACAATCTCATACTAGTTATCCCTCATATCTGTAGAATTCTAAAGTTTTGAACCAATCATTGAATACCAACACTACAGTGGGATATTCTTAGAATGGTGCCAATCAACCTCCATATAGAAGTCCTGATCAATAAATAATGGATGAATTTTCTGAGCAAATAAAGTTGACTATGGGGCTAACTTACTTGAGGAACCAAAATAGTCAGTTGCAAGCTTCTTAGAGAAATATGTAGTCTACTCAGAGTAGAGAAAGTCGAGAAAATACACAAGGGAAACATTATAATGATAGAGGATATAAAAATGACAGAGGATATAACAACAATAGGGGATACAATAATGATAGGGGACATAACTATGATAAGGGACAATCTTCAGGCCAGAATTTTGATAGAGGTCAAGCTGGTGGACAAAGTTTTGATAGAAGACAACCACCCAGACAAAATAGGACTTGGAACACGAGACCTAATAATGGGGGAGTCCCTACCCCATTGGATCAACCAATCGACCAATTAGTTAATCCTCTAGTTAATCAAGAGAAGCCTCCTAGTGGTGTGTTTTTGGCAGAAGCTGCTCTCTTGAGATGGCGTAGGCTTCACAAAACTAGTTAGCATTCCGGATTGGATTGTCTAGAGTTCCAAACAAAAACCTCAATATTTTAGTATGAAGTGAAGAACAATTCAAGTGGTCAAGAAATGGTACCCTTTACTCCTTATGACTCTTCAATTTTAGTCCTGAATTATGCTCCTTTTCCATAGAGCAAAGACAATGTGCCTGAGGATGAATCGGACTAGCTCAAGGAAAAAGAAAATTAGGTATGTAATGGAGATGGGATTTCACAGTTATTTAATGAGAACCCAATGAATAAAAACGACCCCCAGGATGAGGAAGAAGCTTATGTTGAAGAAGTGCATACCTTCCAGAGGCCAACTAGGAAGTATGATTTAAGGGACCTGCCACATAGACATCCACAGGCTGGAGACCCCTTCACCACTTCCATCCCTCCAAACAACTTCCCCATACCCCCAGACCCTAATGCAAGAAATAACCCTTCATATCCTCAGGTGTCAAAATCAATATCTATCAAAGGAAGGATAGACACAGGTAGACATGTCGAAAGGAAGAAATGTTGAAGCAAGCAAAGACAAGGTGATGGACCATCCAAAGGAGACTCCTGCTGATCTAAATGAAGAACAATTGTCCATATACGTTGCAGAAGAACTCAAGAAACTTAAGTTAAGTCTCTCTGAATTTGAGTTACTGAGAGTTCCATCCATTAGGAATGTAGTCCTAGGATCATATAATGCAAATTCTATATCACAAGAGAAACTAGGTAGTGAAAGTATCAATAGAGTATCTAGCTCTCAAATAGTAGGAAGGAAAAATCAGACTCACAAGTAGGTTCACGTGCCTCCTAGAGATAAGGGAAAAGAAAAAGATAAGGCCCAGGTTTCCCAAGTAGATACTCCCTTAACTCTATTTCAAGGGAAAGTGGAGACTCCTTCGTTCCTGATTTCTATTCGTATATTTGGTAAGAACTTGCATAATTGTTTGTTAGATTTTGGTGCTTCCACTAATGTAATGCCATACAAAATCTATAAAGCTTTGGGAATTACTCCTACTGATTCCCAAAAGAAGGTTACGCAATTGGATAGAACTAAAGTTAACGTTGTAGGAGAATTAAACATGATTCATATGTAGGTTGCTTCCGACCCTACAATTCAACAGGTCATCAATATATAGGTGGAAGATATACCTGATGCCTATGGTTTGATCCGACGAAGAGACTTTACAAGGGCCTTGAATGGATATGTATCAACTGACAACTCTCATATGAGGCTTCCTTAGAAAGGGGTGCCAAACTAGATTAGAATTGAAAGAGAACCTAGAATGAAGTACATGATCACAAAATATCAGAATACTTCCAATGAAATTATGATATTAGAGGTAAGTATGGGTAATTATGTGCTTGCAACTTCTTTTGAAGAATCATATGTGGAAGAAGTTCTAATGTTCCACACAACACGGGTCAATCTTACAAGTAGTATTGAAGCCTTGGTGGAACGAGTTGAAAACGATGATGATCTTGAGGATAATCAACTCAGTCTACTAGATAATTTCCAGGAATTCATTTAGAAGTTCATTGAGGATCAAGTTCAATTGGGAAGGAATATGAATTTCTAAGATTTTATTTTTCCAAATTGGTGTAGGGTCCATAATGCCTCTCACTCTGAGCTAGATTGTGGCTTATGCTAGACTGGAGTGGAACAAGTGCAAAAATGGGTCAACCCCACTCCTGTAGTCAAAATTGATATCCAAAATATTCAAGAAGACCTAAAAGGAAAGAAAGTGATGTTTTCAGAAGAACCTTCAAACAACAGTGCAAGAGATACATCTAGGAAATCAGATGATGCTGGTTGTTGGACTTTAAGGTTTGATGGATCCAAATCAAAGCAAGGAGTTGGAGCAAGATTTGACCTAATCAGTCCAAGAGGTAAAAAATTATTTGCTGCTTATAGGCTTCAATTTCATTGTATAAATAATGTAGCAGAATATGAAAATTTGGTACATGGATTATTAATGGCATTAAAGAAAAAGGTTAAGATCCTACAAGTCTTTGGAGACTTAGAGTTAGTATTCAAGAAAGTTAGAAGAAAATACTCTTGTCATGATAGAAGAATGACCAATTATAGACACAAAGTATGGGAGCTCATTGAAGGATTTGATGCCTTCAATATTCAGTTGATACCACGAAGTAAGAATCAGACAACCGACTCCCTTGCTTAGGCAGCCAGTACATTGCAACCTCTATCTCTATCTGTGTTGAAGAATTTTATAGTCGAGTTAACTCCAGTGCCTTCAGTACTTGACAATGTCACCAACTTCTAGGTATTTGAAGATGAAAATCATATCTTAGATTTTATCACAAGTACAGATGTCTTTGCTTCTCAAATCATCGATGAAACTGAACTCCAAGAGGCAGAAATTGATTTGGAAGGTGTAATCAACTTGAAGAAAAATATTATTCCCAGAGGAAGGGTACAGTTAGAGAGGATTTTTGATTTGGACAAAGTCAGAGATTAGGAACAAGATACTAAGAAGTCCATCAGTGGACAGTGTGAAACATACAACATGGGAACTAATGAGGATGTCAAGAATGTTCTTATTGGCAAGGTGTGCACTGCAGAAGAAAGGAAAGGAATAATTGATGCATTACATAGATATCTGGATGTGATAGCATGGAGTTATGAAGACTTGAAGACTTATGATACATCAATTATAACTCATACTATCCCTCAGAGGCCAGGAGTGAAACCTTTCAAACAGAGGCAAAGGCCAATCAATGCTCTACTTGAACCAATAATTCAGAAGGAGGTGCAGAAATTGCTATCTGCAAGAATCATTTTTCCAGTCCAACACTCAACTTGGGTGGTAAACTTGGTTCCAGTGCGAAAGAAAAATGGTGAAATTAGGTTGCATGTAGATTTTAGGTATCTTAATAGAGCATCGGAAAAGGATAATTATCGAGTGCCTTCATTGGATGACATACTTTAGATTTTCAACGATTCTCAGATGATGTTCTTTCTTGATGGTTACTCTGGGTACAATCAAGTCATGGTGCAATATGAGGATAGGCATAATACTTCTTTCGCCACTAAGTGGGGCACTTTTTCCTACAAAAGAATGCCCTTTGATTTGATCAACATTGGAGCCACATTTCAGAGAGCTATGGACATTGCTTTCAAAGATATCATTGGAAAATGCATAATCATTTATATGGATGATCTGAAAGTATTTTCGAAGAAGAGAGGATACCACATAGTAGACTTATGCAAAGTAATTCAGAAGTGCAGGGAGTTTGGAATATCCCTTAATCCAAAAAAATGCATCTTTGGAGTGACAGAAGGAAAGTTGATGGGGCATGTTATCTCTGAAAAGGGAATTTCCATTGATCCAGAACAAGTAGAATCTATACTCAAGATCCCACCACCTGCTAGCAAGAAAGAAATGAAGTCCTTCTTTGGAAAGATTAACTTTGTAAGAAAGTTTATCACCGGATTCGCAGAAATAGTTAAGCCATTGAATACAATGTTGAAGTAGGAGACCAAGGTTGAGTGGAGTGCAGAGGAAAAAGAGGCATTTGTAGAAATCAAAAGAGCTATTGTTGAGGCTCCAGTTCTGGTAAGTCCTGATTATGAGAAGCCCTTTTATATATATTCATTTTCTTCTGATCATTCTTGTGCTAGCATGTTGACCCAAAAGTCTGACCAAGGAAATGAACACCCTATAGCATTTATGAGTGCACCACTGAAAGATGCAAAATTGAGATATCCAAGTGTGGAGAAATAGGCCTATGCTTTGGTTATAGCTATAAAAAAATTTAGACATTATATTATTAGAAACAAGGTGTTTGCAATAGTCCCTGACCCTACAGTCAAACTGCTATTGATTTAAAATGAGTTGGGAGAATGCAGAGTGAAGTGGGTAATGATGTTTCAGGAATATGACATTGAAATTCAACCTATGAAATTAGTAAGAGGACAAGTGCTTACAAGAAAAATGGAAAATATGGGCCCTGATCTTATAGTCCAGCATTATAATATTGAAGATGTTTCCCCAGGAGGCTAGTATGACGATATCATTTACTATTTGCTGAAGTAAAGGTGTCCTGATCACCTCAATGCAATACAAAGGAGAGCTCTACATTTGAAGAGTGATGGTTTCATGTTGAAAGGAGTTGTGTTATATAAAAGAAATTATGAATGCATATACTTAAGGTGTTTAGGACAACAGGAGGCTGAGAGGGTCATGACTAAATTTCACGATAAATATGATATTGGCCATGGGTATAGACATTCTATTGCGAACCAAATTCTGAGGGCTGGTTATTATTGGCCCACACTATTCAAGGATACACATATTCATGTCAGAACCTGCCATGTATGCTAGAATGCGGCAACTAGGGAGAAGTATGGGGCTCTTCCTCTCCAACTAGTCTTCGAGGTAAATCCCTTTGCACAGTTGGGTATGGACTTCATTGGCATGATCAATCCACCTTCCTCTGCTGGTCATAGGTATATCCTCACCATTATTGATTATTTTATGCAATGGACTGAGGCTCTTGCATGCAAACAATGTACTTCTGAGGTGGTAATTGAGTTCCTCGAATCAAGTATTATCAATCGCTTTGGATTTCCTTTATCTTTAGTTTGTGATAATGGTCCTGCATTTGCATCCTTGAAATTTTCCAATTAGGCCTTTGATCATGGGATCATAATCAAATTTTCATCCAATTACTATCCATAAGGTAACAGATTGGCTGAGTCTTCTAATAAAAACCTCTTAACAACCATTCGTAAGCTACTAGAGAAAAATAATAGGGATTGGCACACTCAACTTAGATTTTCTCTATGGGAAGATCGTACTAGATATAAGACTTCCTTAGGGACTTCTTGTTATCACTTCGTGTATGGCCTCGAACCAGTCTTTCCCATCTAATTGAGAATCCCTACTTTTCAATTTATTAATGAGTACTATGATGAAGAAAATAGGCGTGAGGCCCGTCTACAAGAACTATTACACCTTGAAGAAAAAAGAGACGCAACCCTTGAAAAATTTGCTAAACATCAGGGGATAGGTAAAAGATGGTTTGGTAGAAGAGCCAAGGTAAAATCCTTTAGGATTTTTGACTTGGTTCTTTACTGGGATAATGCTCATGACCGTAAGGGAGAACATGGAAAATTTGACAAACTTTGGATTGGCCCTTACCAGATTTCAAAGATCCTGGATGATAATGCTTTTCGTTTGATTAATGGGTAGTATCTGAAGCATTATTTCTAATCCTGAGCTGTCTGTAGCTCTTTCCTTGTACATAGCTAGATTAGGGTTTTTTCTTTTGTCTGTTGTTTAATTTTCTTTGGTTAGAATAGGTCTTCCTTTTTCTTTTCTTTGGTTTGTTCTAGTTAGTTTAGGTTTGCTTTCAGTTTTTTGTTTGCTTTGCTTTTGCTTTGGAGGTTCTCTTGTTTTCTTCTGGATGTGTTGCACCTGCATAGCAAATATATCATTATCTAGGACTGTTCTAAGTATTTTATTGGTGGACTTTAGTCTTGTATCTTGAAAGTATGGTTGAAGTATTTGTTATCATCAAGTAGTCTAAATGTTTGATTTATAGGAGATGGGTCATTGGTCTTGATTTGAATTTGAAGTATTTTGAAATCTTATATCTTTCATATATCTTAAGAATCCTGATGTTACTGTAGGATCCTTGTGAAGTTTTTTCAGGTGAAAAATCCTATTTCTACTTCAGCACCACTGTGGTTCTTAGCCTTGAGTGTGAACTTCATTGTACACAGGTTGAAATGAAAAGTGACACAGAAAAGAATACCAAAAGAAAAAAAAAGAAAGAAAGAAAAGTGAAATGTTGAAAAGAAAAAGAATGAATTCAATTTATCAGGGGTATCTGAATATCTCTATCGGGGCTATGGACACCTGACTAGTAATAGAGCTATGTTTGGGAGAGTCATAGCGATAACCTCGTCAGGGCTATAGATGCTTGACTGGAAGCAAGGCTCTATCCAGGTTGCTTTTGAAGTTAGAATCTTTACGTAGCCTGTCCTAATGGAACTTGGTTTTTGCAATAGCTCAAGGAAGGAAATGAACTCATATGCATGCACTTGGATTTTTACTTTATGGAAGGTTCAGTCTATCCTTTGGTTATGATTCTTTAATCTTTGCATTTTGATTTGTTTGTTTGATAGTAGGACTAAACCTAGAGATTTTTGGTTCTCAATTCTTGTTCGTCATCAAATGCTCTGGAGAATTTCCCCAGCAGAGTTGCCATTTGTTGTGCAATTCTCGCACACACGCCCCACTGAAATCAAGGACCCTCTTTCTCTTTTCTTTCTGGTATCTTGGGCCTTTTATTTTGAGGATTTATCTTGCTTTGGCATGTGTTTAAATGTTTATTTTGATTGCCTAAGTGATTCCCCTAAGTTATTCATTGAAGATCTTTAGTTCTGGACAAAATTCGAGTTTTCACCTGAGTCCGGGATTTTCCACCCCATTCATATTTTCTCGGATCCTGCTCAGACTCTGATTAAGAATTATGGTTTAGGAATGTTTGGTCTTCACAAAATTCCACATGGGCTGGATTTTTTTGAAGTTTTTCCTGTCATCGAGTTCCCAGGTTTTCTTGGCTATCTTGTCGACAACATTTATGTCATTCGTACTGTTGGTAAGGGATGCATTTAACTAATCTTTGAGGTCTTTTGTGTCATTATGCCTTATTTTTCTGTGATCTATTGAGCTGAGGAGTCCATTCTCCAAGTATTGGATTTGATTTTGGGTGTTGAGTTGGCAAATTGTGAGTTTTGGTGGTGATTTCCTATGCGTCATTGTTGCTGATCTTTGTGGAGTGCCATTAGACTCATATTTGGTATTTCTAGGATTGATTTCATTTCATCATGGTATGTATATGATTTCCCTATTTTTGATTTATGAATGTTAGCTTTGCTTTGGCGTTTTGGTTTGCTTAGGGTTCAAATTTCTGGATGATTTGAGCATTTTTTGTGGCTAGGGTTGCACGATACCATTTTTTTTTTGGTTTCCAAAGCAAGTTTCAAGTTCAATCTTCCATCTGTATCATGAAATAACTTGCTTGTGAATCCTGAGCAATCCATAGTGAATATTTAGCAGTTGCAATGTTTGAACCTTGAGCTTTCTTGTGCGTCAGTGGCGGATTTGTAGGGTTTGATACTTAGGGCATCACCTTCTAACTTTAGTATTTATTTTGGATTGGCTTAGGAATCTAAGAAAACCTATAGAGGAGCCATGTCAACTCATCGCAGGCCTAGATCCTTGAATTTTTTATCGATCCGTTAAATCTGAGCGAAATCATGATTGAATGTCGAAGTTCGGGTTTTTCCTCTAGTTCGGGATTTTCCCGACTTCCCCACTCCTTTCGTTTTCTCGGAATTCACTATTTTTTCGGAGATTCACCATCTTCGCGGATTTTTGTCAGCTTGGGATTTTCTCAAAATCCTTCATTCCATAGTTTTTTCGAATTTTGCTGAATGTATCGTCCTTCACAAAAATCTGTCCCTTCTGGATTTTCATGAAATTTGATGAAATGTGAGGAAATATGGAATACCTTGATTTGTTAATGAATAATGGTGCATTTTATGATTAAATTATGCTATTTTAAGATCTCACATGTTGTTTATTGATTGATAATGATTGGATTAATTTGCTAGTAGGTGTTTTTGTCTTCATTCTGCTGGAATCCGTCTGGCCTAGAATTCTACAAAATTCCTCCATGGCTTGGATTCCATGGATGGTTCTGAAACCCAAAGTTTAATATGATCATTCTATTTGAGATTTAATGACACCTTGCTTATATGGGATTCATTTTAATGATGATTTTGATGGATTAACATTGGTTTCCAATGGTTTTTACTATGCTTTCTCTGTCAAATGTAGACTGAGTCTAGCAAGGTAGTAGCTAGAAAGGCTAAGGACGATATGGAGGGATCTTCCATGTCTGAAGCAGAAAGGATTAAGATGGACATCAAGAGAAAAATCCTGGAGAGCAATATTACCTCTATCTGGTTAGAGGTGACTAACAGAAACATTGGACTTTGGGATTATGAGGAGTTTCAGGGTAGAATGGCAGCGAAGGATCTTCCTTTGGTTGCCAAAAGAATGTTGGAGTCAACATTGGCACACATAGCTGGCTTTCTTTCTACAATTCAATGTTATCAATTGGTTCTTGGTTGTTCTAGGAATTATGACAATGATATTCAGAGAATAATTGGTCCTCAAGGGAGGATTGTGGCAAATTTGAACCTTGTTTCCATAGCTCAGACCTTTGACATGCCAGACAGATCTCATGTGTTGGAATTCAACATGGAAGGAACAAAGAAGTTCTATGAAGAGGAGACTGTTAAATCATAACATCTTATCAATTCCTGGCTGGAGAAGCCCAAGTCACATTATTCTAAATTTCCCAAATAGCTGTTTAGAGCAAAGTTCAAGAAAGAGTACTATGATGCCATCATTCTTCTTAGAAGAGTGGTTTAATTAAAGAGTGTAGGTATGTTTAAGAACTGGATGTGCCATGTCATTACAAGAGTGGAATGGGAAAATATTAACTATGATTGGGTAGGTGTTATAAGTAGGGTGATACATGAGCAACTGTCTAATGTGCTGCAAACCAAGACCTTCACAATGACCTCATAGTTATTTTATGCACTTGCAAGATTTCATCCCTACAAAGGATTAAGTACAAAGGGAGTCTTTGGACAGGATGTTATTTATGAGATCTACCCTCAATTGTACCTAGGGAGGTTGAGTTACAGAAGGATGAATGATGCATTCACCATGCGTATTACCAAATTACTTCAGGGTGCAAAACACATGAGAATTTTCGACCAAGCCAAGGAGCTCATCAAGAAATATGGTGCTTGGTTCATTCAGTTCCCGACCTTCTCATACATCCAGATTGATGGTTGTCAAAGGGCTCCATACAGACTTCCAAGGTATCCCATTTATCATATTTTACTTTTGGAAGTTACTAGACAAATATGTTATTTTGATGCTATTGTCAAAAGGGACAAGCATAAGACCGGTTTTGGTGGAGAATTCCCTTTGAGGATAGGTACTAGAGAGGCATGTCCTTCCATTAGTTCAGCCCAGGGTACTCTTGTTTGTCTCTCCATTCCAAGAGGTCCAAATTTGACATAACAAGTGAAGCACAAAAGAGGGCCAGTAAAGAATATAGCCACAAAGTTGAGTTGGAGGACTACTTGGCCAATTGCAGTGATGAGTATGAGGTTAGAAAGAATAATTTTTTCCAGCTTCTAGTTGAATCAGTTTGATTATACAATGTGAGGGAAGTTCCTGATCAACTCGAAGATGATGGGAACCTAATTCAAGGTCATGCTTATGAGCTGGTTAAAGAAAGGCCAATTGGTGATATGGATTGGCTGGAAGATGAAAAGACAAAATTATGATAGTTGATGGGTCCAGTCACCAAGTATACTAAGATGTGGCTAAAGCATAAAATGTGGGAGCTGGAAAATGAAGGTATACAGTGCACCTATGATCTAATGGGAGATTTATACCCTCACTCCACTTCTAAGGAATCCATTGAGCAAGATCCTAAAGGTAAAGGTAAGGTGGGTTCTCCTTTTAAAATCAAGATAAAGGGTGTTCAAGGGGAGGAAGCCCAGGAAACAGAAAAGCAGAGAAATCCCATTGCTAAGAAAAGGGTGCATACTTTAAAGGCTAAGAAACTTTGAAATGAGGAGGCTGAAAAGTAGAGTCTTGAGGTTGTTTCTCTTGTGCCTAAAAGGAGAAGAATTGTGAGATTGTCAAAAAAAGGAAAGCTCCAAGGTGGGAGAGGAGGATAATCCACCTGTGGTGAATGTAGAGAGTTCATAGGAAAAGGCATGGGTGTATACAAGTAGGTCAAAGACTCCTTCTCCCAAGGATAGTGTGCCCAAAGAAGATCCTCGTCTGGCCACTTCTCATGAGGAACAACATGATGATGTCCCTAAAGCTCAAAATGAAGAATTAGGTGAATCCAAAGAAGCTGAAGATCACCAGGAGGTAGAAGGAGAAGAGTTCCATGAGGATGAGCTTTATCATGCTGAGGCTGAAGTAGAAAGGGTGATGCAGTCTCACTTGGTCACATATGAGGATTCACCTGTGAGGACAGATGGATTTAAATCTCCTCAAAGAGAAGAAGAAGAATAAAAGGTTTTATCACTTGTACATAAGGAGGAACATGTTGAGGAAAAGGAGAATAAGGTAGATGAGACTCCTGAGAGGCAAGGTTTGAATAAAGAATTGCCTAAAGACCAGCAAGGGAAAGTAGGACAGAGTAAACTACAATTGGAGTCCACTGTTCCAGATTGGTTGGAAAAGGAAATAAAGAGAAAGCAAGTTGTTGTGGAGGACACCCCACCCAATTGGAATGAGTTGCTGGCCAAGATTGGAAAGGATAAAGGAAAGAAAAAGGCCAGGGTCATTTCAAAGATCGAAAGAGATGAGGCAAGTAATAAGGTGACTCACATTGCAACTCCTGCTCCAAATAAAAATAGGGATGAGGTTACTGCAAATGATTACAACCTACAAACCATCAATTTAGGGCCCACTTCCATTGAGCAATACATTGAAGAATATTGGGGTTCTAGCACAGTTATCCTGGGGAGATTGAGGAAATAAGTTCAAACTAAACAATTTCTGAAGAAAGAAAATGAGAAAATCAGGAAATTTTTGGAGGATTTAAGGAAACCCCTGCAGTCTATTGGCTCCTCATCCTCTACTACAAATCTCTTACCCCAAGAGACTATCTCTGAGTTGGAAAGAATGAAGGATTCTACTCTTTGTACTGAGAATTGGCTACAAGGGGTGCAGTCTAAAGGAAATGATGCTATCAGGGACATTCTCTTATATGGGAAAGATGCTATGAGGGTAGTTGATTGGCTGAAGGAGGTGTTAGCTCAAGATAAATAAGATATAGACCTCTTGTTGTAGAAAACTAAAACCATCATGGAGTATACCAAGGATAAGATTATAAGTGATGGAATTCTTCCTTCCTCTAGGGTTGTTGATACTTGGGAGTGGTTTGAGGCTTTCCAAATCAAGCAGAAGGTTCTGAAGAAGATATACAAGAAGAGGGGGAAAATTTAGGATACCCTAACTGGTGTTTATAATGGATGCATTGCTTTCTTTGAGATAATGATAGGGAGAAGGCAGATTGCACCTAAATATTTCAGCTTGGAATAGTTGATGAAATGGTGGTAGGATGTTTATGTTCCAGCTGGTGATGATCCTGTTACTGAACACCACTTAGATGATGCATCCACTTACATTGTTGTTATTGATAAATATCAAACATATAAGGTTGAGTGGGATAGATCGGTGAAGCAATCAAAGGAGGATATTGCATCAATTGAGAGTCGACTTAAGGTTTTACCTTTACCTCTTGTGGCCTATTTGGATAAGGTACTTTTGAAGATGCATGAAATGTTGGATCGAAATAAAGACAAAGGGGAAGATAGTTAATGCGAGGCTACATCAAGATTTGTGCTTCCCTATTATTTTGCATGCATTGGTCCAAGCTTCATTGGATATCCCAGGCTGACCTGGATGAAGTACAGGCATTTAATGTATATTTTATTTCAAATTTCTCTTGGCTGACTGGTTTTGTGGTCAAATATTATTGTAAAACCTGGATAGGCTGACATTGTTTGGGATTCTCTATAAATAGGGCATTTTGTCTCATTTTTAGGATATAGATAGCAATACATAGGCAAGTAGATAGATAGTTGAAGTGAATTAGGAATTAGAAAGTAGTTGTTCTCAAGCAAGTATTGTAACAGAAAACTAGAATTGTTGCTTCGAGTGGATAATTTAATGCAAGTAATGTCATTGAGGTTTGGTGCCATACTTGTGTTCTTATCTTGCATGGTTCTAGCCATTCTATCTTTAAAATTTCTTTGAGGAGATATTTCGATATTTTAGATTAGATTTGATTTAACGATGTTTATGGTTTAATGCTTGGAGTGTTGCAGCAATCCCTTGTCCATACTTTTGCAACTAGTTGATTGTTAGTTGTTTTACAAAGTTAGCCTAGACCATATAACTATTGTGCTTAGTTCAATCATGAGGGTTTAGTCATTTCAATTGCTTTGGGATTGTTTTGGATGAATGTTCAAGATTTGAAAATCTTTAACACCTTAGAAGATTACACTGTTCATATGAAATTGCAGATTCATCTGAGTTAAGCAAGGATTAGTTTATGAGGGATTGGTCCATTTCAAGTATTTCATTATTTGCATTGTTAATCTTAGGAATATTATTAGTCTTATTCATCTCTTGAAAACTCTAATATTTTGTTATTTCTTTTATTATTTGAGTTAAATTTAGGATCAAAGTATCATCATATTGCTAGATCTAATAAATTGAATATTCAGTCTTTGCTTGTAGTAAGGTCCCATTGTGATTACCAGCATTTTCACATTTATCACCGAGTTGTTTATGCATTGTGAAGACCTGACATTAGAGACCTTGGGGTTATCTCTTGAGGCTTGTTGATAGAGGTTTACCTTTCAAGAGAGATAGGATATTATATTATGTTTGAGTTTTTGTGTAGAAAACATCATCAACACAAAACACCAAAAGCGAAAGCAAAAGAGGGTCCCTTCTTTCAGTGGGGCATGTGTGCAAAAACTGCACAACAACGTTTTGTGTGTTTATGATGTGTTGATTGTTGATGGTTTATTTTTCATTCATCAGATTTGAGATTAAGTTAAATAAAGTTTGAAAATTCTTAATATATTGTGACAACTCATTGATCCCTCCTCTTAGTTGTCTATCCTTTTTTTTCCAATAATTGGTATCAACATAGGTTCCTCTAAAGAATTTTAAAAGCTTGAGGTGATCTCAGATGGCATCATACAAGGACAGTCCCAGATTTGATGGAAAAAACTACTCTTTGTGGAAAAATTGGATGGAGTGTCATTTGAGGTGTATTGGTGAACCCTTCTAGAACATTACAAAGAATCCATATGTCATTCCTCATAATGGTCCTTCCACTACTGATGAGATTAAAGAGGCTGAGAATAATGTCAGGGCTATGGAATCTTTGTTGAGTGCTCTAACAGATTCGGAAATGATGAATGTGATAGGTCTGAAGACAACTCACAAGGTTTGGACAAAGCTGGAAACTTTGTATGAGGGAGATGTACATGTGAAGATGGCTAAGCTATAGAGTTTGAAAGGCAAGTATGAAGGTTTGAAGATGAGTGAAGATGAAAATATTTCTTCTTTTATGCAAAGAGTGAATAAAATAGTGATGGGTATTAGATGTGTCGGTGGTACCCTGGATAAGGAAGAAATTGTAGCTAAAATGCTTAGATCATTTCCTCCCTCCTACAAAGCAAAGGATCATGCTATTGAAGAAACCAAATCATTAACTAATGTTACAAGGGATACACTAATTGGTAAACTTGTTGCCTTTGAGTTGAGCAAATTTGGTGAATCTATTCCCAAGACTAAAACTACATTTAAGGCTACTGTATCTGGAAGAAACAAGCAAATATGTGATCCATGAGAGAGTTCTAGAAAGACATTCAAGTATGAGGAATAAATGGAATAGCTTGAAGATGAAGAAAGAGAGGTAGAAGAGTTGGAAGCACTGATTGTAAGGGAAGAAAGTAGAGAACAAGTTAAGCATAAAAGAAAGTTTGCTATCAAATGTTTTTCTTGCAGTAAATTACGTCATTTTGCATCAAGGTCTCCTGAAAGAGTTCCTAGGTCTAAGCCTTACAAATCTAGATTCTGAAAGAAATATTACTATGCTGAAGAAGGAGTGACTGATGAAGAATCTGATAAAGAAATTGGAAATGAAGATGATTGGGTTTTCATTTCTATCAAGGAAAATAGTCCAATGGCTACTAAATCTGCTAAATTTGGGAAAGCTCTTGTAGCCTAAATTGAAGAAAAGGCTGAGTGGGTCATTAACAATGAATACTCACATCATATGACTTGTGACAAAAGAAAATTTGTAATTCTTGAAAAGTACGATGGTGGGGTTGTAAGATTTGGAGATAACAATGCTTGTGTGATTCATGGCAAAGGATGCATTTGTCTTTGTGGTAAGCATAACACTGATGATGTTCTTTATGTTGAAGGCTTGAAGCATAACCTACTGAGTGTTGGAAAGATGGTGGACAAGGGTTATGATCTTCAGTTCAAAATTAGAAGATGCAAGATATTTGGAAGTTCTAGAAATGTAATTTCTTTAGGTAAACAGAAAAAAGGTAATATTTTTCACCTGAATGATGCTAGTGAAAGTTTTTTAATTTATCAAGTAGATGAAAGTTGGTTATGGAATAGAAGGTTGTGTCATGTGAATTTTTCTAACATTGTCAAAGTAAGTTCCACTCAAGTAGTAATAGATCTACCTAAGCTAGTGAAGCCTGCTAACACAATTTGCAATTAGTGTCAAATGGGAAAATAGACTAGAGTTTCTTTTTGAAGCAAACAACATCATTCAAATGGGTTACTCGAGCTGGTGCATACTAATCTATGTGGTCCTTCCAGAGTCAGAAGTCTCCATAGAGAAAGGTACTTTTTGCTGCTTATTGATGATTATTCTAAGATGATATGGGTTGCTTTCTTAAGAGAATAAAGTGAACCATTAGAGAAGTTCAAAAGTTTCAAAGCTATCATAGAAAAATCAGAAAGTTCTGAAAATAAAATGCTTAAGGTCAGACAGAGGTGGTGAGTTCACCTCCATGGAGTTTAATTCTTTCTATGAAGAGCATGGAATCAAAAGACAGTTATATGCTCCTCGAACCCCTGAACATAATGGAGTTGCAGAGAGGAAGAATAGAAAAATTCTGGATGCTGCTAGAACAATGATGATTTAAGGAAATGTGCCTCACACCTATTGGAGTGAAGCTATAAGCATTGTTGTGTACACTTTAAACTAGGTAAATGTAAATGGTAATTCTGGTAAGACTCATTTTGAACTATGGTTTGGTTATGTGCCTACTGTTAAATATTTCAAAATATTTGGAAGAAAGTGTTATATCAAGAGAGACGAGCATATAGGAAAGTTTGATGCATGAAGTGATGAAGGAAACTTTCTAGGTTACTCCACTAAAACCAAGGTGTACCGGTGCTATAACAAAAGATTGAGAAAAATGGTTGAGAGTGCAAGTGTCAGAGTTTATCAAGACTCTTCTAAATCATTTAGATATTGTGGATATGATTCAGATGGCCAAGAATACAACAAAAAAAAGGAAGGAATGCTCAGACACATAATCAACTTCAAATTGTGCCATATGTTCTAGGAAAACAACTTCAATTTCTTCCAGTAAATCAAGGTAGTGAGGAAGGAGAGACAAGTGCAAGTGCAAAAGAAAGAATAGAAGAACCAGAAGTTCGAGGGAGTCCTAAAAATCTAAGGTATGTGAAGCTAAATCATCCTGAAAATAAAATTATAGGAGACACGAATAAATGTGTGCAAACTAAAAAAAAGATTGCATAAGAGTATTGCCTGATTTCCAAGATTGAACCTAAAGATGCCAATGAAGCTTGCAATGATGAACATTGGATGGAGGCTATGAAGGAAGCACTAATGCAGATTGAAAAGAATGATACATAGATACTTGTTCCCAAACCTAAAGATGAAAATGTGATTGGTACTAAATGGGTCTTTCAGAATAAGCTGAATGAACAAGGTGAAGTGGTCCAGAGTAAAGTAAGACTGGTATGTAAAGGGTATTCACAAACGAAAGGTATTGATTTTGAAGAAACCTTTTCCCCTGTTGCCAGAATTGAAGTTGTAAGATTATTTCTTGCTTATGTTGCATATAAGAACTATAAAGTCTATTAAATGGATGTGAAGTCAACTTTTCTAAATGGTGAGCTAGAAGAAGAAGAAGTATATATTGAACAATCGGATGGATTTCAATTGACTGATAAGGAAAATATGGTTTGCCGATTGAAGAAAGTAGTATATGGACTCAAGCAAGCCCCCAGAGCCTGGTATGACATGTTGGACAAATACTTACTAAAGCTTGGTTTCAATAAAGGTAGTACTGACAGTAACTCGTATTTCAAATTGGATCATACCAAAGAGTTAATTATTAAGGTCTTTTGTTCATGAAATTATTTTTGGAGGAGATGACAATCTATGTATGAAGTTTGCTAATGAAATGAAGAGTGAATTTGAAATTAGCATGATTGGGGAGATGAAGTTATTTCTGGGATTGCAAGTTACTCAATTAGACAAGGGGATGTTCATATCTGAGTCCAAATATATGAAAGAGTTGTTGAAGAAGTTTGACATGGATGACTCAAAGCCTATTGGTACTCCCATGGTAACCGAATGCAATTTAACATAGAATGATGATTCTCCTAAGGAAAATCAAACAAGATATAGGTCAATGATTGGTGGATTTCTCTACTAAACCTAGACCAAACTAGACATTATGAATGTTGTATGTATGGTTGCTAGATTTTAGGATGATTCAAAAGATTCTCATGTGACTGTTGTAAAGAGAATCTTTAGGTATTTGAAAGGAATAGTTGATGTTGGGCTTTAGTATCCTAAGAATGATGATCTTACTTTGAATGCATATACTGATACAAATTGGGCAAGAGATGTACATGATAGGAAGAGTACTAGTGGTGGTGCCTTCTTCCTAGGGAAGAAGTTGGTGTCTTGGTTGAGACAAAAGAAGAATTCCATTTCTCTATCTACTACTAAATCTATTGCCATATACTGTGACAACTCAAGTGCAATTAACATATCAAATAATCTGGTTCTACACTCTAAGACCAAGCATATATCAATCAAGTTTTACTTCTTGAGGGATAAAGTGAGTGAGAAAGAAGTGAGACTGGAGTATGTGCCTACCAAAGAACATATTTCATAAATTTTCACCAAACCATTGTCGTAGGATAATTTTGAGTATCTTAGAGGGATGCTAGGGGTGATTACCCCTCCTGATATGAACTAGAGATGCATTTATTTGCATCAATTTGTGTGCTTAATAGATATTTCCTGATTCAGATTGATGTTTCAGTGGCTACTACTTAGGGGGAGTAGTCAGATGTGCATATATGTGGTTCAAAGCCTATATGTGGGAAGAAAATGATTATCTTTGCCATTGATGTCAAAAGGGGAGAGGATTCATATGAAAAATTGTTACTTATCTGGAGTGAAGAGTCTTGTGGGGAGAAGATCATGCAGAAGAGGTTAAGGAAGAAGAGTCAAAATCTAAGGGGAAGTAAGTGCTGATTGAGAATTGGGTTGATTGTGTTTTTCACATCATGTGTTGCCATCAATGCCAAAGGGGGAGATTGTTGGATGTTTTAGTTGTGTTGCTGATATGTGGTTGTCATTGATGTCAACACTATTAGAATTATTGTAATTGAAGGTTGTATATGTTGAGGATATTGAGAAAATTGTTAAAGGAAGAGTTGCATGTTGCTAGTGCAACAATGAAGGTCATGAAGGTGTCTTTTTCTATATGTTGAAGATCAGTTGTTGTGGACTAAAGGGTTTATTTCTGAGAGCATCTAGTTCATCTACCAGAAGTTTCAGAGGTCCGTGTGATGATTTGATCATGCTATGAACAATTGTGTTCTGACAGTATTTCTGTGGGTTCTGTCAGTGTTCCTGATTGAAGTTTATGTGTTTTTGGTAATTTCTATTGCTGCAGATAATTGTATGTTAGTTCCTATTTTTTGTGGATGCTTCTATTTCATTCTCTATTCTTGTTGTATGTCCGCGTTGATCAGTGTGCTTGTGCTCGAAGATTTTTCTCCATATGTTCAGGTTTTCATGTTCTTGGCTGACATGATGGTTGTAACGTGTTGTAGATCCTTGAAGATTTAAATTTGAATGTTTGGTGCACTCGAGGATATTGCTTTAGGTCTCATCATGATATTATCCAATGGTGTTTGATCCCCATTGAAAATTTATTTCTAAATTTTCGCAGACATTGAAACCATATTTAATATTTTTTGGCCGATAAGGTTGTTGATGTAATTTCATGTTGTGGATATATAAGATTAATTTTTTGAGCAAAGTTAGTGTGTGCATAAGAGCTAATGTATGCTAGAGAAAGTGCAAATGTACAAATATTGATCTAATCATTCAATTGTAGAGCAAAGTGAGAAGAATTTTGAATGAAGTGTGAAGAAGGTTTTATGTGCTAAATTGGAACTATAATCAGGCTTGTGAAGAATCTATTTTCTCAATTCATACCATGCGGCTCTAATCTGTATTGTTGTGTATTGTTGGGAAGTGAGCCCTCTTATAATTAAGCAATGAGCTTTGGGAAGTATGACTGAATGCATGTGCATTCCCATTATTTTTCTTATACTTTTAATAGGGTATAACATTGTGGACTAACAACCACCATGGTTTTTCCCCTAACAGGGTTTCCACGTAAAAAATCTTGGTGTTCTCTGTGTTTCTGATGTGTTGATTGTTTATGGTTTATTGTTCATTTATTAGATCTGAGATTAAGTTAAGTAAAGTTTGAAAAGTATTAATATTATGTGACAACTGATTCACCCTCCCTCTCAGCTGTCTTCCCTTGTTTTTCCAACAAGGGGAACTTAGGTCCATCATTCATTTCGGCATGTAAGTATCCAAACATGTTAGGAGGTGAAACAATAGGAAGATCTTGTGACTTCATGGATGGGTAAAAGGCTGCATTGTTTTCAAGGTTATGAAGGCATTAATTTAAGAACTTTTTCATGTTATCATCATCTTCTCTAATGATGTTAACAACATGAGGAGGATATTCATTTGAAGTTGAAGGAGCACAAGGAAGCTCAAGGTCATTAGGATCACAACCAAAGGAACAATTGGACATGTACTCTACTAAGGATTTCAATGAATTCCAAAACTTGTTAAAAGAAAAAGCCATGATGACAATGAATGAAAGTAAACTAAGATGCAAGAAAGAAGAGAAGACAGACAATCTAGAAAGTATAACAAAAAGTAACTATAGAAAACTATAATGTAGAAGATACCCAGAAAATGCCTAAAAATGTAGTTCAAAATGTGCAAGTGGACTGATTTTCCCAGGGTGGCAAATGAGTCTAGGTATGCAATTATTTTTTTTGTGTTTTTTAGAAAATTTAAAGTGATTTTAATGCTTTTCAGATGCAAACTGAAGATGCAAATGCATATTTTTAGTTTTGTAATGATTTGATATGCAAAAATAAAGTCTATATGAGTCTTTCACTAATGTAATTTGAGAAACCCTAAGATGGAAAAAAAAAAAAAAAACCTAATGGAATGTTGATGCAAAGGGCACCTAGGATGCAAGATGCAAGTGAAATCAGAAAGATAAAGTGTTCAATATGCAAGTTCACCAAAATGAACCTACAAATTTATGGTGTCTATGAACTTCTCTTGCACTCTTAGGGTTTTTCACCTAAAAGGAGAGAGATAGAACCCTAAAATTGTGGTGGTTCAATCAAATGAAGGAATGTATGATGTGATTAGGATTAAATGCAATAATATGAATGCAACTAGATGATGAAATTGACTGATTATGAATGCAAAACTAATGTAATATGTAATGTTTGAAAACATAATGTCATATGCAAGAATGACCTAAAACATGAACAAACACAAACAAAATTGAAAGAGGCTGAATAGAGTGCACCTAGGAATTTGATGTTGAATCTGGAAGGCTCTGTAAACTGGTAGAAATAATTGCAAATCACCAGTTGAACTCATTCTCCACTAATGGTGAATCAATCTTGCTACTGGTAAAAACACCTAAAACTGCTTTCCAACTATCAGGAACTGGATTATGACAAAATCACATTGTTTTAGCCTTTAGGTGGGACTCATTCAGTACTAATGGTGAATCAATCCTCCTCTAGAATTTTGTAGATCCAAATCTGCACTTGTCTTCTTGTCGGGTTGACAGAGTCAAATCTGTAGAAAACATAATGTAGGTTGTCTCCAAGCTTGAAATAGGGTTTAGCTGACTTGAAACACTTTTTTGACTTGTTGACTACCTTTCAACACCTATTTTCTTGACAAATCTTCATACAAAAGTCTACAAACACACATGCAAAAGGGGAAAAATGGTTAAGGGTTAGAGTATAGGGATTTTCCTTGGTCAAATCCCACTTTGGTAATCAAACCCTTAATAAAGAAATGAAATAAAATGAGCAAGGAATGATGAATAAATAACATGTAAATGTCCTAAACTCACCACAACCTTGTTGAATAAATCTAAAGATATGTCAATGGATGCTCCAAGATGCTTGATGAATGCTTGATTGAATGATGCTTTGATGAATAGAATGTAAGAATGCTAATTGATGTTGAATGAGTGAGTGAAAGTGAATAGAGGTTAAAATGGATGTAAAAAACACTTATTTATACACACTTATGCCCTAATAACCCAATGATACCTCATCATAGACTGGCATAAGGTATTTTTGAATAAAAACCCAAAGGAAATTTTGAATTATTTTGAATTTGGAGTCAAGAGGGACTCATTCACCACCCATGGCGAATGGGTCCCACCTTAGGCTTGTAAGTGGGTGTCAGGAATTAAGTCACATTTAATGTTGCTTGTCAGTTTTACATTAAAAAAAACTTAATTAAGACTTATGAGTGCATAAATGGGTCAAATAAAACATAAGAAAGGTGTAAATAGTGAAATCAAACCTAGAAAAGCATGAAATCTTGTTACAAGACTTTACAACACTTTAGAATAAGACTTGATAAGTGATGAAAAGGTGATGTTTAGATGAATTGTAATGAGAAGAGTCTATAAAAGTGTAGAAATGTATTACAACACTTCACAACACCTTCAAAAGAAACCATAATTTGAATATTTAGGACCTAATGTGAATGCAAAAGTCACATCAATTGCAACATTAAATAAAAGAAACATAGGTCAAGGATCATGAGAGAAAGACCTAAATGACCATTGAAAATCTCCAAGATCCATTTTTCTATGGTACACTACTTGAAGGCAAGGAGTTGTTAAAGGTATTGTCCATGCCTAGTGTACTAATGTCAATAATATGAGTCAAAGAGCTTGATAACCCAAGATCCACAATAATTGTACTATCGCAGGATGACATGAGTCTCAAATTTCATATTAGTACAATATTAGCAATAGGACACTAAATACTCATACAAGGGATACTAAATGCAATATGAATGCAAATTCAATATAAGCTAAGAGTAATGAAATTCTTGTAACAAAAATTCTAAAAACGAAAATAGAAAGGAAATAACAACAAAAAAATCTTAGAAACAGTGTTTTGAATGCCAAAAAATGTAGTGAAAAATATGTAGAGGGACTGATTCACCTAGGGTGGTGAATGATCCCCAGTGATGATTTAAAAAAAAAAATTCAAAAATTTTCAATTCAATTTTATGCTTTTTTATGTTTTATGATCTATATCTCATATGCAAATGTAGATTTGGATGAATTTTGATGAAATTAAGTGTAAAAATGAAAGCGAAGTGAGCTTTCATCAATGCAAGATTTGAAACCCTAGAATTCAAATTAACCAATGCAAATCCTAATGCAATTTTAATGCAAGCCAAATATAGGATGAAGATGCACTCCAAATCAAAATAATGATGTTATAAAGTTAGGTTCACCAAAATGGAACCTCTTAAAAGGGTGGTGTAATGATTGATGATATCACACCCACTTTCCATGATTCCACTCAAGGATAACCCTAGAGATCTCAATGCCAAAGAGAAAGATATCTTGCAATAGGGATGTCCTAGGGACTGAATATGATCTAATGAGAGGCTTACCACCAAGTTTAAACTTGGAAAAGACAATGAAGTACAAGATGAAATAAAAAACCCTTGTTGAATGCAAAATAAAACTAAATGAACTAGAAAGATGAATGAAATGCAATGTTTAGAAAATTGTAAAACAGAATGTGTGCACCTAGAAATTTGAAGAAGGCAGAATGAAGTTCTAGAACACTAGAAATTCTACTTTCACTGTTGACTGGGACTCATTTACCAAGCTGGGTGAATCAATCCTATTTCTAGGAAATAGTGTAGGAACATGAATTTTCCAAAAGGGTATCTAAATTTGTAAAATCCTGAAAATTGGCTAGAACTGTGACTCATTCGCCAGAAGTGTCAAATTAGTCTTGTTGGGATTTTCTACAACTTCAAAAGTTGATCTTGCTCTATCCTTCCTATTTCATTTCCAGATTCGAATATCCAATTTGCAACTTGTAGGTCTTCTCCAAGGTTCTCTAAGGCTTGATGACAACTTTGACAACTTTGGATGATTTGCAACTTTTCTCCAATCTTGCTTCTTAGGAAAAATGCAACCTAAATGTACAAATCACACATAAAGGAGAGGGGAAAAATGTTGTTTGGTTAGTGGATAGGGGTTTTCCTTGGTTAAAATCCTTGTAGGTAATTAAACCTTGAAATGAAAGGAAATATGAATGAAGAATGATGAATGATGAATGAAAATATTACAATGTTGCAACTCACCAAACCATAGCAATAAGGTGCTGAAAATATGCTTGAAATGGCTGAAATAGATGTGGTTCTTGACTCTTTCTTGATTGATGTTGATCTTCCTTGAAACACTTGCTTGAATCATAAACCCTACATCATAATTGTTAGCACAATAACAAACATGATATATGAAATCTTTAACATGAAGAATGACACTTGAATAATGCTCTAAAATGCTTGATAATATACCCTCAAATTCTCTTGAATTCTCTTGAATTCCCTTGAATGCTCTTGTGAATGCTTCATGATTTCTTGAATGCTAGGTGAGAATATGAATGAAATAACCTTGCATTTGTACTCAATTATGCAACAATTCCTGAAATTACAACACTACAAGATGACATCAGATCTATGAGAATAAAATACCACTAGAATTTTGAATTAAATTTTATTTTGGGCCACATGAGACTCATTTTCCCAAGGTGGTGAATGAGTCCAATCAATTATAATGTATGGGACCAAAAACTGAAAGTCCTTAGAAATGTGTGAAAATCGGTTCGAGACCAAAAAATCTAGGTGAGACCCATTTTCCCAAGGTGGAAAATGAGTCGTAGATCACTAAATCTAGGATACACAAGCTAGAAACACCTAAATTATGATTGAATAATGATTGGTGTTGGGATTATCCTCAAAAATATGCAATAAATGAGGCTTGTGGATACAAAATAGGGCCAATTAAAGTATAATAAATTCTAATTATTAATGACAAGCCTAGAGAAGTGTGAAAGTGTATTACAACACTTTACAACACTCCAAATAAGGAAATATTAATGTTTATTTTGATTAAAAAGAGGTTTATTAGGTTCAATTCTTTGATAAGACCTTAGAAAGGTGTGAAAGTGAGTTACAACACTTCACAACACTTTAGAAAGGTACCATTTAAATCCATTAGTTCACAAGGGCCCAAGACCTAATGTGAATGTGTTAACCACATTACAACACTAAATCAAGGCAAGATTAAACCTAACTCACAAGGAGGGCCCAAACAAGCCAGCAAAAGTTGAAGGGTTAATTTTTCCATGACTTCAAAAATATTAATATATATATAATATAATGTATGATAAATTAATATATATTAGAAAATATAAATGTAAATACTATAATATATATATTATATATACATTTACTAATTTAATATTATAAAAATTTATAATATAAATTGTAAATATAATATTATATATTTAATAAAATAATATATTATAAAATAATTATGTTATGGATTATTGTAAGAGAGTTGTAAATATCATATTTATTATAATAATACTACAAGGAGTTGAGAGTAATATATACATCTCTCTCTATCTCTTGCTCTCTCACCTTCCCTCTGTAATTATGTTTATCTCCACTCAGCCTCTCCCTCTCTACCTACATTTATCTCAATATATCTCACTTTACCCCTCCATCCCTCCCACCTCCCGCCTCTATCTACCTCTCCCTCATAACCTTCTCCCTCCACTTCTATCTATATCCCCTCCTCATCCCTCTCTACTTCTATTTATATCTCCTCTCCCTCCATCCCTTTAACCATACTCTCTCTAATTATCGTTCCCTTTATCCCTAGCTCCCTCCTCCCTCTCTCTACCTACACCTCTCCCTCCCTCCCTCTCTTTCTACCTACCTCTGCCTCCTTACCAAATTCCCCCATCTCTCTACTTCTCTCCCCCCTTCCCTCTCTACTTCTCCCTATATCTCCTCACTCTCTCTACCCACCTCTGCCTCTATTCCTTTCACCTTACCTCTCTCTACCTACCTCTTCATGTCTCCCTAATTTTCTCTCTCCATTTATCCTTCCCATGCTACATTTTTAGACCTCTCCCTCCCTCCCTCCCTCTATAATTTTGTCTATCTCTCGTCTCTCGCCATCCCTCTTAACCTTCCTCTCCCTCCATTTTCCCATATTTCCCCCTCTCTCTCTTTCCACCTATCCCTCCCTTTATTTCTCACTCCCTCATTCCCTCTCTCTCCCTCCCTTTATCCCTATAACCTTTCATCTCCCTCAGTCTACCTACCACTCTCCCTACCTCTCCTTCCCCTCTCTCACACACACCACCTCTCTCTACCTCTCCCACCCTACCTAGATCCCTTTCTCTACCTACCTCTCTATTACTTACAACTTACTTCTCTCTACCTACCACTCCCTATCGCCCTCCTTCCCTCTCTCTCTCTCTCAAGCTACCCCTCCTTCACTCCAAACATCCCTTTCTCACTCTCTCTATACCCACATGCCACCTTACCTCTCCCTCTCTCTCTACCTCTCTCCCTACCTTAGTTTCCCTCTCTCTCCCTTTCTCACACACACAACTATTGTACTAATCACCTAAATATAACTTTAGATTCAAGACATGGACTATCCACCTATGTAGATCTGCTTGGAAATGGTATCAAATCCAAGTCACGTGTTCAAATCCCCTCAAGTGATGCTTAGGAGCAATTTTTAGACTAATTTCTAACATCTCAGTTCACATTTGGGACATGGACTAGCCACCTCCCATGGATCTACTTACAATAAACTCTCCCAACCTATTTCTCCCATTATCCCTCCCTCCCTCCTTCCCTCTCTCACTCTCTCTAAACATACACGTCTCCCACCATTTCTCTATACATACCTCTATCCCTCCCACCTTACCACTCCCTATCCCCCTCCTTCCCATTTTGTCTCCCTCACACACACACTTCTCTCCACCTATCCATCCTCTCCCTAACTCTCTATATACCTACTTCTTCTACCCTACCTCTATCTATCTCCCTCCTCTCTTTCTCTCGTTTCGGCTATCCCTCCCATCCTACCACTCCCTATCTCCCTCCTTCCCTCTTTCTTTTGCTCCCTCTATCCATCCCACCCTACCACTCGCTATCTTCCTCCTTCACTCTCTCCATCACACACACACACAACCTCTCTCAGCCTGTCCCTCCCTCTCTCCCTAACTCTCTCTATACCTACCTCCCCTAGCCTACCTCTCTCTATCTTCCCCTTGTTGGAATCTTACTCTCCCTCCCTTTATCCCTCACACCCTACCACTCTCTATATCCCTCCTTCCCCCCTCTCTCTCCCTCCCTCCCTCCCTCCCTCCCTCACACACACAACCTATTTCCACCTACCCCTTCCTTTCTCCCTAACTCTCTCAATACCTACCTCTCCTACCCTACTTCTCTCTATCTCCCTCCTTCATTCTTTCTCTCTCTCCCTCTCTCCCTAACTCTTTGTACCTACCTCTTCTACCCTACCTCTCTCTATCTCCCTCCTTCCCTCTTTCTCTCCCCTCCTCTATCCCTCTCAATCTACCACTCCCTATGCCCCCCTCCCCTCTCTCTCTCCCCACCCTCTCTCTCCCTCCCTCTATCCTTCCTACACTACCTATCCCTATCTCCTTCCTTCCCCCATCTCTCTCTCTCCCACCTTACCTCTTCCTCTCTCTCTACCTCTCTCTCCCTATCTCCATCTCTCTATCTAGATTATTTTAATAATAACACAATATATAATATATGTTAAAATATATTAATATTAATATAATATATAATGTATAATGTATAATGTATAATGTATAATGTATAACATATAATGTATAATGTATAATGTATAATATATAATATATAATACATAATATATATTATATAATACATTAATACATATATTTTTTGTCTGCTATAATAGATATGTTTTTTGTGAATCTTGTTTTCACTAACAAGTAAAGAAGCTTCAGAAAACAAATATCCCTTTTACTTTAAAGCTTGTTTTCTCATAAGAATACAATCTTTGCAAAACGGATATCCATTTTTCTTAACAAAATGGATATTCATTTTACTTTACAAAATGGATACCCATTTTTTTTGAGTGAAAAAAATTACCAAAATTCTATTTTGTTCATTCTAATGGTCCCCACATGCTCTCTACAATAGGGAATGCCGCTTTTCTTTTGAATTACAAACAAAAATTATTTTTTTGAGCACTCTTTTACACAAAAGTTTATCCTTTCGATCATCAAGGTACTTGTTTGAGTTTGGATTATTGGAATCAACAATCATCATAAACCAAAAAGGAAGAGGAAATGTCAAGTGGAGGAAATAGAAGCAGGTAGGGAGAAAGATAGATTAAGAGGGTGGAAAGAAAAGGTATGTGAAATTATCTTCAAGGAGAAGACATCTCTTTACCTTAAAATGATATTGGAAGTGACTATGCTATTGAATTTGAAAATATTGAACAAGAAATTAAAATTAAAATTTTAGAACATGAAATTTAGAAACAAAATGTTGAACATGAAATTGTAAATGTTGAGCATGAAACTGGAAAATGAAAATGTTGAAAATGAAATTAAAATTTAAAGTTTAGAACATGAAATTGAGAAACAAAATGTTGAACATGAAATTATAAATGTTGAGGATAAAACTAAAAATGGAAATGTTGAACACGAAATTGAAATTGAAATTTTTGAACATGAAATTGAGAAAAAAAATGTTGAACATGAAAATGTAAATGTTGAGAATGAAACTAAAAATGAAAATGTTGAACATGAAATTGAAAATAGTGAAATTTATGTGATGAAACTCCATTTGATATGAGTAACATAATAGACAAAGAAGAAGAAATACATGAAAATTTTCTTGACGAATGTGGATATGCAATCCATAAAGTTGAAAACATAATCCATAATCCACTCGTTCATAACATTGATGAAATTGATAAGACACAAGAAACAATGAATGTTACTGTATCACAAAATTACATAAGAAGAGAAGATCTATTTATTTGTAATGATTCCAATAAAATGGTCAACTTTCAAGAACCCTAAAATGGTTCCTTGAAATAGATGAGAACATAATAGATAAACTTGAAGGAAAATGATCACGAACCATTTGGTTGTGGGCTACCCAAATGTTCAACCAATACTTTTCCAATAAAATATTAACCAAAAAATGTCAATTTTTTGTAGAATTGCTAAAGTATTACAAAATGAGACCATTACTAATTAAATTGAATATTCATGTAAACAAAAAAATATGATCGAAATAAAATTATTGTTAAATTTTTTTTTAATACACTCAATTCTATTGGGATGACTAGTAAGGAAAAATATAAGAGAGTTTCTCATAGAGTAATCACATCTTTAGTAAGAAATAAATTAAGAAAGAATTGATTGTTGAGGAAAACAACTATTGACTTAGGGCTAATCATAAAATATTGTCAAAAGCACTAGCAATAAGATCAAGACTAGATAGTCCTATTCAAAATGATACTTGGGATTTTAGTGGTAGGCTTCCATGAGTTGATAAGAAGCTGAAACATAAAGATTTCATGCACCCTTAAATTGAATGCATCAAAAGGGGGTAGAGTGTATGTTTCATTAGGATGAAAATCAACAACGTGAAGTGATTAAATATCAACCTCAATGGTGAGCCAATCATACCTATATTTACATCTTTTAGGGGGATGGGAATGATTTGGAAATGATTGTGATTGATTACCCTAATTAGACTATATGACCTAATAAAATAAAAGTAATTATTTGACTACTAATAAATAGAAATAGTCAAGTTTTGACAGATCTGGAAGGGGCATAATGGCATGTACCTACCCAAAAAATTTGGTTATGTTAGGCCTACAACGACAAGGTCATCCAATGGCTACTATGTCATTGTAATGAATTTGTGATCATCTTTTAGGGTCCTCTGATGTTGAATCTAAGCTTGTATTTAATTCTTGTCCCACAGTCGAAATGTATAAATAAATCTTGTAGGTAAGTTTTTATGTCTTGAAAAGGTTGATGAAAAAAAATGCAACAATGTAAAATGGATCTTCATGATCACTTCAATCCACTTAAGACCTACAACCTACACATTCACAAAGATGGAAAATGTAGCAAGAAAGTGTTCATTCATCATTCCTTCCATTTATCAATTGTCATTATCTTTCTATCAAGGTTTAATTACCAAACATGGGATTTGACTAAGGAAAACCCCATAAAAATTGAAAAAAAAAATTATTCTCTTTGTGTATGTGTAAGATTTAGGTTGAAGAAGGATTGAAGACATATTGAAAGAGGAATTTTGCATTATTGTAAAAAAATTCATCATTTTTTTCAAGTCATATAAACTAGATTATGGATTTTATTTTTGTATTTTTGAAAGTGGGAGCTATGGTAAATGAAGTGTCAAATCCATCTCTAGAGGACCTCAAAATTTAATCAAAATTTCCCTACAAGGACTGATTTTTCCAAGGGTGACCCTATCCTTCTATAGTGCTTGCAACAATATTTTCTATGTTGGTACATATACATCTACACTTCTCAAATCAGCCTACAAATTTCTATTTATGTTAATCAATCATCAGGGTTTTGCATTTTTAATATTAGGGAATATAGGATCATTAAGTTAATCATTATTTCTGATCAATTCCAATCCCCCTTAAGATATAGATCCTGGTATGGTTGGCTCACCTTTAAGGTTGATAGTCAAAAAATTCACCTTATTAATCTATATCCCAATGAAATTTATAAAGATGTGGAAATGGACCTAGGTTATGGACACTAATCTTAGAGTCACCACACTTTTATGTTTTACCACCATCAAGATTTAAAGTACCTTTATCAAATAATTTAGCAATATAATTATTTCCAATGGTGACTGAACAACCTTCAAATTCTTTGAAATTCATGAACTTACTTTTATCTCCAACCATATGATTAGAGAAAATACTATCATAGCCTTGTTAGACTTTTTCTCTTCTGAAACCTTCTTTAAGACCTTCGAAACATCACTCTTTCCTTTATTTGATATCGAGGAACTCACAAAATTTCTTATGTAGTTCCTTGCAATGTGTCCAAAATAGTTTCACTTGAAACATATGATATTAAAATTAAACAGAGGTGCAAATGCATTACAATTGATCAAGCTATTTCTTCATATTGTAACTCTTCTATATCCTACAAACTTATGTTCATAATCACTACAACTAAAAAAATAGCCAGAAAAAGAAAAACTTGACATGTTATTGTATCCTTGTCCTCTAGATCTCCTCCTTTTGTTCTACACTTGAACAAATCCATAATTTTGAGTCATGGTTCCATAACTTTCAGAACCTGGCACTTCTAGACTTGCCTTAGTAGTCTTCTCTAACTATTCTATGACCTTTTTCTTCTAATCATCAAAACCAACTCCGGTTTTATTATGAGAAACTTTCCGACCTAATATCTAATCTAGGCTTTCAATACTTTTTTTGAACTTCAACCACAACTTTTGATTTGTCTTCTCAAGTTTCTTTCTGGCTACAACAATCTCTACCTCAAGCTTCTCATAGTCCTTATCTCTTGATAGTAATTTATTTGTCAAAAATTCAACTCTTTTGTTTCTTATTCTTAAGTCTTCAAATCAACAAT
The DNA here is from genome assembly GCA_007258455.2 of Sequoia sempervirens. Lineage (NCBI taxonomy): Eukaryota > Viridiplantae > Streptophyta > Pinopsida > Cupressales > Cupressaceae > Sequoia > Sequoia sempervirens. The sequence continues at coordinate 6,831,413 of VDFB02137365.1, read as the reverse complement.
CATCTTTTCCTCAATATTCTTGAATTTTTTTCTATTTTCTCTTTAGCTCTTACTTCTTCTGCAATTTTGATATTCAACTTCTTGATCTATTTTCTAGCCAATAACAAGCTCTTCACAATACCTCCATCTTCTTCATCATTTTCTCTGAAACCCATTTTAGCATCACCATGAACAATTTCAAAAACTTTAAATATAGCTTTTACATTTTCATCACCAGATGCATCTTCATCATTTTCTTTTGTAGAATATTCTTCTACTTCCTCATTAGTATAAAAACTTCTAAGCTTTCTTTCTTCTTTGCATCTTCTATGGAAATACTTATTTCAATTCTTTTGTTTAACATTGTTAGTATTCTTATGGGGACACTTAGCCATAAAATTTCCAACATCTACACAATTGAAACACTTGAAAGGTAATTTACCTTTATGTAGTGTAGGAAAATGCATACCATTGCATTTTAACACTTGTTTGGGCCCACCTTGCTTTATTTATCCTTATTTATGTCTTAAGTGGTCCTATTTTGCATCCACAAGATGCCTAATAAATTATATCTTTTTATGGCTAATCCTGAAAAAAATCAAAGGATAAATGATAATATATTGATTTTGTAAGGGGCCACCTAGGGCATATTTGTCCTCCAAATGTCTTGGGACCCCGTTTTCAAATGTTCCTTGGATGACACCCTTTTTTGGAGTCTATGCCCCGAGTTTCAAGCCTTGAGACTAAGACGCCACCTAGGGCATCTTAGTCCTCCTCAAGTTATTTTCAAGATTTAATTTCAAATCTTGGTGGGATTTAGCCTCCTTTAATTAATGAATTCATATGTTGGCCCTTGGTGTGGTATAATTTCATGTTATTAAGCATGAATAAGTATAAATACAAGGTTCTTTAACTAATTTTCATGAGAAGAAGTAATTCATGAGATCATCCTAGCAAGTTTGTAAGTGAAACAAGAGCATTCAAGAGCAATTCATCAAGCATCTTGTCAAATATATTCTTGCATCATGTTTTTTTTTTAGCTAACATTTGTGATGTAGGGTTTTGATTCAAGCCAGAAATTCAAGTCAAGACCTATTAAGCCTTCATTCAATTCAAGATCTAAATTCAAGCTAGCCACTTCACACAAGTTTACATATTTCATAACAAGTGTTTTGTGAGTTGCAACATAGAACTTTGTTCATTCATCATTTCTCTTGATTATTCCATTTCATTCCAAGTTTAATTACCAACAAGGGGTTTGACCAAGGAAAACCCTCATTTACTAAAAATAAACAAGTTTTTATTATGTTGTGTGTTTGTATTTTTGGATTTAAGTTGAAGATCATTTGAAGTACAAAGTTGTAAAGTTGTGAAGTTGCATTGCAAAGTTGTCATGTTCACAAAAAGTCACCTACAGGCTAGATCTAGAAGTTTCAGGACTTGAGATCTAAGAAGGAACTACAAACCTTGGACCTCTGAATAACATTATGAAATTGTAGAAATTTAGATTAGGACTAAGAAGAAAGTAAGGGCATCTTAGTCCTCTTGGAGTTATTTCACATATATTTTTTCGGATTCTATTATGAAATCCAAAGATTTCATGTTTACCCCGAGAAATAGTAGCAGGACTAAGAAGATAGTAAGGGAATCTTAGTCCTTCCTAGCATATTTTGATATCGTTTTTGCATTTCCAAAATCCTTGTCACATTTCCAAACTTCCCAAGTACATACCTCCTAAATCTTTGTTACTTAATTTTGTCATTTGCACTCATTATTTGGCTTGATTTACAAGGTTTGGTGAGTTGAATATCAAGTTGTATTTTCCAATCCTTTGCTTGGTGGTGAACCCTTCAAAGCCTAATGAATATTCCTAGGTCTCCCTTGTTGAGAATTGGATCACCTTTGTGTTGATAGTCAAATCCAATTTGGGATCCTAGGTTTCCTTGAATGAACCATCCCCCAACAATAAAAGAGAAAATTAAGAATTAGGGATTCCTTTATTGTAATGTGAATCCCTTTTCCTATCTGAGTTGTTTGTTGTTTATTTCAATTTTTTGAACCTCAAAATTACATCAGTAGGACCAAGACACCCTTGTTGGTGTCTTAGTCCTTGTGGATTTTGAGGTTGCATCTTTCAGGGATTAAATTTGCTTATGTTTGTTGATTTTAGTTTTTTGTTATAATTTTTTAGCATTACTGTTATTTTAAGTGATTTTGTTCATTGCACTTTCTTTGTTTTATCGCTTGCGTGATCTATACTACTTGGTGTCCTACTACTAATAAGGTGGTGAGATGAAGTGTGAGACTCATGACATCCCGTGATAAAACACTCGTTGTGGATCTTGTGTTATCTATCTCGCTTACTTATAGTGTTGGTACTAGTTCACTAGGTATGGACTATACCTTTGGTAACTCTTTTGTTATACCTACTTTACCTACAAGTGCTATGCAAAGTGTTCAAACAATAGTTGATCATATCCCTCAAGAAAACATAATGAAAATGCATGAAGACCTAGCCCATTTACAAGATAGCATGAGTACTAAAAACATTTCCAACACTATTATACCTACCATAGATAGTATTCACTAGGTATGTGCAGGATCATGATGGGCCAAAAAGTGGCGATATGATGGGTATGTGTAGGGTATGTGGCTGAGGACTTTTTTTACCAAAATTGATGAAATGAAAAGGGTTTTTAAAGGAGATTCTCAACTTTCCACAAATATAAATTATGATTTACTTTGAATTTAATAAATAATTATTATTCATTTTCTATTTGAATTATGACTAATGCCCTGATTGATAGGCTGATTGAAAAACATGTATAGCTTTCAAACTGTATCACATTTTTTAATCCAAAACATGCATCACATTCTATACTTTGTATACTATAGGATTAGAAAAAAAAAAAAAATCATGAAGCTTTCACCAAGTTAAGGTGGTGAGACATACGAGTTTTTTATATTTTTTAAAAGTTGTAATAAGAAATTCATAATTAATTATTTACTTGGAAAAAAATTAAAAAAAATATGCATCACATCAGGACATGATTTCTCTACTTATATCCAAAATCTTATAAAAAAATATTATCATTTTATTGTGGTTAGGGTGGTTAGATAGACACCTACTTCCTTTTTTTTCCCTGAAATTTTAAGTAGTACTACATTGAAATTTCAAATTTTCACCAAATAGATTTTTTTTAAAATAAACCTAGTAGTTTAGAAAATAAATTCAATTTGCTACAAATTCTATTCTTGCATATTTTTGAAATAATATAGATAACTTATTCAAATTTTTATGTCAAGTTTCCCAACTCTGATTTTTCTAAAATTTTCACCACTTAAGGGCCTATTTTTTCCATGATGAGCCTGCACATACCCCACTGCATGATGGTGCTCAAAATTCAAACAATGTGCAAAACAAACGTGGAATTAAAATTCCTCCCCCTTCAACCATAACCTCCATTCCCACCTATACAAAACCTGAAGTGACCACAATGATGCAACCAGCTAGTAATTTCCTTCATACCTCAAACATTTCCTCTAGTGCTCCTTATACCTATGTGGCATCTAACCTTATATCTAATCCCATAAGCTATCTATTCACTTTTCCTTCTAACACATACACACCACCACCATATTCATCTCCATCACAAACCACAAACAATGACCCTATTGTCAACCACCATTTACAAAACTTTTCATCCCTTCAATGCCAAGTTTCCACGATAAATCAAAATCAAAATGGTCCAACTTCATACCATGTAAAAAGAAACCCACTATCTTTGGATATATTGAGAACTCTAGTGCCATAAGGTATAGAGATCCCTAGATTTAAGAAATATGGAGGAGAGTGAGATCCTATTAATCATGTTAATGCCTTTATTGTTTTGTGTAGTGAATTTATCCTTGAGGAAAAAGTTTTGGCTAAGATTTTTCCCCAATCCTTGAAAGATGTTGCCTTGTATTGGTTTTCTATATGAACCATAGATTTTTTGGGTAGGGCTTATAGACTACTCTTGCACTCTTAGGATGTTTCACCTGGAAGGACAGATATAAACCCTACACAAAGGAATCTACGCTAGGTTCACTCAAATTATGAAATTTATGATGTTATTTGATCTAATTTGAATGAAATAAGTGCAATTATATGAACTAATTGACTAATTGTGTATACAAAACCTAAGAATTATGCAATTTTGGAAAACACAATGTGATATGCAAACAATGAACTATGAATGAACAAATGCAAAATAGAAAAGAAAAGGGTTGAATCAAAGTGCACCTAGGTAGATATTGGAGAATTTGGAACCTTCTTAATGTTGTTTGAAATCACAGAAAGTCACTAGTGGGACTCATTCGCTACTGATGGAAAATCAGTCTTGCTTCTAATGAAAATTGCCAGGAAACTAGTTTATGAGTTTTGGGATCCAAAATCTAACAAAACCTATATTTCCAACCTTAAGGTGGGACTCACTTGCCACTGATGTTGAATCAGTCCTCTCCCAAAATTCTAAGAAATCAAGGGACAATACTATAGCACTAGATTTGAGGTTGTCTTCTTGTCGGGTTGCAGAAGTCAAATCTATAGAAAACGGATGGAATGTCTTCTCCAAGACTGAAATAGGATGTTGACTTGAAACACTTTTTTGACTTCTTTTCCACTTTTTAACACCTAAATGCTTGTCAAATATGCATATACAGGTTTGCAAACACACATGCAAAAAGGGGGGAATTGGTTAAGGGTTAGGTTATAGGGATTTTCCTTGGTCAAATCCCACTTTGGTAATCAAACCCTTAATGAAATAATGAAATGGAGAATGATAAAAAAATAACATGCAAATGTTATCAACTTACCAAACCCTTGTTGAAGAAAATCTAAAGATATGTCAATGGATGTTCAAGCCATATTGCAACAATAAATCAGAGTAAAATAGACCAAGCATCGTGAAGAAAGGCCTAAAAGACCAGGAAAATGACAAGGGGCCATTTTTCTATGGCACATTTAACCCCTACTTTAGTGAGAGGATGAACTTGCTTCAAACTCACACTAAAGTAGCCATGCATATCGAGAGAGAGGTTCCAAATGCACTTATGTTAGCAAGATGTAATGAAAATGATCGAGAGGGATGATCAAGCCCCTAAGATGAAGATCCCATGATAAACTAGACATAAGAATAAAGGAACACAAATGTTGAAATGAAGGGATAGGATGGAGCTTCGATCATTTGTCCATCTAGTTGTCGATTAGATTAAGGTTGTTTATTTGAAAGAGAGAATTCATACTCACTTTGGGGCAACAGAACTCAAGGCATTCTACCCAGTGAGAAGACCCAAAAGGTAAGTGTTGTTCCCTCAGCACACACGCCCCGTTCAGAATGGGGACCCTCTTTTCTTTCGCCTTCCCGGGTCATTCTATCACCGCCTCATTTTGCGTACCCCCCCCGTTTTGGTCACCTTAGTGGTCAATGTTTTTCCAAAGTCTCATCTTGAGTTACGCATGTTTCATCCCCTCCATTTTGGGTAAGTCATGGTTCCTTGTAGACTCTCCTTGGCAATTTGCTTCTACCAGTGGCCTTAAGGCCTGGTGGGCCCGCCTCACTGAGTTTCCCTACTTGGGTTTCCTCTGGGTGCTCACCATTCTAAAGCGGCAGAAGGCTTATGCCTTCCCGAGCCCCAAGACTTGATTATTTCTTTGCCACCTTGTTTGAAATTGTGAAAAAAATCAACTGCTTTTGCATCTCTCGGGCCTACACCACAGGACTTCCATGTCCAAAACTCCTTGCTGACTTCTTCGTTCTCAATGACCAAATTGCAGCAGCACTTTTCCCTCCGAGCCCCAAGCTCCCCTTCATTGATGGCTTCTGAAATGAACTTAGAAGTGGCTACAAGGCCACATCTTTCTAGACCTCGGGGTCGAGTCATCCCACTGCCATCTGGGATTTAAACTCACCAACCTACCTACCATTCGTAAAGCATTAAATGCAAGTTTGGGTATCTATACCTGGCTCGACCTATCATTTTCACTTGTCAGGTTTTCCAAAATAACTAAGAGTGCTTTCTAGAGGAGTTCAGTGCATCTGTCGCTCGCAACCCTCATGACCGTGATCATCATTTTCCCTTCCTTAGTGGATTTCATAGTGTCTCTCATCAGACTTCAGAGGTAGGTTCACCATCCTTTCCTCTTAGGGGTTTTTTTAATGATTTTACACCTAAAATTATGAATAAACATGGGTTAAAATTTTTTAACCTGGCAAAACATGACAAAACCTATAAAACCCATGTCCTCAAATTCTAAAAAACCCTGCAGATCATCTCCTAAGATCAGAATGGAACTAAACCTCATGCCTGCCATTCTTTGCGTAGGGCGTTCGGGCCTTCCCAACCTACGATGGCTTGCCACTGTCCGAACCTTGCACAAACCAACTAACCCATTGACGAGGAGAACTTGCCTCCCAGGCCCGAGACCCCGAACCTCCTTCATCTGAGCACCATAAAACTTATAAAAAACTCAAACTAGCCTCCATCTTGGTTTCCCATGCCCACTCCCGTGGGACTCCATCCTCAGGATGTTGCATTGCTCCTGCCATTTCAGACAACGGGGAGAACGCAAACTTCCACCTCCCGGGGTGCACTTTCCTTTTTGCCTCCCTGAGTTGAATGCAAAATGAGCTGAGTTGACATGTCGTCGGGTCTCAGTTCGCGGACTTCTGTCATGGGTTTTCCCCTTCGAAATAGCCATCTAATGGTGTCTTCTTGCCTCTCAAGTCCTAACCACCCTCTTGCCATGAAAAACAAAGAATGATGAACATCGGCATCCTTCCCTTATCGGGCTCTGCCCACTAGGTTTTCGTCCCATCTCAGCCGGTTCAAAAGGGTGAAGTAGGGCCTTCTACCCGAGTTCTAGGTTTTGTCCCCTTATTTTTTGTGAAAATTGATGAAGAAAACCCAGCGGCCAAGGTTAATGTCGAGTCCCGCTCACTAGGCTGCTCCCTTCAAACTTCGGTGTCACGCCCATTGTTTTCAAATGGTAAATCACCAATGGCTTTCTGACCCTTCAAGCCTGAATACTTTAAGATTTAAGAGTCTTCAACATAAGCCGTCTTTTGAGCTCACGGGTCCCAAACCCTGGAGTTCCACCCCCAGAACTCCATTTCTTCCTGGCCATTTCCAACAACAAAGTCTCAACAACTTTCTGACCCTGAACATCTAGGAGCCCCAAAATTGATCAAGATAACCTCAAATTTGAAAACCAATCTCAATCCACATGCTCAAATTTGACCCTCTTCGACACGAGCCTTTCAAACCATCAAAATAGGAAGGTGGGAGAAATCACCCAGATTTCCCTACCTTGTTTACCCTTTCAAAACAACACTCTTGCCAGGGAAAACCAACCCCCTAGGCCCAGGTTGTCGAAAATCCCTCTAGTAAATGACTAAAGGCATCTAGAAGTAAAAGTATGATTTCCTCAATGATGTATTGCCTAATTCTATTTTGTCTAGGGGATTTCAACTAATGTTAACACCTTCATGATTGGTTGCACTCATTATGCCTTTGTTTGTAGGATATATGGAATCGGGTGCAGGATCCTCGGGGGTAGCTGCAGAAAAGGACAAAGGAAAGAATGTGGGAAAGACTCCTCGTGGAAGAGAGGACAAAGACCAAATGAAGTACTAGTTCCAGGGTGAGCCAAAGCATTCAAAAATCATCACCAACTAGAACAAAATTACAAATAGCAATATCGCCCACATTGGTATTGATGAGTTCAAACAAAGGGTTAGAATCCACCCGAAAACTGATAATGCCAGATTAATCAGACAAAGTGGGATTGCAAAAGCTACAGGATTCCCCCCATCTCTCATTTCCCCTAAATTGGTCATGGCTTGCTTGAAGGCCTACTAGCCACTCACAAGAACCATCATTGATAGAGACAAGAATATCCTTGTTGATATGTCAGCTGAGGCAATTACCAAAAAATTTCACATTCCTAGTTTTAAAGAGATGGAGATGCCCACCATGGAGGAAGGTAGGGAAACATGGGATGAGGACCTTATGGGCTAGAAAAAGTTAATAAACCAGTGCTGGCTCAAGGAGAAAAGGGGCAGCACTACAAAAGTGCCTCAAGAACTCTTTCGCAGTGATTTCTATGAAGACTACCATGACCTAGTAACCATGTTGAGCAGGGTGATGGGCCTCCCTACTACTACATTTTTTCAAGAGTGGATGGTTTATTTTGTTGAATAGATCCTTCGTGGGGATGAGGATGTCACCATGAAAACCTCATTCTATTGGGGAGGCATTATAAGCGGTTGCTTATGCGAGCAGTTTATGAATGTGAATAAGAGATTTAAATTCTACATGACCTCCTATCTAGTCTACTCACTGGCTAAGATGAGGCAATACAACAGATTATTTGTGGCACCCGATGAGGAGCTGAGCCGAAGATTTAAGGTCTATGACAGGTATCCCCAACTAAATTTTAGGAATGTCAAGAAGGAGTACTGCAGGGTGAATGATGCCTTCATCGACGACATCATTAGGTTGCTCAGAGGGGATTTTGAGAGAAGGGTTTCTGACAGTGCTAAGATGTTCTTGAAGCAATACACCTTATTTTTACAGTACCCAAAATTCACATATATTTGTGCCCAGGGTTTCACAGAAAGGAAAAATAAGCTGCCCTGGTACCCCAATGACTGAATTATACTATTAGAACTCTTCTGATAGCTACAACATGGGAATTCAGTCCTCGGTAGTAGAAATTTGGCAGGGATCCCCTATCCCTTAGCCTTCGGTCAAGGAATGTACAAAGTACAAACTTTCCAGTGTTCTGGAAATTCTGAGAAGGAATTGGCAGAGTACCATTTCTACCTACACACTGCTTTTCCATGGGTGGACCCATATGCGCATGTAAGAAAGGAACTGGGACTAGGGTATTCCCACCTACATCACGTTGAATATTTATGGGCGGATTTCTAGGATGACAAAGAGGTGCACGCGAGGCATTACTTGTGGATGACCATGTACTTCGTAAGAAGGGTGCATCTGTTTCTCATACCAGATCAAGTTAAGGAGGATGAGGGCTCAAGAGTCAGCCTAGTGCCATGGAAGATGTCTCCTCTACAACTTCAACAGGAGGGACGTCAAAATCTCCTCCACTCACATGATCAAAGAAGAGGAAAGGGACTAAGGTAAAGCAGTCACCAGATCCCAAGGTCTATCCAAGAAAGGATTCAAGAGGTTCACCCTCTAAGAGGCCCAAATGGATGGGAAGCGACATGAAGTAGCCACCAATTCAAGAAGATCCTCTTCAAGAGGGTGAGGCAGGAAAGCTAGATCAGCCAAAGCCTCCTTTGGATCTCCCTAACTCTACCACCCTTCTGCCTATTTCCTAGGATATGGTCACCACATCCCCACCTGTGGTGGACCTCTAAGTCCATCTCACCTCCTCTCCCCCGCATGGGCCCATAATAATGGTTGACTCTTCCTCCACCGCAACTACTCCACTTTCCTCCAGCACCATGTCACCTACTACATCACTCCCACTGGTAGTAGTGACAACTCCAATGCTCGCACTAGCATTACCGGAGGCTTTCTCGCTGCACATGCAGAATGTCCCCTCCAAAATTTCTCAAATCTTTCATGATCCCACCATTCAAACTACCTTAGCGTGGGTCCTTGCCAGTGCTACACCTTCACAACCTCTAATGAGACTGCTAGCAATGGAGGCCATAATGTTAATTTCTAAAGAATGGGAGAGGCGGGAGAAAGAAGCCTCAAAGGAAATGGAGGAGGAAGCTGATGAGTACCACAAACACCCAGAGTATGAAGACAAGAAAATTGATAGGGTGGTTTGAAAAGAAGAAGAAACATGATCTTCTAAGAGTAGAGATGAAGAGGAGGGTGCAGGTGGTAGAACCATTATAATGTAAACCTTTAATGATGATCTCGAAGAGGAAATGGCCAGACAACTGAAGCATGATGAAGAAGAGGAAGGAAAGTCACTTCCTAGAGGAGAAGGGCAAGAAGGTGGCATGACAACGGAAAACATTGAACTCCCTATAGGGGAACCACAGGGCGATGTGCCACCTACTTATGAAGAAGGAAATGGAGAAGAAGACAAGCCTGAGGGTGAGGCTCAAGTTGACAAAGGCCTTGAAATTGGACAACCCGAGGAGCATGTGCACAAGGATGAACAAACTGAAGAAAGAAATGGGAAAGAAATTGAGAAAGAAGAAAGTCCCTTTGAATGATTGCCTACTAAGCCTCCTGTCAAGCTCTGCATGTTCATCGAGGAATCCGATGAGGAAGAAGGAAACAATGCTAAAATGGAATAAGGGGCTCCCACTGGTGAACAAACAAAAATCCAAACAAGGGAAGGTGAGGGTGATCGAGAATCACCTAAGGGAAAATCCACTATGCCGGAATGGCTGGAGTAGTTTGAAAAGAAGACTCCTCCCCCAAAGGATCCAAGAGCAAGACTGGAGGCTATCCTAGCCTGAGCGCAGATCACAACCAAAAAGAGAAGAAGCCTAAAGTTAGATTCAAGGTAACAATGGATGCTTCTAGGTCTCAAACTGTGCAAATAGCAATGCAGGTGGTAGGCCAAAATGGAGTAAGCTATAATATCTCCACCATTAACTTGGGAACAACTACTAGAGAGAAAAAGATGGAACACCTCGAGAAGTCAGTGGCTATGGTGGTGCACCTAATACAACAAGATAAAGTCTCAAAGGAAGAGCTTAAAGCATAGGTGGCCAACTTGACTGCTTACATCCAACAATTCTCTTCAATTGAAGACATACCTACCACATTCATGGATCCACCCCAACTGTTGTCCAAGGAACAAATTAACAAGTTGGAAAAAAGAAAAAACTTGGAAAAAACTACAAAGAGCTCGTTCTGATAGGTTCTATATGTCAGGAACATGGGTATCATTTGGGTTGTCTGAAGAGCCAACAAGTTCTTGGATTCACAACAATCTCTGGAGGGTACAAAGAAGCTTTGCACCAACTTCCCTACAATGTATAGGTCCACCTATCAAAAGATCAAGGCTATCCTTCACCTACCAAAATCCATATGGGAAAATGTGCTCGCACTCAAAAGGGATGATCATTGGCTAGTGGATGTGTGGAAGTGGGACTTTGATAACTGGAAAGAAAGGTTGGAGCGGGTAATTGATTAAGTGGATCCAGATATTGAATGGGTCAAAGAAATTAGGGTGGACTGCACCCAATATTTGAGGTTGATGATGGGATATCACATGCCCATGGTGCAAATTGATCTGGAGAAAATAAAGCCCCATTTCCTGAAAAGGATGGAGGATGGGATGTCAGATGAGATAAGAATGGATTTCTTGATTTTTTCCACCCGCGCCTTCACCTAGTCGGAGCTTTTTAGAGATCATGCCACCAAGTATGATGAAGACTGGAAGAGGCTTGAGGAAAACTCTAAAGAATGGAGTTATCAACTATTGCAGTTCGAGATCATAGAAGTTGACAAACTCCGACTGGTAATCTTGAAGTGTATGGAGTATACAACTTTGAAGAAGCAGGAAGGCAACCTATTGTTACTGAAGAACTTCTAAAGGAATAGCTACAACAAAAGAGCAATCAACAAAAGACAAAATGCTATAGTCTTGTCACTAGAGGACAAAATAGGGATGAAGAGAAAATTGTATTTTAAATTGTAATATATTGGAGGGGTAGGTAGAACCCTAGTTTGTAGTGAATCTTGGCCACACAATGATATTAAATCTTGGCCATTAGTTCTACTTTTTGGGCACTATAAATTTTGGGTCTCCTCTCATTTTCAGAGAGAGTTGAGTTTTTGTAAGGACATGCTGCAAAAATTTCTAATGAAAATATATTGACTTGATGCATTTTCTAAGTTCTTCACATGTTTCATGATTCAATATCCATTGTTAGATGCTTTATTTAGATTTGCATTGTTGTTATTGTTAGCTTTGAATTACTTAGATAGACTTTGTTAGATGTTGTCCCATGATTATAGAAATTTCTGCTGTGTTGATGCCTTCTAGTCCATACTTTTTGTTGTTTGCTGCTTGTAAATAGTCTTGTAAAGCTAGTTTGGGCTAAAATTTGAAGCTTCTTTTAAAATTTTACCTTTATTCATGCATGAAAATGGTGGATGAATGGTAAAATATTTGCAAACCTTTGAAGATAGCACATATTTGACAATGCTGTAGGTTTCTTGGTTAAGTGGAATCCTATTTCAAGGAAGTTGTCCATAGTAGAACCTCCATGATCACTATTCACAACTAGTTGGAGATCTAGGAACCTTCCTTCTTCCCTACTATTTTCCCCCTTTTTTTTAGAAATAACCTGTGTTAAGGTTCATTGCACATTGTAAAGCCAAAACTTAAGGAAAACATTCAAATTTTAGATTGTTGTCCAAACCTATAGCGAAATGCACGTTAACTCCCCTCTCAGAAACTTCAGATTTTAGGATCCACCTCACATATAGCTACTTAAATTTGTCATATGATTACCAGCCAAATCATATCAAACATCAACTAAGGAGTTCTATGCAAGTCATGACCTGACACCTGAGAGACCTTGGGGAGATTTTCAGCAACTTGTTGCTGGAGATTTCCTTTCAAGAGAGGTAGTGCACGTATGGATTGCCTGTGTTGAGAAAGTGTGCAAAAATACCCACCAATAGAACTAGGACTAGAAGAAGGGCATTGTGAAGTTGGATTGAATTGGATCATTCTCCTCGGAAATATTTCAAGGAATTCTAGGGTCGATGCCAAACAAGGGAGAATTTCAAGAGCTTTAACCCCCCACAAGGGAAAAACAAACTAAGGGAGGAGACACTGCTTCTTCCTCTTCCTCTACCCCACCCACTTCCCTTCCATCTCCATCTCCATTTAGCTCTTGTCCATCTTCCACCCAGCCATACCAAACTGCTTTTCCACCTCTTGTTTTCGGCAGCCAGAAAGTTGCCTCTCTCCCAACCTTGCAAGTTCAAGGTACAGTCCAAATATCCATGGCCCAGGTGTAGTCCCAAGCTGGTGTTTTACAACTACAACTCCAGATTATTGTCCCATAGCAATCGTTACTGCCTTCGCCTCTCGCCATGGATTGGTTGGTGCAAAATCCTTCACCATTGCACTTTGGCGCTTACCATGACATGCCCAATTACCATGACATGCCCAAGAATATGGAGGGTTTCTATTCAAAATTCAATCCTCATGACCTACAAAGAACAACATAAGAACATACCAAGATATTTGAAACAACAATTACGGATATGCAGGTTGGTCATGAAGACGTTGCATGCTGCCTCTTTCCATACTCATTGGTTGAGGAGGATTTTTATTGGTACATCAATTTTCTGAGAGGGTCCATTACCTCATGGGACCTCATGAAGAATGTTTTCCTCTAGAAGTATAAGATTCCAACAAGCCCTTCAGAGCTTTACTGATAGTTTATGTTAGTCTACAGGGAGGTTAAAGAACCTATTGGATCCTTTAATGATTTTTTCTATGACACCTTCATGAGACTTTAGGATCCATACATACATAATGATGTTGCAGCCCTTCCCGTTTACTATGCAATATTGGATAATGTCACGTTAGCAATGGTAAAAAGGATGCACCCGCCGCTCACCACGCTAGTAACTGCTTATGTAGAGGCGGTTGTCACCAGTGCATATTTGGGACAAAAAATCTCTGGTCCGCTACCTTCTTTGGGACCAATAGCTCACCCGATGCAGGTTCAAGGGCTTAATTAAGCATTCGCTAGCCAGACCCCTCTTATGAACCTAGTGCCTCAGCTGCCCATCGTCCTGCACCCATTAGCAACAACAAAGCTATCTACTGTTGTTGTTGGGGAGCTTGAGGATAGCCACTGAATTATGCACATCTCGTGCCTTCTTATTTACAACCTGAGCAACAACAAAGCTATCCTCAAGCTCCCCAACAACAACAGTAGATGTACTCTCACCAGCCACAAGCACCGTTGTACTTGTGGGGCTTAGAATTCCCTCCAGCACATCAAAATCAGCCCATAGCCCCACCTGTCTTTCTCCAAAATCCAGTATCACAGCTGAGCAGCAGCGTCAAGAAGGACAAATTGGAAGAATTGACTAAGATGATAAGGAAAATTTCTCTAGAAATGATGCACTTAAAGAATCAAAATAATCAGTTGCAGGAATCCCAACATAGAATCCAGGCTAATTTTAATCGAGAAAGCTGAGACAACAGGGATGGTAGGGACAACCAAGAAGCAAGCACCTCTTCTGAGCCAAACTATGATAGAGGATATAATTCAAATAAAAAATTCGAAAGGAGACCTTCTCAAAGGTAGAATTGTACATGGAATACAAGACCCAATAACGGAGGTGTCCCTACTCGTTTTGATCAATCGACGGGCAATGAAAAAATGACTAGTGGGGTATATCTCGCTAAGGTAGCTTTATTTGCATGGTGCTGGATCCACAAAACTAGCAGACACTCTGAGTTGGATTGTCCCGAATTCTAGACAACTACTGAAATCTTCCAAGTGGAGGTCTAAAATGTTGTTGATAGTGCTGGTTGCAGAGACATCGTTCCATCTAAGCCCTATGACTCTTCCTGTTTCATGGTAAACCAAATGCCATTTCCGCAAAGCGACCGCAATCAGCCTGAGGTCGAGCCCACTCCCATTGAGAGTGAAGAAGTGCAAGAGTTAAGTAACGAGAAAACCTTGGCTCAACTTTTCGATTCAGTAGATAATGGTCCACTAGATGAGGAAGAAATGCATATAGATGAAGTTCATATGTTCCACCAAAGAGAAACTCCCTACTTCCTTAGGAATAGGCAGGCCGGTGGACCCCTCACAACTTCTACTCCACCAAACAATTTTACTAGCCCACCTGACCCTAATGCCAGTAATAATATTGGGCTTCCCCATGTACCCACTCAGTATCTTAACAAGGATAGGCCTTAAAATCATTCACAGAATCAGCCTCAAGGCCAACCCCAAAACTAGTCAAGTCAAACAAAAGCCCAACCTTCCAGCTTCGCCATAGGTTGAGCCTTTGACTTTGAAATCAAACAAATGGGTGAATATGTGGTAGAGGAGTTCAAGAAGGTGAAAATTAGTTTATCTACCTTCAAACTGCTCAAAGTCCCTGCCGTAAGGCATGCCTTCTTCAGGGTACTCAATGGGACCCCATCCTCTAAAGTGACACAAGAGGCATCAGCTAAAAGAGTCACCTTCAAAGAACCTAGGTAGGAACTTGCGGTTCAAGATAGTACAGAGAAAAGGTGGGATGTTCCCTCAAATCAGTCTACAGGTAAGCAGCCGAAAAAGGAACTAGATCATAACAATAGACAAATTCCTATTGATCAACCACCTAGGAAAACCAAGGATACAACTAGCGATAAGAATAGGATGCAAGTAGCTTAGGTAGACACGTCTATGGGCCTCTTCCAAGGAAAATTTGAAACTCATCCTTTCCTTACCACCATTTGGATATTCGGGAAGAATTTGCACAACTTCCTACTCGATTCAAGAGCAGCTTCCAATGTTATGCCTTTGGCAGTATGCAAGGATCTTGGGATTACTCCCCCACCCTCAAGAAGAAAGGCGACTTAGTTGGAAAAAATAGAGATCAACATTGTGGGAGAAATGAATTAGATCCTGAATCAAATTGTTGTAGATCCAAGGATACAACAGGTCATTGATATCCAAGTGGATGACATGCTTGATGCATATGGGCTTATTTTGGGAAGATATTTCACTAGAACGTTGAATTGATATGCTACTACAGACCATTCTCAAATGTGGCTTCCATGGAAAGGGTTGTCAAATCAAATCCGTATAGACCGCGAGCCACGTATGAAGTACATGATCACAAAGTACAACAACCTAAATGAGGTGCTATTTTTTGAGATAGAATTGGGAAATTACTGTCCCTTTTCCTACTAGGATGAAGTTAAACCCCAAGAAGAGTTCATTGTCAAAGTACTCTTGGGGCAATGTAGCCCTCCAACTGACTCCACTCAAATCCCTCAAAATATAGAGATGCTAGTAGAATCAGATGATAAACCTAATAAAGACAACAACTTGGTACTACTCAATTGTTTCCAGGAATTCATGGAAAAATGCGCAAAGGATCGACTCAATTTGGGTGCCCAAATGGATTTCCAAGATCTCTTGCTACCAAATTGTTGTAGAATTCACAATGCTGCCCACTCCAAGTTTAATTGTTGCTTGTGCCAAACAGTGGTAGAGAATGTAAAAAAATCAGCTATCCCTTAGAAGGAAACACCAAAGGGGGTGCTAATAGAACCACATGCCGTTAAATACAATGAGCTGGAAGATTTCCCAAAGGTCACATAGGAAACCACCCCACCAAAAGGAAATGAAAGCCTAGTTGGGCTTGAAGTCAAAGTGCCTTCCAAATTTTGGACGCTCTAGTTTGATGGATCCAAATAAAAGCAAGGAGTTGGTGTCCAGTTCGAACTCAACTACCCAATGGGTAAGACCTTTCTTGCCGCCCATAGGTTGCAGTTTTATTGCACCAATAATGTAGAAGAATATGAGGCATTAGTCCATGGTCTTCTTATGGCCCTCAAGAAAAATGTTAAAATTCTGCAAGTGTTCGGGGATTCCGAACTAGTAGTCAAACAAGTTAGAAGAATGTATTCCTGCCATGATAGAAGACTTGCTAATTATAAGCATAGGGTTTGGGATCTCTTAGAAGGTTTAGATGCATTTAATATACAACTGATCCCTCATGCTCAGAATCATATAGTCGATGCCTTGGCCTAGGCATGTCACTCATTTTCAGGTCTTAAATGACGATAATCACATCCTTGAATTCATCAAAATTTCTAATGTCTTTGCCACCCAAATAATTGATGAAGTAGATCCAGAGGAGGCCGAATTGGATATAGGATTTATCAACCTCAAAACCAACACAATTCCTAGAGGCATGGTTTAGCTTGAATGGATATTTGATTTGGACTAGATTAGAGATCAAGATTGGCACGTGCAAAGAAGGAAACTATAAGCGACCAATGTGATGGTCACAACCTCAGGACAGTTGAGGAGACCAAAAAATGATTTTATTGGAAAAAAATGTACACGTGAGGAAAAGGAGGGAATCATCGATGCTTTGCGGTGGTATCATGAAATGGTGGCATGGAGCTATGAAGATCTAAAGACATATGACACCTCCATCATCACACACACCATCCCTCTTAAGATAGAAGCCAGGCCCTTCCACCAATGACAACGTCCTATTAATGCCTTGCTAGAGCCTATCATTTACAAAGAGGTACATAAGTTGCTTTTGGATAGGATTATCTTCCCAGTCAGGCATTCCACATGGGTGGCCAACTTGGTCCTGGTCAGAAAAAAGAATGGAGAAATCAGGTTGTGTAGATTTTCGCAATTTGAACTGAGCTTCAGAGAAGGATAACTATCTGGTACTTTCATTGGATGAGGTATTGCAGATTATCAACGACTCCTGAATGATGTCCTTCCTTGAAGGGTACTCTAGATATAACTAAGTTATGGTGCAATACAAGGACCACCATAAGACAATGTTCAACACTAAGTGGGGAACCTTCGCTTACAGGAGAATTCCCTTTGGACTCATCAATGCTGGTGCCACCTTCCAACGTGCCATGGATATTTCCTTTAAAGATCTGATTAGGAAGTGCATAATCATCTATATGGATGATTTAACTGTGTTCTCTAAAAGGAAGAATGATCATGTCTCTGATTTATGCAAGGTGTTTCAGAGGTGTAGCAAGTTTGAGGTTTCCCTTAACCCAAAGAAGTGCATTTTTGGCATGACTCAGGGTCGATTGCTTGGACATGTTATTTCAAAGCAAGGAATCTCTATAAACCCTGAACATATTTAGTCTTTGTTAAAAATCCCCCCACCAAGCAGCGAGAAAGAATTAAAATCTTTCTTTGGAAATATCAACTTTGTCAGGAAATTCATCATGGGTTTTGCTGAGATTGTTAAACCACTCAATGCCATGTTAAAACAAGATGCCAAAGTTGAGTAGACTTCCGAAGCCAAATGAGCTTTTGAATAAATCAAACTGGCCATTGTTGAGGCGTCTATTCTCATTAGCCAAAACTATCTAAAGTCGTTCTACATCTATTCATTCGCTTCAGAGCATTCCTATGCTAGCATCATGCCTCAGAAAGATGATGAAGGAAATGAGCACCCAATCACCTTCATGAGTGCTCTGTTGAAAGATGTTGAATTAAGTTACAATAACATAGAAAAGAAAGCATATTCCCTCATTAGGGGGGTGAAGAAATTTAGGCATTACATCTTGCACAATAAAGTGTTCGCCATTGTCCTCGACCCAGTAGTGAAAACACTGCTCATACAAAATGAATTAGGTGAATGAAGAGCTAAATGGGTCACATTACTTTAGGAGTATGACATGGAAATACAACCAATGAAGTTGGTGAGAGGATAGGAACTTACCCGAACAATTATTGAAGCAGTAGCACAAGTAGGACCTAAAATCACTGTGCTGCAATACCAACTTGAAGATGTTTCCCCGAGAGAGTGGTGCAAGGACATTTATTATTACTGAATCACAAGTGTCCACCTCACTTACAAGGTGTACAAAAATGTGCTCTGAGACTGAAGAGTAGTGGTTACATGTTACAAGGGTCCATTTTATACAAGAAAAATCATGAAGGCATCTACTTGAGATGCCTCCGCAAGGAGGAGGCAGACCGAGTCTTGAAAGAGTTTCATGACAAGTTTGGCACTGGTCATAGATCCGGACCTTCCCGTACACATCAAATATTAAGAGCGGGGTATTATTGGCTAACTATCTTCAAGGATGCTTATTATCATGTTCGTTCATGTCACACGTGTCATACCACCGCTACTAAGGAGAGGAATGTTGTTGTCCCATTGCAGCCCGTGTTGGAGGTGAGGCTATTTGTGTAGTGGGGTCTTGATTTCATTGGTCTGGTAAGCCCTCCATCATCTGCGGGACACAGGTACATTCTTACCACTACTGATTATTGCACTAGATGGAAAAAATAAATTGTATGTAAGCAATGCTCATTTGAGGCAGTTACAATTTTTTTGGAAAGTTTCATTTTATATCGCTTTGGTTGTCCTTATGTGTTGGTGTGTGATAATGGACCTACGTCAACTTCATTAAAATTTTCTAGTTGGGCCTTCGACTACGAAATTTCCCTTATTTTTTTGTCAAATTACTACCCTCAAGGCAATGGCCTTGCTGAATCCACAAACAAGAACCTGATCACCATGATCAAGAAATTTCTTGATAGAAATCCCAAGGACTGGTATACCCAACTCCAATTCACCCTTTGGGTAGACCGCACTCGCCACAAGGCTGCCCTTGGTGATTCCCCATTCCATCTTGTTTACAACCTAGAGCCCATATTTCCTATCCACCTGAAGATTCCCACCCTCCAATTTATCAATGACTTTTACGAAGGGACAAATTGTAGAGAAGCTTGGTTAGCTGAGCTCTTGCATTTAGAAGAAGTATGAGACCGTGCAATAAAAAAATTTGCCAAACATCAGGGCATGGTTAAGAGATGGTTCGACCACTGAGCCAAGATCAAGGCGTTTAGAATTGTCAATTTAGTCCTGTATTGGCACAAGGCCCATGAAAAGAAAGGGGGACACAACAAATTTGACAAGCTTTGGCTTGGCCCCTTTCAAATAGCTGAAATTTTGGGAGACAATGCTTTTCACCTAAAGACCTTAACTGGTGAAGAATTCCTATTTCCAATCAATAGGAAATACCTCAAGCATTACTTCCAAGCTTGAGCTCTGTCAAGCTCTTCCTAGTAAATATCTATACATAGGTTAGAGTAGGTTGCCTTTTGGTTCATTTGTGTATTTTTGTTTCTATGTTTTGCTTGTTCCCATACTATTTTGTTTCAAAAATGATGTTCTATGTCCCATTGCGGTGGTCGTGCTCATTCAATGAGTGGTTCACTTTTTTGTTCATCCTTGGTATTCTTTGGCTAAACATTCATTCCTGATTATTAGTACCTGAAGGATTCCTAAGAGTGGTTTCCTCGTTTGAACTTTGCCTTAGAACTCAACCCTTGGTTGGATCTTTCTGCGCACATCTCAGATCTTACACAAAACACATTAATTTTTTTTGAAGGACTGTACAATGGCTACTATGATACCCTAGTGAGTGAAAAATCATAAGTATGCTCTAGTGACCAATGTGTTTCTGAAACCCATTGTAGGCTTCGATGCTTACACTGTTGAGCAAAAGATAAGTTAGAAAAAGAACCTTGAAAGGAATACCAAAACAAAGAAAAGGAAGAAAAATATGAAATCGAACGATCATATGGGTATGCGGTTAACTCTACCATGGCTATGGATGTCTTGCTAGTAGTAGAGCAATGTCCATGCAGTCACAGTGACAACTCCATCGAGGCTATGGATGCCTAACTGGTAGTGGAGCAATGTCTAGGTTACTTTTGGTGTTGGATAGTTTATGTAGCCTGCTCGGTTGGATTAGTAACCGCTTGTAATAGTTCCCACAGAAAGAAATGAATTCACCACACACACTTCTGAGATGTCCTATAGACTGACCCAACTAAGGATCTTGTCCTCCTAGTTCACTCTTGGAAGTCTGCTTCTGGTCTACGGAACCAGATATTTTGGGTCCAAAATGAACGCTTATCCTTAGAATTCTTGGGAGCATTCCCCAGCGGAATCATCATTTGTTGTTCCCTTAGCACACACGCCCCATTCAGAATGGGGACCCTCTTTTCTTTCGCCTTGTTGGGTGGTTCTGTCACTACCTCATTTTGCGTACCCCCCCATTTTGGTCATCTTACTGGTCAGTGTTTTCCCAAGGTCTCATCTTGAGTTGACCGTGTTTCATCCTCTCCATTTTAGCTAAGTCCTGGTGCCTTGCAGACTTTTCCTGGTAGTTTGCTTCTTCCAGCAGCCTTGGGGCCTTATGGGCCCACCTCACCAGGTTTCCCTAGTTGGGTTTTTTCTAGGTGTTCGCCGTTCCAAAATGGCGAAAGACTTCTACCTTCCTGAGCCCCAGGACCCAGCTCTTTCTTTGCCACCTCGTTTGAACTTGTGAAAAAATTTGATTGCTTTTGCCCCTCCCGGGCTCGCACCACTAGACTTCCGTGTTCGGAACTCCTTGCTGACTTCACCGTTCTCGATGGCCAAATTGCAGCACACTCCACCCTTTGATCCTTGAGCTCCCCTTCACTAATGGGTTCCAAAATGAACTTAGAATCGATCGCAAGGCCACGTCTTTCCAGACCCCAGGCCCTGATCATCCCACCACTGTCCAAGATTTAAACTCACCAACCTACCTGTTGCCCATACAAGCATTAAATGATGGAATTAAATGCAAGTTTGGGTATATATACCTAGATCGACCTATCATTTTAACTTGTTAAGTTTTCTAGAAGAACTTAGAGTGCTTGCCAGAGGAGTTCAGTGCATCTGTCGCCCGCAGCCCTCGCATCCGTGATTATCATTTGCCTGTCTTTGGTCGATTTCATAGCGTCTCTCATCGAAATTCTGAGGTAGCTTCACCGTCCTTTCCTCTGAGGGGTTTTTTTTTATGATTTTACACCTAAAATTATGAATAAACATTGGTTAAAAGGTGTTAACTTGGTAAAACACGATGAGACCTCAAATTCTAAAAACCCCTCCAGAACATCTCCTAAGATAGGAATAGAACTAAACCTCATCGTTGTTCTTCGTGCAGGTCGTTCACGCCCTCTAGACCCGTGCTAGCTCACTGCCATCTAAACCTTGCACAAACCAACTAACCCATCGATGAGGAGAACTCGCCTCCTGGGCCTGAGACCCTGAACCTCCTTCATTTGAGCGCCGTAAAACTTATAAAAAACTCAAACCAGCCTCCATCCTGGTTTCCCGGGCCCACTCCCGTAGGAATCCGTCCCTAGGACATCGCATCATTCCCACCATTTCAGACAGCGGGGAGAACCCAACCTTCCTCCTCCCTGGGTCGGCTTTCCCTTTGTCCTCCCCGAGATGAACGCATAATGAGCTGAGCCACCATGTGGCCGGGTCTTGGTCCAGGGACTTTCATCCATGGATAGCTTCACCCCTTTGAAACAGCCATCTGACGAACTCTTCTCACCTCCCGGGTCCCAATCATCCTTTTGCCGCAAAAACCAAAGAATGATGAACATTAGTGTCCTTGCCCTTAACAAGCTCCGCCTATTAGGTTTTCATCCCGTTTCGACCTGTTCAAAAGGGTGAAGTAGGCCCATCTTCCCGAGTTCTGGGTTCTGCCCCCTCATTTGTTGGGAAAATCCACAAAGAAAACCTAGCGACCAAGGTTAATCTGGGTCCGACCCCCTAGGCTGCTCCCTCCAGACTTCCATGGCATGCCCGCCATTTTCAAATGGCAAATCACCGATGACTTTCCACCCCTTCAAGCCTGAATACTTTAAGATTTAAGTGTCATCAACATCAGCCGTCTTTTGAGCTCACAAGTCCCGAACCCTGGAGTTTCACCCTCAGAACTTCGTTTCTTCTTGGATATTTCAAACAACAAAGTCTCAAAAGCTTTTCGACCACGAACCTCCAGAAGCAGAAAAATTGATCAAGATAACCTCAAATTTGAAAACCAATATCGACCCACGTGCTCAAATTCGACCCTCTTTGACACGAGCCTTTCAAACCATCAGAATAGGAAGGTGAGAGAAATCACTCCAATTTCCCTACCCTATTCGCCCTTTCAAAAAAACACTCCTACCAGGGAAATCGGGCCCCCTGGGCTCGGGTTGTCCAAAATCCCTTTAGTAAACGACTAAAGGAATCTCGAAGTAAAAGTATGATTTCATCAATGATGCATTGTCTAATTGGATTTTGTCCACAGGATTTCAACTAATGTTAACACTTTCGTGATTGGTTGCACTCATTATTCCTTTGTTTGTAGGATATATGGAATTGGGTGCAGGACCCTCAGGGGCAACTGTAGAAAAGGACAAAGGAAAGAAAGTAGGCAAGACTCCTTGTGGAAGAGAGGACAAAGACCAAATGAAGTACCGGTTCTAGGGTGAGCCCTTACATTCAAAAATCATCACCGACTGGAAGGAAATCACAGATACCAATATTGGCCATGTCGATAGTGATGAGTTCAAACAAAGGGTTAGAATCGACCCAAAAACTGATAATTCCACATTAATCAGACAAAGTGGGATTGCAAAAGCTACAAGCTCACCCCCACCTCTGACAACCCTTGAATTGGTCATGGCTTGTCGGCAGGCCTACCAGCCATAGACAAGAACCATCATTGATAGGGACGGGAACATCCTTGCTGATATGTTAGCTGAGGCAATTACCAAAAAATTTCACATTCCCACCTTTGAAGAGATTGAGATTCCCACCATGGGGGAAGGTAGGGAAACATGGGATGAGGACCCTATGGGCTACAAAAAGTTAATAAACCAGTATTTTCTCAAGGAGAAAAGGGGCGGTGCTGCAAAGTGTCTGAAGAACTCTTTTGCAGCGATTTCTATGAGGACTACCATGACCTAGTAACCATGTTTTGCAAGGTGATGGGCCTCCCTACTGCTGCATTTTTTCAAGAGTGGATGGTGTATTTCATTGAACAGATCCTTCATGGGGATGAGGATGTCACCACAAAAGCCTCATTCTACTAGGGAGACATCATAAGCGATAGCTCACATGAGTAATTTATGAATGTGAAGAAGAGCTCCAAATTCTACATGACCTCCTATCTGGTCTACTCACTGACTGAGATGAGGCAATTCAACAGATTATTTGTGGCACCCGATGAGGATCCTAGCTGAAAATTGAAGGTCTATGACAGGTATCCCCAGCTACAGTTCAGGAATTTCAAGGAGTACTGCAAGGTGAATGATGCCTTCATCGGCCACATCATCTGGTTGCTCGGAGGGGATTTTGAGAGAAGGGTTTCTCACAGTGCTCAGGCGTTCTTGAAGCAATACATCTTATTATTAAAGTACCCCAAATTCATATATATTCATGCCTAGGGTTTCACAAAAAGGTTGAATAAGCTTCCCCAGTACCCTAATTACCAGATTATACTATTAGAACTCTCCTGGTAGCTGCAACATGTGCATTCAGTCCTTGGTAGTAGACATTTGGCAGGGATCCCCTATCCCTTACCCTTCGGTAAAACAATGTATAAATTACAAACTTCCTAGTGTGCTGGGAATTTTTAGAAGGAATCAGCGGAGTACAATTTCCACCTACACACTGCTCGCCCATGGGTGGACCCATATGGGTATGTAAGAAAAGCACTGGGACCAGGGTATTCCCACCTACATCACATTGAATATTTCTGGGTGGATTTTTGGGATGACAAAGAGGTACACATGAGGAATTACTTGTGGATGATCATGTACTTCATAAGAAGGGTGCAGTTATTTACCATACCAGATCAAGTCGAGGAGGATGAGGGCACCATCATGGATCCTAGATATAGCGCAATCACTAACTTGTCGCTGCCTGCAATAGATTGGGATGAGCAGGAGGTCCATGACCTGGATATTGTAACTAAACCAATCGTGGCTCATACTAAAGAATGGGTTAAGGGACAAGTAGCCCGATTAAAGCAATAGGGGGTTGTCCTGACGTATGAAGGGCTCAAGAGTGAGCCTAGTGCCATGGAAGATGTCACCGCTACAACTTCAATAGGAGGGACATCCAAATATCCTCCACTCATGATATCAAAGAAGAGGAAAGGGAGTGACAAAGAATAGTTGCCAGATCCCAAGGTCTATTTATGAAAGGATTCAAGAGGTTCACCCTCTACGAGGCCCAAACGGATGGGAAGCATCGTAGAGCAGCCACCAATTCAGGAAGATCCCCTTCAAGAGGGTGTGGTAGGAAAGGAAGATCAGCCAAAGCCTCCTCCAGCTCTCCCTATCTCCGCCACCTTTCTACCTATTTCCTAGGCCATGGTCACCACATCCCTACCTACGGTGAACATCTCAGTCCATCTCGCCTCTTCTCCCCGGACTGGGCCCATAATAATGGTTGACTCTTCCTCCACTGTAACTACTCTGCTTTCCTCCACTGCCATGTCACGTACTACATCACTTCCACTAGCAGCAGTTACAATGCCAATGCCCGCACTAGAATTATTAGAGGTTTTCTCACGGCACATGTAGAACATCCCCTCTGAATTTTCTTAGATCTTTCTAGATCCCACCATTCAAGCTGCCTTAGCGTGGGTCCTCGCCAGTGCTACACCTTTGCAATCTCCAATGAGATTGCCAACAATGGAGGCCACAATGTTAATTTTTGAAGAATGGGAGAGGGAGGAGAAAGAAGCCTCAAAGGAAATGGAGGAAGCTGATGAGTACCATGAACACCTAGAGTATCAACACTGGAAAATTGACAGGGTGGTTCACGAAGAAGAAGAAAAAGGATCTTCTGAGAGTGGAGACGAAGAGGAGGGTGTAGGTGGTAGAACCATTATACAAACCTTTGATGATGGTCTCAAAGAGGAAATGGCTAGACAACTGAAGCATGATGAATAAGAGGAAGGAAAGTCACTTCCTAGAGAAGGGCAAGAAGGTGGCAGGACAACGGAAAACGTAGAACTCCCTATAGGGAAATAGTAGGGGGATGTGCCACCTCCTTATGAAGAAGGAAATGGAGAAGAAGACAAGCTTGAGGGTGAGGCTCAAGCTGACAAAGGCCTCAAAATTGGAGAGCTCGAGGAGCATGTGCACAAGGATGAACAAAATGAAGAAAGAAAGGGGAAAGAAACTGAGAAAGAAGAAAGTCCCTGGGAACGATTGCCTACTAAGCCTCTTGTCAAGCGCCACATGTTCATCCAAGGCTCTGATGAGGAAGAAGGAAACAATGCTAAAATGGAAGAAAGGGCTCCCATGGGTGAACAAACAAAAATCCAAACAAGAGAAGGTGAGGGTGATCAAGAATCGCCTAAGGGAAAATCTACTATGCCTGAATGGTTGGAGAAGTAGTTTGAAAAGAAGACTCTTTCCTTAAAGGATCCAAGAGCAAGACTGGTGGCTATCCTAGGCCAAGTGCAGATTACAACCAAAAAGGAGATGAAGCCTAAATTTAGATCCAAGGTAATGATGGATGCTTTTGGGTCCTGAACTGTGCAAATAGCAACACCGATAGTAGGCCAAGAGGGAGTAAGCTATAATATCTCCACCATTAACTTTAGAACTACTACTAGAGAGTAGAAGGTGGAAGACCTTGAGGAGTCAGTGGCTACGGTGGTGCATCTAATACAATAGGATAAAGTCTCAAAGGATGAGCTTAAAGTACAAGCGGCCTACTTGACTGCTTACATCCAAGAATGGTCTTCAATTGAAGACATGCCTCCCACATCTGCAGCTCCACCCCAACTATTGTCCAAGGAACAAATTGACCAGCTAGAAAAAAGAAATAATTTGGAAAAAACTATAGAGAGCTGGTTCTGACAGGTTCTATACGTCGAGAACATGGGCATCAGTTAGGCTATCCAAACAACCAACAAGTTTCTAGATTTACAACAATCTCTACATGGCACAAAGAAGCTCTACACCGACTTCCCTGTAATATATAGGTCCACCTATCCAAAGATTAAGGCTATCCTTTGGCTACCAAAAGCCACATGGGAAAATGTGCTCGCACTCAAAAGGGATGATCATTGGCTAGTGGATGTGTGGAAGCAAGACTTTGATAACTGGAAAGAAAGGTTGGAGTAGGTAATTGATAAAATGGATCCAAATATTGAATGGATCAAAGAAATTAGGGCAGAATGCACCCAATATTTGAGGTTGATGATGGGATATGACATGCCTGCGGTGCAAATTGATCTAGAGAAAATAAAGCCCCGTTTCTAGAAAAGGATGGAGGACAAGATGTCAGATGAGATAACAACAAATTTCATGAGTTTCGCCGCCCATGCCTTCTCCCAGTCAGAGTTGTTCAAAGATCACACCACCAAGTATGATGAAGACTAGAAGAGGCTTGAGGACAACTCCAAAGAATGGAGTTATCAAGTGTTGCAGTCCAAGATCATAGAAGTCGACAAACTCCAACCGGTAATCTTGAAGTTTATGGAATGTGCAGCTTTGAAGAAGCAAGAAGGTAGCCCTATTGTCAGTGAAGAACTTCTAAAGGAATAGCTATAGAAAAAGAGTAATCAGCAAAAGATAAAATGCTACAGTGTTGTCACTAGAGAAAAAAATAGGGATGAAGACAAAATTGTATTTTAAATTGTAATATATTAGGGGGGTAGGTAGAACCCTAGTTTGTAGTGAATCTTGGCCACACAATGAGATTAAATCTTGGCCATTGGTTCTCCTTTTTGGGAACTATAAATAGGGGTTCTCCTCTCATTTTCAGAGAGAGTTAAGTTGTTGTAAAGACATGCTGCAAAAATTTCTAATGAAAATACATTGACTTGGTGCATTTTCTGAGTTTTTCACATGTTTCATGATTCAATCTCCATTGTTAGATGCTTTATTTAGATTTGCATTGTTCTTCTTGTTAGCTTTGAATTACTTAGATAGACTTTGTTAGATGTTGTCCTATGATTATAGAAATTTCTATTGTGTTGATGCCTTCCAGTCCATACTTTTTATTGTTTGTTGCTGGTAAATAGTCTTGTAGTGCTAATTTGGGCTAAAATTTGAAGCTACTTTTAAACTTTTATATTTATTCATGCATGTAAATGGTGGATGAATGGTAAAATATCTATAGACCTTTGAAGATAGCATGAATTTCACGATACTGTAGGTTTCTTGGTTAAGGGAATCTTGTTTCAAGGAAGTTGTCCATAGCAGAACCTCCATGATCATTGTTCATAGCTAGTTGCAGATCTAGGAACCTTCCCTCTTCCCTACTCTTTTCCCTCTTTTTTTAAGAAACAGCTTGTGTTAAGGTTCATTACACATTGTAAAGCCAAAAATTAAGGTAAAAATTGAATTTTTTAGATTATTGTCCAAACCTACAGCAAAATGCACCTTAACTCCCATCTCAGAAACTTTACAATTTAAGATCCACCTCGCATCCAGCTACGTAAGTCTGCGCTATGATTACTAGAAAAATCACATCAAACATCAACTAAGGAGTTCCAAGCAAGTCATGACCTGACACCTGAGAGACCTTGGGGAGATTTTCAGCAACTTGTTGTTGGAGATTTCCTTTCAAGAGAGGTAGTGCACATATGCATTTCCTGTGTTGAGAAAGTTTGCAAAAACAACCATCAACAATAAGATACATATGCTAGTTGGTATGCACTCAGAATCACAAAGCTGGCTATGGGGAAAGTTGTGCCACTAAATGGGGTTCCTACTCAACCATATCAAATTTATACCTCCTGATAACATTAACAAGGTGCTACAAGGGAAAATGTCAGTTCATGCTTCATGATATAAGCAAAGCTTCGTATGCTTAGAACTCATGAACAGAAAAAAGCCACCAGAGGCATGCAAGTTGCATTATGCAAGGTGGAAAAAAGAGTAAAATGTAAAATGCAAAATTTAAAAGATGTTCAAAGGAGTCTTGTTAAGTTCACGAAAGGTCTATCACTTAAGTAACATTATGTCTAATGTTTCCAAGAGAGGATCGATCAGAGAATAAAATATTCACAACTCAGGGGATGCAGTGCATCGCATCAAGCCACCAAGAGGAATGTAATATGCTAAGATAGATCACACTTATGAATGACATCATACCCTATGTCGTCCACAAAAGTGAGTGAACACATCATATGAAACAACAAGGTTGCACTAAGAACTAGGAATGCAAATGAAATATGGTAATGTATGCCCCCCACTTTAAATGAGTTGCTACACACCATTTTGTGAGCAATTAATTTAAAGTATTGAAGGAAAGGAAAAACAAGACATGAGAGCCAACTCAGAAAGCTCTATCCCAAGTCATATTTTTCTGAGTTAGGATGCTTCATGTAAATGAAAATAAAAATGAAAGAAAAAGGGAGTTTCCCCCTAGAAAAGAGAACACACTGGACACATAAGGGATCTATGGATTTGGGGTCAATATGTTCGTTGCTGCAATATTTTTATCAAAGAGCTCAAAACTATCATCATTCCCCAAAGCACATAGAACTAGAAGAATGACACAAACAAAGTGAAAACAAAGGATTTTTTTTTTTTTTTGTTTTGGGTCAACATGGAAGAGACATTGCGGTCTCAACACTTTGCATCATCCCCAAAGGAAAACACAAGCGAAAAGAAAAAAAAAGGAAAAAGGAAAGAAAAATATTTTGGGTCAACATGAAGGAGACATTTCGGTGTCAATGCCTTGCATTATCCCTAAAAGAAAGACACAAGAAAAAGACAAAGTAAAAAAAAGGGAAAGGGACATTTTGGGTTAACATGGAAGAGGCATAGGGCATCTCAACATTTTGCATCATCCCCAAAAGGAAAAATTAAAAAAAAAAGGAAAAGGGACCTTTTGGGTCAACATGGAAGAGACATAGGGAGTCTCTACACTTTGCGTCATGCCCAAAAGGAAAACTCAAAAAAGAAATGAAAAATAAAAGATCTTTTGGGACAACATGGAAGAGACATAGGGTGTCTCAACACTTTGTGACATCCCCAAAAGGAAAACAAAAAAATAAAAGCGAAAAAGAAAATGCACGAAATATAGAAGAATAGAGGTACAAATAGAGGAAGTGTACAATGAGATGGAAAAAATCAAATGCGCGATACAAGGAAACAAGATACATACATACAATAGAAAAAAAAAAGAACAAAGAAAAATGTAAAAGGCTAAGAAGGTGAATGCAAGTCAACCATCTAACAATTCATCTGCCTCCCAATCATGGTTAGTGTATTGTGAGGGTAGTTGGCTATCCAAAGGAAGAATTGCAAGTGCCAAACTAGGAGATGTACCAGATTCCTCACTTGGTTGATAAGATTTATTGTGTAAGCTCATGGTAGATGAAAATAAATCGTTTAAATCATTATGCACTTCTTCATCTATTTTTCTAATCTCCTCATCATTGTCATCATCAAGATTGACTATGATAGGACGACGAAGGGTTATTTCTAAGGAGGGATGTATCAAAAGGTATGGTTGTTGGATCAGGTCATTTTATTGTGAGGGATGGATTGTGTCACTTTGTGGTGGGTCAGGACAAATAAGGTGGAGGTTTTTTTTTTGTATTTTCTTCTATATGAGATTGACAAGCAATGAGATGATGACGATGCCTATGTTCTCTAGCATTGCAGTTGCGTTTAATTTTATTTTGAGCTTGTTGAGGTGTAAGAGCGAGTTGATTCATCATGGGTTCCTTTTCTTCCAGAGGGGGGAGAATGAAAGAAACTGAAGAAGATGGATCAATCACTTTCTCTTTAGCTTTATACACTTTTTTAATGCAAGGAGGCGTGATAGGATTTGTTTCACTTTCTATTAGTCATTTAAACAATGGAGGGGAAGTCTATAAGGGAGGTTGTATGGTTTGTTCGATATCGGACTCAGGCTGAAGCATGGTTTCATATATGATAGGAGGAGTGGAAGTGGATGTGGACATGTTATGAAGAGACAACTTGACTATTCATTTGGCTTTGAACTTTTGATAGGCTATGAAAAAGAAATCTTTATGGGGGGTGATGGGTTCCATAGGTTTAGGCCAAAAGTCTTCTAAGGAAAAATTACTTTTAGAAGATAATGGATTAAAGCCACTATGGTGTATGGTAAATATTTCATTGCCATGTGGAAACTTCAAACATTTGTGAACAACTTATGGGATCGCTTTCATTGAATAGAGCCAGGGATGACCTAGTCGTAGATGAAATTGGTCTGATTGTGGAATGATAGAAAATGTTACATCCAAAGTTTTAGGTCCTATTTGTAATGGGAATACAATCAATTTGATCATAGGGAATGCAAAACTAGTATGTGTTTTAATCCATGCAGTTAGTTTGTTATAATCATCTTGATATAGCTCATGTAATAATAAAAACTCTTCAGTTTTCACATTCTCACCACAAGAGGTATCTCTTAATATCCCATTAGTGGGCTTATCGTAGATTCTGTCGGCTATGTAAAGAGGACCATCAAGAAGCTTTTTAAGTATATCTTTAGCAGAAAAAGTTATATCAAGAGCTTTTTTGGTTGGGCCCTTACGAGGGATAATGTCTATCGCACCCACAAGTTCATCCATAGGATTAACTCAAGTGGGTAACATTTTGAGTTATATCATGTTGTTCATTATTTGTACAAATGTTCATGACTTGAGGGTTTGAAATTTCACTACCCTTGACAAATGAAACATTATGTTTAGGCATGGGATTGGTAAAGATTTTTAAATTCTACTTAGGGGGTGCAACAGACTTATTGCCTTGATCATTGACACCTGCAATGGACAAACAACCTAAATCAATGAGGTCTTGAACTATGTGTTTGAGACGTTTACATTTTTCAGTGTCATGGCCATTTTGGCGATGAAAATGACAATAAGCATTTGGTTTAAAGGTGGGTGGTAAAGGTTTGGTGTTATCAAGTGGTTTAATGGTAGGAAAAGTGATCATTTGTTGCTAAAGCAATTGGTTCATTGTATTATGGAGGGTATCAGGTAAGGGAGTAAATTGTCTCTTCGGATCCCCATAGGTATAAGGCATCGTTGCTTTAACAGCTGCCACTTGACTTGGAATAGGTTGGGTTTTTGGTTGAGTATGTAGATTGAACTGTAAAAATCCTCTATTTGGTTTGTGAAAGTTTTTCATGTTGTTTTGATTGTTTTGCTCAGACTTCTCAGCTCGGTTAGAAGTGGTCTTTGAATCATGACTTCAAACCGAGTTATGATATTCACATAGGGTTGTACATAAGTGCATGAATGAAGCGAATTTCATCATATTTAACTTATCACAAAGGTTTTTGTGCAAGTTTTTGATAAACATCTTTTGTATATGTGAATCAGGAATTTTGACATCGACTTGAGCATATAATGACTGATAAAGTGAAATGAAGTCAGTTACTTTTTTATCGGCATTTTTTCTACAATGTATTAGATCACCCATTGTCTTTTTAGGAGTCATATGAACTTGGAAGTGACCTATGAATGCATCTACAAGATCATTAAATGATCGAATGGAATGATTAGGAAGGTTTGAAAACCACTCTAATGTAGTATCTTTCAGGGTCCTAGGGAAAATTTTGGCTAAGATTTTATCATCGAGGACAAAGTCATTGCATAAAGTTGTATAAGCATTGACATGGTTAATAGTGTCTCCTTTACCTCTGTATTTCTAAAACCTAGGCATTTCAATTCCTTGTGGCATTTGGGTGTGTAAGATTTCTAAGGATAAGGGGCTACTACAAATATGACATGTGGGTGGAGTGGTATGACCTCAACTAATGGTGGAAATTTGGTGTTGCATGGATGAAATGGTATTACAGAGCTATGTAATTATGGGGTTAGGGTAAGTGGTTTGAGGTGGAAGAGAAAATGGCAATGGAGTGTATGTAATTTTAGGGGAAGTGAAAGGGACACTAAGAGGGGTGAAGGTGGTAGAGGGGACTTACGATGCCACAATAGAACTAGGAATGCTAGTTGGAATTGCAAAATGAGCCATATGAGTAACTTGTTGCATAGTTGTTGTAACCTGAGGATTGGTATAAGTTTGTATGGATGGTATGGTTGAAGGGGGATGAATGTGAGGTCCTCCTTGGCTTGAAACTATGTTTGTTGTTTGGGAATTAGAATAAGCATGATTATTGTAAATCTTAGCAATTATTTTCATAACTTGTAGGCCATCATCAATTTCAATCAAACAATGAAGGTTTTCTATGGATGGTATGTCAATGGTGGAAATGTTTTCAAGGGACAAGTCTTGTTGTAAGTGTTTAAAATTCTCATGAATATTAATGACCTTTTCTTGCTGGATGAAATTGTTTTGTGTGTCAACATTCATCAGATCGAAGGGTGAGGGCATAGAAGTGGTATTTTCTAGGCCTAATGCACCATTTTCTATACTAGGAGTAGGAGCTCTTGAGATCCCAAGATCCATAACGAAAGTGCTATTGTGAGATGGCATGATTTTAAAACTTCATCTCACTAAAGTATTATCAATGGGCACTAAACACTCATACAAGTACCACAAAAGGTGGGGTGAATGTATATGCAAGGTAATCTAGGAGTTCCAAATGCAAATAATAGAAATTTTTCTAACTACAACAGAGAAGTAACTACAGAGAATAGAAATGCAGAAAAATTCCAGTAAATGTCTAAAGATGTAGTTTGAAATATGCGGGTGGGCTAATTCGCCTAGGGTGGGAAATGAGTCCTAGTATGATTTTTTTTTGTGTTTTTTAGAAAATTTAAAATGATTCAAATGATTTTCAGATGCCAATGAAGGATGCAGATGCAATTTTTTAGTTTTTTCAATAATATGGTATGCAAAACTGAAATCTAAACGAGTCTTTCACTAATGCAATTTGAGAAACCCTAGGATGCAAAAACAAACCTAATTGAATGTTGATGCAAATGAAGTATAGGATGCAAGATGAAATCGAAATAAGAAATGTAAAGTGTTAAAAATGCAGGTTCACCAAAATGAATTGTATATTTTTGGGTAGGGCTTATGGACTACTCTTGCACTCTTATGATGTTTCACCTAAAACGAGACAAATAAACCCTACACAAAGGAATCTATGCTAGGTTCACTCAAATTATGCAATTTATGATGTTATTTGATCTAAATGGAATGAACTAAGTACAATTATATGAACTAATTTATTTATTGTGTATGCAAAACCTAAGAATTATGCAATGTTGGAAAACATAATGTGATATGAAAACAATGAAATATGAATGAACAAATGCAAAACAAAAAATAAAAAGGTTGAATTAGAGTTCACCTAGGAAGAGATTGGAGAATCTGGAATCTTTTGAATGTTTTCTGAAATCACAAAAAATCACTAGTGGGACTCATTCGCCACTGATGGGGAATCAATCTTGCTTCTGATGAAAACTGTCAGCAAACTGGTTTCTGAGTGTCAAGATTCAGAATATGAAAAAACCTAGATTTCCAACCTCAAGGTGGGACTCATTCATCACTGATGGTGAATTAGCCCTCTCCCAAATTTCTAAGAAATTAGGGGACAATTTTGTAGCACTAGATCTGAGGTTGTTTGCTCGTCGGGTTATCGAACTCAAATTTGTGCAAAACGAATATAATGTCTTCTCCAAGATTGAAATATGATGTTGAATTGAAACACTTTTTTGACTTCTTGTCCACTTTTCAACACCTAAATTCTTGTCAAATCTACATACACAAATTTTCCAACACACATACAAAAGGGGAAAAATGGTTAAGGTTTAGGTTATAGAAAATTTCCTTGGTCAAAGCCCACTTTGGCAATCAAAACCTTAATGAATTAATGAAATGAAGGAGAATGATAAAAAAATAACATGCAAATGCTATCAACTTACCAAACCCTTGTTGAAGAAAATCTAAAGATATGTCAATGGATGCTCCAAAATGCTTGATTAATGCTTGAATGAGTTAGAAGATTGTAGGAGATGTAAAATGCAGAGAAAAACACTTATTTATCCATTATTGTGCCTTAGTAACCCATTGATACCTCATCACAGGCCGAAATCAAATAATTTTGAATAAAAACCTGAAAGAAAATTTGAAATATTTTTAATTTGGAGCCAAGAGGGACTCATTTGCCACCCATGGTGAATGGGTCCCACCTTGGACTTGAAAATGCGTGTCAGGAATTATGTCACATTTAATGTTGTTTGCTAGGTTTACATTCAAAAACACACTTAATTAAGCCTTATAAGGGCATAAAGGGGTCAAATAAAACATACGAAAGGTGTAAATAGTGAAATTATTCCTAGAAAAGCATGAAATCTTGTTACAAGACTTTACAAAACTTCAAAATAGGACTTGAAAAGTGATGAAAAGGTGATTTGTAATGAATAGAGTCTAGAAAAGTGTAGAATTTTTTTACAACACCTTCACATCACCTTCACAAGATGCCATTATTTGAATTTTAAGGACTTAAATCTGCATGTTCAAGCCATATTGCAACAATAAATCAGAGCAAAATAGACCAACTATCATTAAGAAAGGCCTAAAAGACCATGAAAATGACAAGGGGCCATTTTTCTATGGCACACTACATTACCAAATAACTCAATTTGTTCATTTGATGAATTTTTTGAAGCCTTTATTAACCATTCCCAAGTGCATATGGTTCCTAAAATAAAATTAGCTAATTTGATGAGATGCAAACAAAATGATGGTGAAAAATTCACTGACTTTATTTCACATCACCAATTGCTTTATTCCCAAATTAATGTTAATATTCCCGATCCTCCCCTTCAAAAGATGTTCATAGAAAATTTACAAAGTAAGATACAAGAAAAGCTTACCATGATGAAATTCCATTCCTTCATGCACTTATTCATTACCCTTCGTGATTATTAGAATTTAATAGGTAAACCTTGTTACCACTAGAAAGATACACCTTTTCCTTGCTTGATTTGGGAGTGTTTAATGATAAATTGGACTTAATATCACCTCGGTCTAATGTTGTGAGGTGTTTTACACATCCACATTAGGTCTTGGGCCCTTTTAAAGATAAATTAACCTGACTATTTTCCAATTTAATGTTGTAAAATGTATTTATTTACATATTCACACTAAATTTAAGAGGCCTGCAAATCAAATGGACATAATCTAGTGTTATAATGTGTTTTACACATTCACATGGGATTTAGGACCCTTCTAAGCTAAATAGACTCAATCCTGCCTTAATTTAGTGTTGTAAAGTGTATTTATTTACACTTTCACATTTGGTTTTGGGCCCCATTGCATTTATGACCTTTATATCATCATTAATAGGCCCCTATGACCCTATATTGTGCATTCTAAGGAATATTTTGATCGAAAACCTAACAATATCAACATATAGACTCAATTTATGTAATCTCCGACACATTAGCTAGCAAAATGGCCCCTATGGGACCCATTCACCACCATGGGCTAATGAGTCCCATCCAAGTGGGACTCATTCGTCAAGGATGGCGAATGCATCCCATTTGAGTTATTTTCAAAGTTTGAGTGGGAAAAACTGGGTTTTATGTTTAAATTTCTCCTATGTCGGCCTTGGGGATCAAATTGATAGTCATGTGAGTGGATTGCTTATATAAGAAAGATTTCAAAACCTCATTCTATCCATCCATCATCTAGTCAAGTTATCAATTCAAGAAAGCAAAGGGATGAGCATTTCAAGTCTTCATAAGGTCATCAAAATAGTCTTCAAGATCAATTCTAAGGCATTCAAGAGCTAGATTCTTCATCGATTGTTGCAGAAATTCAAGATCCATCATCATGGAAAGGTTCTAATTTCATTATCTCATGTTCATGCTTCATTATCTTATTTCATCATTTGATTTAATTACCTAAAAGGGGTTGACCAATGCAAAGCTCCATTCCTTAACAATCAACATTTTCTCTTTCTTTCTTTATGTGATTATATATCTAGATGATTTGAAGGCTTGAAGATGATTGAAGAATAGGCTTCAAAACTTTTGGGTTCATATCCCTATTGGAAAGGTTAAAATCTTCACAAAAATTCACTTATAGTCCCAAAAATTAGGGTTTTAGATCTAGACACCTGGAGGAATAGATTGATTAGACTGAGGAGAATAGATCTAGACTTTGAATTTATAGAAAAATTAAAACTAGACTCATTCTCCAAGAGTGGAAAATGATTCCCACTATAGGAATTTTTTAGAGAGCTTTTCATATTCAGATATCGATTTTCCTAAAACTTGCTTTGGTGCAGTTTTCAAAAACTAGGACTGATTCGGTCATAATGTGAAATGAGTCCTACTAGCTTAAAAAGTTATATTTTTCAAGATTTCAAAGCTCCATTCCATCTCGAACAAGTTTCCAGGTGCACATTTCCAGTTTCATAACTTTTCATTACAATTTTTTTGACACTTTCTTAGGTCATTTAGAATTAGTTTTCATATCACACTATGTTTTCCAACATTTTGTGTTTTCCAAGTTTACACTTGTTGGTGAACCCCTTTTTGTTATATTTAGTCTCCAATTCAACCCAATTGTTAGATTTCAATTTCCTTTGCACTAAAATCTTAAGTGATCCTTCGGTTAGAGTAAAGGTTTTAATTTAATCATGTTGATTAAATTACCTTTATTCCTCTCTTAAGATTTCACTTTAGTTTGCATTTTGTGACATTTAATAATTAATATTAATTATTAAATGTCTACCTATTAGGGTTTCTTTTAGGGTTGCACAATATCCTTTTATAAGGATTCATCATTGTAATTTATCTCTCTCTCAGATGAATACATTTTTCAGCTTTCAGAGCACCCTTGCTTGTTGGTCTCCATCTCTTCTTTCTGTGACAGGTTATTTGCATGCAGGTGATCTTCGGGGTCTGTGAAGTTGGCTTTCTCAACTTCTACATGGTATCAGAGCTCCAGACCTGCTGCTTCCTGTTCTTTTTTTGAAGATTTTGGAGCCTTGAGGGTTAGATCTGGCTTTCAGGTTTTCTGGTTGATTTTTTTAGGATCTGGGTAACTCCATTTTTTGGGTGCATTTTGGGCCCAAATGGACCTCACGGTTGGATTCAGAGCGGCCAAAAACCCATATTTTCATATATGGTTCGACCTATTTGGGCATAGTTGATCTGGGAGGCAAATTTTTTTTTGCTTAGGGCCGTACGGCCCCAGGCACGTTTTTCGAGGTCGAAAAATTCAAAAAAAATTCAAAAAAACCAATTTTTTGGTTTATTTTTAAGCATTTGCCAGGTTTCTTTTAGGGTTGCACAATATCCTTTTATAAGGATTCATCATTGTAATTTATCTCTCTCTCAGATGAATACATTTTTCAGCTTTCAGAGCACCCTTGCTTGTTGGTCTCCATCTCTTCTTTCTGTGACAGGTTATTTGCATGCAGGTGATCTTCGGGGTCTGTGAAGTTGGCTTTCTCAACTTCTACATAGTATCAGAGCTCCAGACCTGCTGCTTCCTGTTCGTCTTCTAAAGAATTTGGAGCTACGAGGGTTAGATCTGGCTTTCAGGTTTTCTGGTTGTTTTTTTTTAGGATCTGGGTAACTCCATTTTTTGGGTGTATTTTGGGCCCAAACGGACCTCATGATTGGATTCAGAGTGGCCAAAAACCCATATTTTCATATATGGTTCGACCTATTTGGGCATAGTTGATCTGGGAGGCAAATTTTTTTTGCTTAGGGGCCGTACGGCCCCGAACACGTTTTCAAGGTCGAAAAATTAAAAAAATCAAAAACAAATTTTGGTTTATTTTCTTGCTGCCGGTTTCTTTTAGGCCGTAGCGCCACCGGCGACCACCGTGACCCGCCAGCCGCTCCGGCCAGCGGAGCCACCCCCGCTACCACCGCCGACGACCACCAACAATAACCGCCAGCTGTCACAGCCTGTAGTTAACCGCCCACCACCAACCAGCAGACCGGCTGCCACCAGCCAGCAGCCCGCGCTCCACCGGTTCGATAGGAGCCACCAGGGCCCCCTTTCAACCTACCTTCACGAAATCGGGCATAACTCGGGCATTTTAGCTCGGATTTTCGAATGGAAATAGGCGTTGGAAAGCTGGTTTTGAGCCCGATCTAATTGATGCAGGTCTTTTTTTCTAATTTTTCCGTGTTGCAGTATTTTTTGCCATTCAAATTCAGAACTTGTGTTTTTCACTCCCGGGGGCGTATCTTTTGCGTCCGAACTCCGTTTTTCGCAAACAAATAGGCGTTGGAAATGTGTTTCTGTGAAATTTCCAGATCTGTCATTTATTTTTCCAGAATCTGCACCAGGTACATTTTATTCAGTATTTTGTGTTTTCACACATCTGTCAATTACTTGGACGTTTCAGCACTTGGAAATGATTTGTTTGCGTGGGATGGCTTTATTTGATCTGGTTTATTAGTATTGAGGTCAGTTAGTCTCATATTTTTTAATTTGAAGAGTTATCATGGGTTTCTCTACTCACCCTTCAGTTGTATTTCTGGAACGAGGTAATTATGAGTCATGGGCAAAGGGTATACTTACACATTGTAGGTGGCTTAATATTTTTCCTTATTTGTATGATCTCATACCTGCACCAGCAACTTCAGAGGGAAAAATAGCTTGGGATATCATTAGAAATCACATAGTAGGAGTTATTTTGTCTAGTGTTGATTATGACACTGTGTGGGCTATATCGGGCATTGATTTTCCTCACTCACTTTGGACACATCTTTGGGAGATCTATGGAGACCTCAGTCTTTCCCCATTCCTAGAGGATCCTGCTTCAGATTGTCTTGTACCCATTGGTTGGAGAGAGAACACACTCTTTGATCATGATACTTTAAAGGAAATTCAGTATTTAGACACCCTTACATATTCCGATGAATTAGAGGATTGTCTCACAGTTCCTACTCTTCAGACTGAGATTATACTTGTATCGACATCTTCTCATGTTGTTCCTGATCAATTTGATATTGCCTCTTCTTTGGCTCCTATTGATACAGCTAAGCAGGACATCATACATCTTTCAGACATGGCTACTTGGGATTCTTATCTTGTAGGCATTTCGTCTTTGTTTGTAGAGTCCTATATTGCAGATTTGGAGGATTACTTTGAGGATTTTCAGCTCCTCTTTGTTGACAGCCATATTCCAGCTGTTAGCCCACCATCATCTGTGCATTCAGAGGTTGCAATTTTTGAGTCTTCAGTTCAGTTTGGATTTGACATCTTTTGTTTCAGTTCAGACAGAAGATTCTTCAGCATCCTATTATGGCACACATCTTGAGACAGATTGATTTCTCTCTCTTCACAGGGTTTCTTCATCTTCGTCCTTTGGATCCATTTCTTCCCAAGGGGAGGAATATTATATGCCGCTTAGGATCTCTTTCTGGATTCTACCTCAGGCATCCATATGTGCGACATGAGTTTCTTCATTGTGGGGGGGCCTTCTAGTCTCTTTCTTTTTCTCCTATGGAGACCATTGTACATGTACTTATATGATAGAAGTTGTCTATGGGGGGTCTTATGTTATCCACCTCCTATCCTTCTATTATTAGTGCATTTATTTCTTTCATCTCTTTTTGGAGTAGAGTTTTTCCCATGAGGTTTTCTCTATTTCTCCACTTTACAGAGATTTGGTTGTAATTGGGTACCTGATCAGGCCTTGTTGCCGGGACCCAAGTTTACTTTCTTGCATTGTAGTTACCTTTGCTTTCTTGCACATGTTTGTAACTGCACTTTCGCTCATC
Organism: Sequoia sempervirens; assembly: GCA_007258455.2. Classification (NCBI taxonomy): domain Eukaryota; kingdom Viridiplantae; phylum Streptophyta; class Pinopsida; order Cupressales; family Cupressaceae; genus Sequoia; species Sequoia sempervirens. The sequence continues at coordinate 6,791,179 of VDFB02137365.1, read as the reverse complement.
TTAAGGGGGGGTGTTAGAGTAAAGGTTTTAATTTAATCATGTTGATTAAATTACCTTTATTCCTCTCTTAAGATTTCACTTTAGTTTGCATTTTGTGACATTTAATAATTACTATTAATTATTAAATGTCTACCTATTAGGGTTTCTTTTAGGGTTGCACAATATCCTTTTATAAGGATTCATCATTGTAATTTATCTCTCTCTCAGATGAATAAATTTTTCAGCTTTCAGAGCACCCTTGCTTGTTGGTCTCCATCTCTTCTTTCTGTGACAGGTTATTTGCATGCAGGTGATCTTCGGGGTCTGTGAAGTTGGCTTTCTCAACTTCTACAGGAACCTTCCCCACTTAGACCACATTTTTCATAACACCACCATTTTTAGAGGTTCCATCTTGGTGAACCTACATTTAGGACATCATAATTCTAATTTGGAGTGCATTTACATCCTAGAGTTTGCTTGCATTAACATTGTATTGCATTTTGCATTAGTTAATTTTCATTCTAGGGTTTCAAATTTTTTCTTTAGTGAAAGTAAATATAGTTTGCATTTTTGCATCTCAAATCATCTCAAATAATATAAAATTTTCATTTCCATTTAGTCTTAATTTCATAAAACATAAAAATCATCAAAAGGAATTGAATTTTTTTGAAATTTTTGAAAAAAAACCCTATTTGGGACTCATTCTCCATTCTGGGCGAATTAGTCCTATTCCAGATTTTAAACTGCCTATTATAACATCAAAAACCTCATTTTTGTGCTTCCTAAGCCTTCTAGTAACATATACTATAAGTCTAGAAACTTTCAAGAATGTTATTTTTATTCATCTAGGTCAAAAACATTAATTTAGGGTATTCATTTTTTAAATCATTTCGATTACAAGCATCATTAGATTTGAAAATGCTCATATTTATGAAATTTTGCATAATATGGATAACAACACTTTTCACTTTTGCATACAAAATGTTTTTTATTCATAAAGCTTTGCATAAGTTTTGTAAAAGTGCTTTTCATTTTCGGATATACATTTTCTGCATTTTTAATGCTTTGCATACATTGGATAAAAGTGTTTTGCATCTTTGGACATACATTGTTTACATTGTTGAAACATTGCATGAAATGGTTACAACTTCTCTTTTGTTTTTGTTCAAACAATGTTAGTGTCTTACATATCTAGGAATGCTAGGAAAAAGTTCATATCCCCTCCCCATGAGAGTGTTTTAGTGAAAGAGAATACAACCTTGGACATTCCTAACAATCTAATTTGTTCTTCTCCTAATATCTCTCCTATTGGAAAAGAAGAATTTTTGGTGTTAGAAGAACCAATCAATGAGAGTTTTGAGAATCCTAGTTGATTCTCTCCTCTTACCTCTCTTAGTGGACAAGACATTGATGAACAAGACAACACAACCATAGGTAATCATGAATTTAACATTTTCCCTTCTCCTAGTATCTCTCATAATTGTGAAGAAGATACTTTTATGTTAGAAAACATAATCGATGAAGGTCATGAGAATCTTAGTTGTGCCTCTTCTCATATGGAAACCCTTATTGAGAAAGAAAATTCAACCATTGATCATTCCCCTACTTGTGATGAAGTCGTTTTGGAAGAACCAATCCTTGAATGTCAAAAATAATTGGTTTGTAGTGCAAGAAAATGTGAACATTGACACATGTCTTTCAAACACTAAACCTTCCTTAGGTAAAGATGATGAAGTGACATTAGAATCTTATTCACTAAGAGATCATGAAAATAAGAATAAGCTTGTAGAGGTTATGATGAGACAAATTGGATCTCCTTTAATTAGTGAGTTTCCTAAGTCACCTCCCATTAATGAATCACATAAGAAAGTAAAAGGCTTCTTGAAATCCATGATGCAATCTAATCGTAATATTGTTTTGTAGCAACTGAGTTGTAACTTAGTTGTTCAAACATGCAGGAAACCACAAATCATTCCCACTCCATTACCTTTTTCTCAACATAGAGTACCTATTGTTGAAGACCTTAAAAAGACTCCTGCTAATATATATGTATGGAAACTCATTCAACTATCATTTATATACAAGTGTTTATTTCAAGAAATGTTGCAAATAAAGTAGGAGGAGATCCAATATTACATAAAATAAAATAATTCAATATCCTCCTCTCATCCCATGCAAGTCACCCAATGAGAAATCACATTCCTGAAACATGAATTACCCTCACTTGAGATTCAAAACAAGAATGACCCCTTGATGATAAAGGTGATCATGAATAAAAATTTAGTTAGGCACACTCTCATAGATAATGGAGCATAAATTAATGTTTGTATCATGGATATCCTAAACAAAATTTGCATGGAGATAAAGTTCATTTAACTTAATGATGTTTATGTTTGTGGCTTTGACAATGTTAATAGGAAACAACTAGGGATGATCACATTACCTATTGAGGTCAGACTTATAGTGTTGCCTACCTCTATCCATATCATGCATGGACCCCTTCCATACAATATTCTCCTAGGAAGACCATGGATTCATGCTATGAAACAAGTAGGTATGTGCAGGATCATGATGGGCCAAAAAGTGGCAATATGACGGGTATTTGTAGGGTATGTGGCTGACAACTTTATTTTTACCCAAAATTGATGAAATGAAAAGGGTTTTTAAAGGAGATTCTTAGCTTTCCACCAATATAAATTATGTTTTACTTTGAATTTAATAAATTATTATTATTCATTTTCTACATGAATTATGACTAAAGTGTTGATTGATAGGCTGATTGAAAAACATCTATAGCTTTCAAATGATATCACATTTTTTGAATCCAAAACATGCATCACATTCTATGCTTTGCATACTATAGGATTAAAAAAATAAAAATTGAATTTCATGAAGTTTTGACCAAGCTAAGGTGGTCAGACATACGAGTTTTTATATTTTTTAAAATTTTGTAAAAAAATCATAATTAATTATTTACTTGGAAAAAATTACAAAAAAATATGCATCACATCTGGACATGAGTCCTCAACTTATGTCTAAAATATTATAAAAATATATTATCATTTTATTGTGGATAGGGTGGTCAGACATACACCTACTTATTTTTTCCCTGAAATTTAAGTACTACTGCATGGAAATTTAAAATTTTCACCAAATAGATTTAAAAAAAAAAAACTAGTAGTTTAGAAACTACATTCAATTTTCTAGAGATTCTATTCTTACATATTTTTTAAATAATATAGATAACTTATTCAAATTTTTACGTCAAGTTGCCTAACTCTGATTTTTTTGAATTTTTTGCCACTTAAGGGTCTATTTTTTCCATGATGATCCTGCACATACCCGAGTCCCATCTACCCTTCATCATGTAATGAAATTTGAATACAACAAGATATACACAATTGGCATAAATAAACAAAGCTATGAATCAAATGATCACAATATTTTCAACTCCCCCAATACTTTCATTCCAAGATCAAAACTTGGACCTATACAAGTTGATGGTAATCCTTCACCTACAAAAAAACTCTTTAGTGATAATTGGGGCTCCTTAGATTTCACGCCTCGTTTCAATAATTTTTCCAAAATTTCACCCTCATGGTCCAAGCAATCATATACAAATGATTAATTTTTAGACACAAGTTCTAGTAACAATTGGGGCTTCACACCTTCCTCTAGGTGAGAGTGCAAAATATCACATTCTAAACAAAAACAACCTTGTGTTTCATTTGCTCAACTTAGTTCTACAAAACTATGTTATGGTAGTGATGGGGGATATCTAACTCCCATCCTTCATAAATGGATGATGCATAACTTTAAAAAGGATTTGTGTTCTCATGAAGAAAATAATCCTTCTCAAAAACACAAAACCCCTTCATCTGAATTGAAAGAATGTTATGGCATTGGATACAATCTCCCTCCTACACATGAGTAAAAGCACAACATGAATCAAACCAACTTACCATACTCTTTCAATAAAGATCTATGGTTACCTCCCTTATCTAAATTTTCATCTAAATACTTATCATTTAGTGTATGCATGAAATCTTGAACAAACAAGAAAACATATTCTACTATTGATCAAGAGAGTATCTTGTCAAGAATCCTCTAGGATCGCTTGATATCTCTTCCTCTAAAAACTTGAAAGAAATTTTACTACAATACTTCATTCTATGCATATCATAGAGTTCATGGTCATTATACTAATCAATTTAAGGCTTTAAACAACAAAATTCAACATCTCAAGGAGTGTGGTGCTCCTCCTTGTGTTGAAGCACTTAGTTCCTCTAATTGAAACTTACTTTCATCTTACTTGGATCACCCTTATCCTGCACTACGTGAAGGAAATGGGTTAGGTAGCCTTGTCCTCATATGTCACTTGTCATTGCCTCTTTCAGCTAGTTGGTCACCTTTCATGAACATATAAGAGAAATCTTGGGATGTGGATGTCATGCCTTAAGTTGGCTTGCATGTGACATACTACCTTTTTCATGACATAGCTTATCGGAAACATATGACTTGGAATAGGGATTTTTGAATAAGCTTTCATTTATTCTTCTACTTTAAAAAAATTGCTCATAGTAATGGTGTTAGCAACTACTTTAATGTGGGGGCATAAATTGGCATTATTCTTTTGCATTTTTCTTGATTCTTAGTGTAGCCTTCTTATTTCACATGATGTGTTTGTCACTTTGTGCATGACATTGGGTGTGATTCCCTTCATGAGCATGATCTATCTTAGCATATTGTGTTCCTCTTGGTGGCTTGATGCGACACATCACATCCCCTAAGTTGTGAATCTTCTATTATTTGATTGGTCCTCTCTTTGAGACATTAGGCACAATGTATCCTAAGTTAAAGACCTCACATGTACTAAGAAAGACTCCTTTGAACATTATTTGCATGTTGCATGTGGAATTTATTGTTATATGGCCACCTTGCATAACACATCTTGCATGCCTATGGAGCCATCATGTTTGTTCATGATCTCCAAGCATACAAATTTAAATTGCTTTCCTCATGAAGCTCGAAAATCATTTTTGTGTGGCACATTATTAAAGTTACCAGGAGGTATAATTTTGGTATGGTTCGAGGAGGAAGCCCAATATGAGGAATGACTTTCCCCATAGCCACTTGCATGTTTGTGAGTGCATACCAACCATGAGTGTATGTGTCTCACCTCTTAGGATCTCTCACCCAATGCACCACCAAGAGTTTCATTGCCTCAGAGTGAGTGTACATTTTTGAAAAAATAGCCTAGATCTGATACACATCATGTTGGACCAACGATTGAAGCTTGATCCACTTTATTTTTATTTTTACTCATTTTAATTTCTTTTAGTTCTTGAAATTGCATGATTGTGTATCTCTTTGTGCTAGAAATCATACCGCTTGTGTGTGTCCTTTTGTACTTATGTTGGTTTAACATAGGATCTTGGATCCTGGGGGCTTGACCACCTCCTTCATCTTTGTTATCCTAGACCATCTGCATTGGTATGATTGGATCCCTCTTGAATGTCTAGTTTAGTGTGAGTTTGAAGCAAGTTCATCCTCTCACTAAAGTGGGGGCTAGATGTTACCACTGAAAATGTATGCATTTTTCTTGCTTGATTTTGTTGGAAATATGTGCCTCAAACATTATAGGCTGAAACCTCCATTAGAGCCAAGTCGGTGTGACATCTTCATTGTCTGGCCGACTAGCAGTTTGATTCATTTTGTTTTGAACAGGTCACTGTGACCTTGCAAAAGTCTTTCCGAAAGGTTACACTATGAAGCTATTGCTGTGACATGGAGTGTTTGGTATGACCTCTTAGTGCTCGGGAGACCTCTAGCCGACAGGCCATTCAATTGTAAATCGGGGAGACTCATGGTGACTATAGGCTTCGGGATAACTGAGGGTTCTCACTAAGAAGTCTCAGTGAAGTGTTAATCTCTCACCGACAGTGTATGTATTGAAGTCTTCGGGGTGACTCTAATGATCCGGGAAGATGTCTTAGTGAACAGTGAAAGTCTTGCCGACGGGAACACACTTGGAATCATCGGGATAGCACTAAGGGTTTGCTAAGAACTGTTAACGATTGATAAGTGTCTTGCCAACATAATGTTACATGTTATTCTCTTCAGTGTATCTTGTGGTCTATCGGTAAGAAGTCTTACCGATGAACAAATGTTTCACCGACAAAGATTTAAAGGTTGATCATCGGAGTAACACAGCGGCTCGGTGAGAAGTCTTAGCAAGAGTTACATGTCTTGCTGACAGTGCTTTGTGTTGGAGCCTTCGGGGTAACATATGGAGTTCAGAATGATCTCTCGGTGAAGGGCGTATGTCTTGGTGACTATTGATAGCTTCGGGGTGACAATAGAGATCTCAGAGAAACCTCTTGGTGATATCAGTAAGTCTTTCCAACTATCCTTTGGAGCTCAATATGACTTGTGTCTTCGGTATAACCTATGGTGACTTGCTATGATCTCCTGGTGAAAGCGATAGGTCTGGGCGACTGCTTGGTGACTTGGTGTAACACATGAAGCTCGATAGAATATCTTGGAGATATTGGTAACTCTTGGCAACATCGGTATGAAGGATATGCGGCATCGGCAAGACACTGTTAGTGTCTCACCGAGATGCCAACACAATGTGAATTATGTTGACTGAGTAAGACTTTCTAATGTGGCATCTCATGGACGAATAGGAGGAGCCGAATGTGAATCGTTAGTAGTTGGTTCATTTTGATAGTTCTGTGAGGAAGTTCTACAGACAGAGTTCGACATGGATATACTCTGTGATTGTAGTTTGTAATCGGTTAGTTGAATCAACAGGTTGTTGAGTGATTGTATTGGTGGATGAATTCTATGGACTGTAACGTGAAGGTTCCTGAAACAAGAATGTGCATGGTGAATGCTGCTATATAATGACACCAGAAAGATAAGTCTAGCATTTGTATGTAATCTCTGTTACTGTAATACAAAGTGATTTCTCTTGGTGTGGTGGGTTTTTCTCCCGTAAGGGTTTTCCCACGTATATCTCGTGTTCATGTGTGAATGTCAAATACGATGTTTCTATTATTTACTTCATAGTGCATCTTAGTTGAACTGTAATTGGAAAAAATTAAAAGTATATCTACATTCTTTCCTAAGGTATTGACGTTAGGAGAATTGTTTTCGCATCTAATTTTCCTTACAGATTTGCGAGTAATTAATGATAAATTGGACTTAATATCACCTTGGTCTAGTGTTGTGAGGTGTGTTACACATCCACATTAGGTCTTGAGCCCTTTCTAAGTTAAATTAACCTAACTATATCCTAATTTAATGTTGTAAAATGTATTTATTGACGTCTTCACATTAAATTTAGGAGGCTTACAAATCAAATGGACCTAATCTAGTGTTGTAATGTGTTTTACACATTTACATGGGATTTAGGACTCTTCTATGCTAAATACACTCAATTCTACCTTAATTTAGTGTTGTACAGTGTATTTATTTACACTTTCACATTGGATTTTGTGCCCCATTACATTTATGATATTTATATCATCATCAATAGGACCCTATGACCCTATATTGTGCGTCCCAAGGCATATTTTGATTAAAAAAACCTAACAATATCAACATATAGATTCAATTTATGCATTCCAGACACTTTAGCTAGTAAAATGGACCCTATGGGACCCATTCACCACCTTGGGAAAATGATTCCCATTCAGGTGGAACTCATGCACCTAGGATGGTGAATGAGTCCCAGTTGAGTTATTTTCAAATTTTGAGCAAGAAAAACTAGGTTTTAATTTAAAATTTCTCCTATGTTGGCCTCTAGGATCAAATTGATAGTCATGTGAGTGGATTGCTTATATAAGAAAGCTTTCAAAACCTCATTTCATCCATCCATCATCCATTCAAGTTATCAAGTCAAGTAATTAAAGGGTTCACCATTTCAATTCTTCACAAGGTCATCAAGATAGTCTTCAACATAAATTCTGTGACATTCAAGAGCAGATTCTTCATCATTTTTTGGAGCAATTCAAGGTCCATCATCATGGAACAGTTTGAATTGCATTATCTCATTTTCTTGCTTCTTTATCATATTTCATCATTTGATTTAATTACCTCAAAGGGGTTTGACCAAGCTAAACCTCCCTTCCCTAACAATCAACATTTTCTCTCTCTTTCTTTGTGTGATTGTAGATATAGATGCTTTCAAGGCTTGTAGATGATTGCATACTAGGTTTCAAACTTTTTGGATTCATATCCCTATTGGAAAGGTCAAAATATTCAAAAAAAGTCACTTACAGTCCTAAAAGTCAGGGTTTCGGATCCTAACACCTAGAGGAACAAATTGAGTAGACTGAGAAGAACAGATCTAAACTTTGAATTTAAAAAAAAACTCAAAATAAACTCATTCACCAAGAGTGGTGAATGATTCCCATTGTAGGAATTTTTTAGAGATCTTTGCATATTCAAATACCCATTTCCCTGAAACTTGCTTCGGTGCAGGTTTCCAAAATTGGGACTGATTCACCCAAAATGTGAAATGAGTCTCGCTAGCTTAAAAAGTTAGATTTTTTAGAATTTCAAAACTCCATTCCCTCTATAGCAAGTTTACAGGTGCACATTTCTAGTTACATAACTTTTCATTACAGTTTGTTCACTTTCTTAGGTCATTTAGAAATAGTTTACATATCACACTGTGTTTTCTAACATTTCATGTTTTCTAGGTTTACACTTGGTGGTGAACCACTTTTTGTTATATTCAGTCCCTAGATGAACCCTATTGTTTTATTTCAATATCCTTTGCATTGAAATCTCGAGGGTTATCCTTGGGTGGAACCTTCCCCACTTAGACCACATTTTTAATAACACCACCATTTTTAGATGTTCCAAACTTGAACCAAAAACCACCTCTACCCATCCTAAAAATTCTAAATCTTCAATCCAAAACACCTACCAACCTTCCAAAATACAAAAAAAATAATTCTTTCAACTAAATTCTACCTCTCAACCTACGCAACAAGTTGATACCCAAGTAGCTGCTATAAAGAAAAGTAATCATTTTATCTTTGGGGATATGCAAAGAAAATTTACTCCCTTACTTGGAACAGTTCAAAATATCATGGCTTATCTCATAAACAAAAACATGCTTACCTTACCTCCTGCTTGACTTCTCAACCCTAGCAAGCCATTGCCTCCAAGCTTTAGACACAATGCCTATTATTCTTATCACCAACATAAAGTACATGATACAGAACATTACAAGTGTCCTAAAGATCTTATGCAAGACCTCATTGATTATAATAATATTCAAATTGGAGGTGTGAATGAAAAAGGTAATAAATCTGTAGCTCCTAACCAAAACTTGCAAATCTTTACCAATCCCACGCCTAACCACAATATTTCATTTATTAAGGCTAGTGAAACTAAGCCTGATGTGATGAGTGTTGACACAAATGCTAATAACATGAACAATAATGAACAAAATCCCATGGATGATGATGAAAAAAAATCTTATGGATACTAATGAAAAAATTCATATTAGTATAATGATAGGATTGATTGAAATCGAGCCTCGTAAACAACAAACTAGAATACCCATTTCCATTACTTTTTGTTCAAAAGAAACAATCACAAATGCACCTAATGGTCCTCTTTACATAGATGAAAAAATCAATGATAGACCCACTTGTGGGATTTTAATTAATCTTGTTTGTGGAGAGAACATGATCATAGAGGAACTCTTATATGTGCATGAAGTCACTCAAGATAGATATGATAAATGAAATCATGGATTAAAATGCATGATGGTTTTTGTTGTGTTATGATGGGCTCGATCACACTTCCTTTACAAGTAGGACCAAAGAAATTAAATGTATTATTTTCTATCATCTCTAATTCAGATCAATTTCATGTGAAGTTAGGCTATAGATTGCTTCACTCCATGAATGTGGTCCCATCTCTTGTCCATAAGTGCTTAAACTTTCTAGTCAACAATGAAATATTCACTGTGAATCATAGTGGCTTAAGACCTCCATCTTCCCTTGGAAGTTTTTCCTTAAGACTATTTTTGGCTTGAGCCCATGGAACCTATAAGACCCTGGCATGAGGACTTCCTTTTCCTATCCTACCAAAATTTTAAAGCAAAATTCATAGCCAAATTATCCCTTGAAAAATTTTCTCCTTCACTCCTTGAAGAAAACAATATTGAGCTTAAATCCCTCCTAACTAATAAAGACCCATCCATAAAAAATCCCTTGTCTATTTCCCACAAAAGGCCAAGAGAAAACCAAACAATTCCTAATCTACCTCCTAAGAAAATTTATAGAGCCAAAGAGAAAGTGATTGAGCAACCTTACATGGTTTCTTATGTTCTTCCCTGGAACCTATGGAAAATTGGGGAGGATGATGATGTATTCGCAACCACTTCCAAAGTGATTCCACTCAAGGATAACCCTAGAGATCTCAATGCAAAGGAGATTGAAATCTTGCAATAGGACTGTCCTAGAGATTGAATGTGATCTAATGATGGTTTCACCACCAAGTTTAGACTTGGAAAAGATAATGCAATGCAAGATGTAAAACAAAACCCTAATTGAATGCAAACTAACTCTAAATGACCTAGAAATATGGATAAAATGCAATAGAAAACTAAAAAACTGAAAGTGTGCACCTGGGAGACTAAAAAAGGAAAAATGGAGGTCTAGAATTCTAGAAAATCTTTAGTTAATGTTGATTGGGACTCATTCACCAAGTTGGGCGAATTAGTCCAGTTTCTGGGAAAATGTGCAGATACAGGTTTAAGCCAAAAGGGTATCTAGATCTATAAAAATATTTGTCAAACTTGTACAGTGGGACTCATTCGCCAATACTGGTGAATCAATCCACTTCTACTATATTGGAAGTTTTGAACAAGATTTTGTTCCTCTCGGTTTACTTTTCTCTTTTTGCTTGGTTTCTAGATCTGAAACTACAAATTGCAACCTCTAGACCCTTTCCAAGCTTCTCCAAGGCTTGATGACAACTTTAGGGATTTGATAAATTTTCTCCAACATTGCTTCTTGAAAAATGTATAACATAGCCCTACAAATCACACACAAGAAGAGGGTAAAATGTTGTGGGGGTTAGTGGATAGGGTTTTTTCTTGATCAAAACCCTTTGTTGGTAATTAAACCTTGAAATTAAAGCAAATATGAATGGAGAATGATGAATGAATAAATAACAATATTGCAACTCACCAAACCCTAGCAATAAGGTGCTACAATTATGCTTGAAATTGATACAATAGATGTGGTTCTTCACTCTTGCTTGAATGATGTTGACATTGCTTGAAATACTTGTTTGAATCATAAACCCTACATCACAATTGTTAGCACAATAACAAACATAATGAATGAAATCTTTGACATGATGATTGGCACTTGAAAGATGTCTTAAAATGCTTGATAATTATCCCTTGAAATTCCTTTGAATTCTCTTGGGAATGCTCAAATTCTCTTGTGAACTCTTGAATTCTTATAAAATTTGCTAGGTAATCTCTTGAATGCTAGGTGAGAATATGAGTGAATGAACCTTGTATTTATACTCAATTATGCAAGAATTCTTGAAATTACAACACTACAAGGTGACATCAGATCTAGGAGAATAAAATACTACTAGAAATTTGAATTAAATTTAAATTTTGGTCACACGGGACTCATTCAACTAAGGTGACAAATGAGTCCCATAAGACATAATGTATGGGAAAAAAAGTGAAAAGTGCTTAGAAATGTATGAAACCTACATCGGGGCCAAAAAGAGCTAGGTGGGACTCATTCAACCAAGGTGGTGAATGAGTCTCAGACACTAAATCTAGGCCAGACAAGCTAGGAACACATGGATTATGATTGTTTACTGATTGGTGTCAGGATTATCCTTGAAAAGATGAAATAAATGAAGCTTGTGGATGCAAAATAAGGCCAATTAAAGCATAAGAGAGCCCAATTATTAATGAAAAGCCTAGATAAATGTGAAAGTGTGTTACAACACTTTATAACACTCCAAATAACGAAATATCAAAGTTTATTATGATTAAAATTATGTTTATTATGCTTAGTTATTTGTTATAAACCTAGAAAAGTGTGAAAGTGTGTTACAAAACTTCACAACACTTTTGCAGGGAACTATTAAGATTTATTAGTTCACAAGGTCCTAAGACCTAATGTGAATGTGTTATCCACATTACAACATTAAATCAAGGAAAAAATAATCCAAAATCACAAGGAGGGCTCAAACAAGTCAAAAAAAGTAGAAGGGTTACTTTTTTTATGACTCCATCTAGATCCCACTTTAGTGAGAGGATGAACTTTCTTCAAACTAACACTAAAGTAGAAAATCATGCATGAATAGGGGTTTAAATGTACCAATTCTATCAAGATGAGAAGACAATGATCAAGAGGGGTGATCAAGGCCCCAAGATCAAGATCCCATAGCAAAGAAACATAGGCACAAAGGAATACACATGAAAATGATAATTTTAACAACAATGACAAGGAACAAGCATACATTGCCGAAAATGAAAAAGAGAAAAGGGGTGAAACAAAAAATAAATGGATCAAGATTTGACCATTTTTCCATCATGATATGGATTAGATCTAGGTTGTTTGTATGAAAAATACATACTCACTCTAAGGAAATGAAACTCTTGGCTATCTGCCAGGTGATAAGTCCTAAAAGGTGAGAAACATACACTCATGGATGGTATGCACTAACACACAAGCAAGTGGCTATGGGGAAATTCATACCTCAAACTGGGCTTCCCACTCAAACCACACAAAATTTATACCTCCTGATAACTTTAATAAGGTGCCACACAAAATGATTTTCAAGCTTCATGAGACAAGAAAAACTTTGTATGTTTGGAGCTCATGAACAAACAAGATAGCTACATAGGCATGCAAGTTGTATTATGCAAGGTGGCCATATAACAAAAAATGAAAAATACAAAAAATAAGAATTGTTCAAAGGATTCATTCTTAGTTCATGTGAGGTCTTTAAGTTATAAGGAAACATTATACCTAATATATCTCAGAGAGGACCAATCAAATAATAGAAAATTCACAACTTAGGGGATGTAGTGTGTTGCATCAAGCCACTCAGAGGAATGTAATATGCTAAGAGAGATCATGAACTTGAAGGACATCACACCCAATTTCATCCACAAATTGAAAAATGCACTGTATGGAGTAAGAAGGTTGCACTAAGAACTAAGAAAAAGGAAAATGAAAAATAATAATGCCAATGTATGCCCACACTGTGAGAAATTACTTTAAAGTAACAAATGAAAATGAAAACAAGAAGGAAGACATGAGAGCCAACTTGGAAAGCTCTATGCCAAGTCATATGTTTCCAAGTAAAGTTGTTTCATGTAAGAGAAAAATAAAAGGGAGAGGTTTCCCCCAAAATGAAAACACCAAACACATAAGGGATCTATGGATCTAGGGTCAGTATGTTCTTTTCTGTAATGATATATATTAGAGGGCTTGGAACTTTCATCATCCCCAAAATACACATAGAACTGGAAGAATTTCACAAAGAGAGTGAAAACAAAGAAAAAAATCTTGGGTCAACATGGAAGAGACATGAATTCCTCGACGGCTTGCATCATCCCCAAAAGGAAAGCAAAAGACAAATGAAATAGATAAAAAGTGAAGGAGATGTATGACATAGAGAAGAATGAAGGTACACACATAAGAATGTAACAAAGAGAGAAAACATAAAAAAGAACATCATGGGGGATCACATGCAATCACACAAAAGAAAATGAAAAAAAAATGAAGTAAAAGAATAGTAAGGAAACTGCAAGTCAACCTGTGAGCAAGTCATCTTCCTCCCAATCATGTTCTATGTATACTGAAGGTGGAAAACTAGCCATAGGGACAAGGGAAAGTGTTGAACTAGGAGAAGCACTAGGTTCAAAACTCTTTATAAGATGTTTTTTGTTTAAGCTCATGGAAGAGGAAAACACTGAGTTCAATTCATTATGCACCTCTTCGTCAATTTAAGCAACCTCATCATCATCATCATATAATTTGATCACAATAGGAGGTCGAAGGATAATGTCCATGGAAGAGTTTGACTCTTGTTGTGGTTGCATTAAATTGTTTTGGTTCACGATAGGAGTAGGATCATCATGCATTACTTCAATCAAGTTTGGATTTTTATTTTCTTTTTTTAATTCTTCATGTAACTTGTGAGTGAGGGCATGACATCTATACCTATGCTCTCTAACACCTCTTTTTCTTTTGGTTTTGTTTTCAAGTTGTATTTGTGTTTGCCCGGGTTGATCAACCATTGGTTTCTTTTCTTCCCTAAGGGGAGGAATAGAAGGAACCACAAGAGTTTGTTCAACCACTTTCTCTTTGACTTTGTATACCTATTTTATTCTATGAGGTGTGATGGATTTGGTTTCACTATTTCTTGGTCATTTGTAAGATGTAGGTGAGGTTTATGTTTTAGTATGGTCTTGGTTGTTTAGGTATTTTTTAGGTTCAAGCATGGCTTTTTCAAGGATTGGAGGTTCAAAGCTAGATGGGGACATGTTTCAAAGAGATATTTTGGCTATTTTCTTTGCTTTGAATTTTTGGTAGGATATGAAAAAGAAGTATTCTCTTGGGTTTATGGGTTCCATGGGCTCGAACCAAAAGGAATCTAAGGAAAAGTTACCTTTGGATGAAAAAGGGTTAAAGTTACTATGTTGGACAGTGAATATTTCATTTTCAAAGGGAAAATTTAAGCATTTATGCACAACCGAGGGGACAAATTTCATGGAGAAAAGCCATGGGTGGCCTAGCTTCACACGAGATTGGTCTGACTGCGGGATGATGGTGAATGTAACATCTAATTTTTTTGGTCCTATTTACAATGGTAAGGTGATCGATCATATCATAGGGCAAGAAAAACCATTGTGTTTCTTGATCCATGCTTTTAGTTTATCATCTTCATCTTGATAGAGTTCATGCAAAAGTAAGAATTCCTCAGTGATCACATTCTCCCTACAGGAAGGATCTATTAGTATCCCATTAGTGGGCTTATCATAGATATGGATGACTATCTAGAGCAGACCATTATGTGCATGTTTAACTATATCCTTAGAGGAGAAAGTAATTTTAGGAGGACTCTTAGTTCATCCCTTACAAGGAATGATTTCTATCACCCCTACCATTTCATATATAAGATTGACATTGATAGCATTATTTAGAATAGAATCATTGTTTTCATCATCAGTATCAACATTCATCACATCATTCTTTGTAGTTTCACTGGATTTGACAAATGAAATATTATGTTTGAGCATTGGATTGGTGAAAATTTGTAAGTTTTGGTTTGGAGGGGCAACCAACATATTGACTTGATCACTAACATCTACAATGGATAGATGGCCGTAATCAGTGAGGTCTTACACAAGATGTTTAAGACACTTGCAATGTTTTGTGTCATGTCTATTTTTTTGATGAAAGTGGCAATAAACATTTTATTTAAAGCTCGGGGGTAAGCGCTTATTAGGGTTGAGTGTTTTTACGAGTGGCAAGGTAATCATTTGTTGTTCTAAAAAATTGGTATATTATGTTCTGAAGGGTATCGAGCAAGGGAGTGAATTTTCTTTTTGGTTCTCCATAACTAAAGGGTATCGTGGCCTTGACAATAGCTACTTGGTTATTAACATTTTGAATTCTTTGTTGAGGTGGATTGAATTGAAGGAACCCTTTATTTATTTTTCTAAAAGGTTGGGAATTATTCTAGTTTGTGGGCCCAGATCTCTTGATTCGACTAGAATTAGTAGACTTTGTATCTTGACTACTAACCGAATTTTGATAATCATGGAGGATAGTACACAAGTGCATGAAGGATGGAAATTTATCATAGTAAGGTTGTCTTGGATCTTACTTTCCAATATTTCTATGAACATATTTTGAAGGTGTGGGTTGGGTACCTTGACATTGGTTTTGGAATAGAGCGATTGATAGCATGAGATAAAATCAGTTATCTTTTCTTCCTCTTTTTGCTTGCATCTCATCAAATCAGCCAAGGTCACCTTGGGAGTCATATGCACTTGGAAATAATTTACGAATTCCCCAACAAGTTCATTGAATGAATGAATTGAGTTGTTCGATAAAGAAGAGAACCATTCCAAGGTGATATCTTTCAAGGAACTAGGAATTTTTTTTCTCCAAAAGTTTATCATCGAGGAAAAATTCACTACATAGGGAAGTGTAGGAATTAACATGGTTAGAAGGATCTCCCTTCCCTCTATATTTCTCAAATATAGGCACCTCTACACCATGTGGCATTTTTGTTCACAATATCTCCAAGGATAATGGACTACTTTTGACATAGTATGTGGGTGGGCCACTTTGGCTTTGGTTTATGGTAGAAATTTGCTTTTGAAGGGATGGAACGGTTAGGAAAAGTCGTGTTATGAGGGGGTCATTGCTTGTATTATGATATGGAAGTGAAAGTGGTGATGGAGTGTATGTGTTCATAGGACAAGTGAATGGAATTCTTATAGGTGGTGAACCATAGATTTTTGGCTCTTAGGACTTCTCTAACTCTTCTAGGTTTTTTCACCTAAAAGGACAGAGTTAGGCCAAAAATGCTAAGGGTTCATTCAAATTTATGTTATGTATGATGTTGTCTAAGTTAAATGAAGTAAACCAAACACAATTGAATAATCTATATAACAGATTATGAAAGAAAAATTAAGATCTATGTTATGTTTGAAAACACAATGTTGTTTGCAAAAATGCTTAAAAGAATGAACAAAAATGAAAATTAAACTAAATAGAAGGTTGTTCTTTAGAGTGAATGCACCTAGAAAATTGGAGAAGACTAGAAAATAATCTGGAAAAATGATGAAACTTTACTTTAGGTTGACTAGGACTCATTTGCCACCTTGGGCGAATGAGTCCTAGATCGGGACTTTTCTGCACAAAAGTTGTTTTTTGACAGTCGGGGACCTAGATTTACATCTAACTCAAATCTACACCTTAGGAGGGACTCATTCGCCATACATGGTGAGTCATTCCACATTCAAATTTCTACAATTTCAAAGTTTTGTCTTGCACCTTGACACTTGTACAACAACTTTTGATGGAAACCCGACTTTGGATGTCAAAAAATTCCTACAAAATAGCTCAAAATTGTTTGGATAATGGGGGTTTTCCTTAGTCGAACCCCTAGTTGGGTAATTAAACCTTGAATGGAGAAAAATCTACATAAACCCTAGACTTAGATGTGTTAAAGACTAGGAAAAGTTGAGATGTGACAAAGATCCTATCCTATTGGTCTAGAATAAGACATGCAAGAATGATCTATATGATGCAAGATCTAAACCCTAGAAACCTTACAACACATGAAAAATATGAATGAAATGACATGCAAATGATAAACAAACAAGATGCAAACCTTAATCTGAAGATAGAGTGAAAATGGAAGATGGAATCAATAGGAAATCAAGTCCTTAGGTGTGATTTGGTGGCTAGTTGCACTTTTTCACCCTAGATTTCTTCATGATTAACCATAGGCATCCATCATCAACCCTTTGCAATGGTGGATCTTGAAAAGAGAAGTGAGCTTCAAGAACTACAAAAACCCTACTTTGCTGCCCTAAAACTTCAAATTTTGCTAATGAAACTTGTTGTGGAAGACTTGACTTTATGAATTTCTCTTGAGGAATGATAAAAGATAAGAAAATATGATAAAAGGTATGTTAAATGACTTGAAATGAGTATTTATAACCAAAAACACCTTATTTTCCCATTAATTAGACCTAACAGGCTGACATTCACCAAAAATTAAAGTTAAATTGATTAAATTGCTACTTAAATTTGAATTTTCCCTCAAAGGGGACTCATTCACCACCCTTGGAGAATGGGTCCCACTAGAGGGGACTCATTCGACCAAGGTGGAAAATAGGTCCCACTGCTAGTGTTTGAAGGTGGCTTTTCGGGGTATGAGATAATTAAATGTTGTTTGTTGGGTTTTATGTGATTTCTTAGGAAAAATTGGCCTCTAGATCTAAATTAATGGGTCTAGGGGGCCTATAAATGTTGTTTTGAAGGGTAAATGATGCAAGGAGACTCAAAAGTGGGTCCAATTATGCATGAAATTATTTATTTTCTCAAGAGGTTCCAATTTTATATGACACATTTAGCACCCACTTTAGTGCCCATATGACTCTGTGTGCATATGTAAGCTAAAAGACTCTAAATGATGCACCTAATTACATAAAAGGATACTCCTTCAAAAGATGAGAGAATGAAGCCCCCAGTGTAGTTATCTATACAACCAAAGCACTAGGAACTACATCCTACAACACACATTCATTAATTTCTCAAAAATCCCTTTATTTAACTCTTGGGAATCCAATTCAAGGGTAGATGCATGCCCCCCCTTGATTTCACTTACTTTACAGAGGTGGAATCAAGGTAGCAATCTAGCCACATCAAATGAGAAACATCATATCGTTGGGAATTTCCAAGTACCATGCCACATAATGATAGAAAAATGATGATGTCAAGTGTGGAATCATGATTCCAGCACATCAAATATCTTAAAAAATAGATTACCCTAGCTCTCATTATGTTGATATGAAGAATGGCTACATTATGAGTTCTTGAAAAGATGATAACCGTATGTGAATGTGTAAAAGTAAAATGAGATGAAAAGTAATTAAAAGAAGGAGAAGAAAGTAAATTTTCACTTACTATTCATTTTACCTTCATGGCTAGATGATCTTTGTGAGAAGGTGGCATGCGGTGAGCTGTATCATGAGGTGAGTCGATTCTACAACTTTTTCCTTTTAATTTTATAATAATTTAATAATTTTTATACATGGATAGGATAATTTAGGGTCATTGGAAAAAATTTCACCAAGCATCCCCTTTTTTCACAAAGTGTCCCATTTGTTCACAAAGTGTCCCTTTTGTTTGCAAAGTGTCCTGCTTCTTCATGAAGTGTCCTATTTCTTTGTGAAGTGTCCCCGTTTCTTTGCAAAAATATCCAAAGAGGGTTCTAAAGTGTCTAGGCCCATTAGAAAATCACACTAGATTGACTTTATCACACTTGCTTGATGAATATTGCGAAAATTGAAGATATTAGATGAAATTTAGAGCATTTTGTGATGATTTTGATAGTTCCCTGCCTGGTCACGACAGTGGCTAGGGGGAAGACAACTCATGTTTCTAAGAGATCATCATGCGCTAGCGCTATCAGTGGTAGAGGTAGAGAATTTACAATTAGTGGGTATCTATAAGGCCAATCAGTGGGTGATGAGCCAGAGGAGAGAGTAGAGGAGGTATGATATAGATCATAATTTTTTTTTCCAGATGTTATTGATGATGAGTACCAATATGAGGCCAATCCTAATTATGAGGACCAGGATGGAGGAGACGATGAGGAGGAGGAAGAGGATTGTGAGGAGGATGATTACTACGAGGAGGAGCCACCCTTAAGTGATAGTGATGAGGTAGATATTGAGGATCGATACGAGCATGGAGATTCCTCACATAATTATAGGACTAGATCACGGGTAGTAGCTACAACAAAAATTAGCACTCAGAGTTAGAGAGAGGCTAGCACATCCTTGATGCCCCCCAGAGATGAGGAGGTTGACATTCCTCATGTATCTAGAGACATAGGTGATAATATATGATTTTATGCATGTCCTTTAGTGATTTATGCTTTTTTTTATATATGTATATCATGATGATGTGTTACTGATTGTGTACATTGTCTATCTTGTAGGAGCAATGAGAGACTAGCGAGAATTTTATCGTCAGGATGCCACTGAGATAGTGCTTGCATCCATCAACGAGGAGGAGATGGATCGTGACTACATGCCCCAACTGATCATGGAGGAGGAGCTAGAGTCACTAAGACCTTTCGCGAGGTTACAAGAAGCATACAAGAGTGTGAGGAAGTGACTCCGTTGAGCTAAGAGTGCACTACAGTCAACACAAACCTTGGTAGAGGTAGAGATACTACGTGTAGAGTTGGTACAGGCATGAGCAAAGAGGGATTAGATGGTAGATGAGCGGCTTATAGCCATTGGTCGAGTAGAGGGTCTGGAGTATGCACTTAGACTCAAAATTTCATGATCATAGTCACACATGACCATGTCACAACGTCCAGGGACTGGATCATGAGTGCCAGATCCTAAGGGGTCTAGCTCACACAAGCCATTATGACATTGTATATGATATGATGATGTATATAAAACTTTGATATAAATATAGAAATGGGCATGTGATATTATGACGATGTGTATCTTCTATGTGGATGTTGAATACAATGTTATTAATCAAATGACTTATAGTAAAATTATTTAATTAATGGCTACATGATTTAACAAGATTGATGTGATCTAGTGTAAAACATATTTCAGTTTTAGCATAGATACAACATTGATAAGGGGAAGGAATATGTTAAATTAAATACACTGATAAGGATCTAACATAACACAATAGGAATGTGAATATTATGAAGCCTAAAGAAATTATAAAACAAACTTAAATAATTACCACAATGTTCAAGATAAACACAAATTTAGTTGTTAAGAACAAAGCAATGTGAAAGTTATTTAGAATAACATCAAATAACTTTAAACAACACTGCTATATCAACCATACTATTCAAAGGGAGTTAGAGATAATACCGATGCAAATGCATGGAATTAATGGGTTCTCTAAGGGGTGTTCCATCAAGCTACGTTAAGAGATAAACACCAGGCCCATAATTTGTATCAACTATGTAAGGTCCCAACCAATTAGGGCTGAACTTATCTTTATCTTCATTGTCAACACTAGCATTTCATTAATTTTCAATAAGAAAAAAATATCCCTTAGAAAAGGATCAAGGGATGACATGAATGTTGTGTTTACATTGTAATTGTTTCATGTGAGCTTGGAGATATTCGAGAGCATTAATGTGTTGTTCATCGAGCATCTCGAGTTGATGTAATCATTGATCTTTATAAATGTCATCATCAAAAATATCTCACAGAGAAACTCGCAAAGTAGGAATTTCTAACTCCAAGGGCATAATTGCATCAATACCTTAAACAAGGTTATAACTTGGGGTATTTCCTATGGATGATCTAACATTAGTTCTATAAGCCCAAAGTGCATAAGATAGTTGTGTATGCCAGTATTTATGATGCTTGGTGACATTTTTCTTGAGAATTTTTTTGAGAAGCTTATTAATATTTTTAGCTTGTCCATTGGATTGAAAATAATATGGTGTAGAGAAGAGATGTTGAATGTTAAATGTTTCAATAAATTTCTGAATGTCGTTATTCTTAAATGGATTTCCATTGTTAGAAACGATTGCATAAGGGAATCCAAAGTGAGCAATTATGTGGTCTAATATGAAATGAAAAAATTCTTTAGCTATTGTAGAATGAAGGGGAATAGCTTCCACCCATTTTTTGAAATAGTTTGTTGTGGTTATGATAAATGTATGTCTAGCAGAATAAAGTAGTGAAATTTTTCCAATAAGATCTAACCCCCATACTGAAAATGACCAAATGGGAACATTGGCACGAAGCTCAGTAGTAGGAGTGTGGATCAAATTGCTATGCTCTTGGAATTTGTGACATCGTTTAATGTAGGTGAAGCAATCCTTCTCCATATGCCTCCAATAATAACCCATACGAATAAGTTTTTGCACTAATGAACAACCTCCAAAGTGACCTCCATAAGCACCAGCATGAGCTTGTTCGAGCGCTAAAGGGATTTCAGAATCTCTAAGACATCATAATACAATACCATTAAAATATCATCAATACAATGCATTGGCAAGGATCACATATTTAGCCATGAGTTTTCATAAATGATTTTGAGTATTCATTGTGGTAGGTTTGGGTATGGTACCATCTTTCAAATAGTTGTATATTGTATCATACCATTCACACGAAGCATCTTGAGTTATCGCCAAAATGTCTTCTAATGGAGTATCGATCGAAGGTTGCATGATGAGATGGATAACAAAGGTGAAGTCTGTGGAAGGATCATGTGGGGATATGAGAGAAGTTGCACTCACCAT
Organism: Sequoia sempervirens; assembly: GCA_007258455.2. Lineage (NCBI taxonomy): Eukaryota > Viridiplantae > Streptophyta > Pinopsida > Cupressales > Cupressaceae > Sequoia > Sequoia sempervirens. The sequence goes on along the minus strand of VDFB02137365.1, from coordinate 6,769,135 downwards.
TGTATCTGGATGTTGATTATCTTTGCATGGGATGTTATCAATGGTCAACGAGTTAAATTTTACCAATAGTCTCATTATAAGATCCTTGTATTTTAATAATTTGTCATGTTTAGTTTGATATGTACCATTGATTTGTTTGATGACCAATTGTGAATCTCCAAATATTTTGATATGTTTAGCATTTAGATATGAAGTAGCTTGCAAACCTACAATCAATGACTCATACTCAGCTCTATTATTTGTGCATAGGAAATTTAATCAACAGGATAAGGGAATAGGTTTGTCATTCAGTGGAATTAGTACCACTCTAGCACCGGAACCTATTCTACACTTAGATCTATTGAAAAATAACTCCCATGGTGTAATGTCAATGGTTAAGACATGTTCATCAGGAAAGGAATTAGCAGTAGGTAAAGCAAAAGGAGGAGTGTTAGCTAAGTGATCGGTTAAGGATTGGCCTTTGATTTCTTTTTGTCAAAGAAATATAAGTTCAAAATCAATTAACAACATTGCCCATTTAGCCAAGCGTTCAGAGAGGTCTGTTTTGTGGGAAAGATATTTAAGAGGATCAAATTTTGTGATGACTTATATTTCAGCATTTAGTAAATAATGTCGCAACTTACTAGTAGCGAATACAAGAGCCAATTTTTTTTTTCAATTGGTGAATATCGTGTCTCATAATCAATTAAGTTGTGGCTAATGTAATAAAAAGGGTTTTCTTTACCATGATCGTTGTTTTGAGCCAACAATGCTGCAAGAGCATGGGTCGGTGCGGCGATGTACAAGATAAATGGTCTATTTGGCATAGTGGGTTGTAAAATAGGTGGAGTAGCTAGATATTCCTTTAGAATCCAAAAGTTTGTTTACAATCCTCATCCAACTCAAAAGGGATACCCTTTTTAAGGATATGCATGAAAGGTAATGTGCAATCAACTAAAGATGCAACAAAATGACATATAGCTTGAATTTGACCTTGTAAAGTGCACAACTAAGAAATATTCCTAGGAGGTTTGCATGTTAATGATTGCATCAATTTTCTTTGTGTCTGCCTCAATGCCTCTATGAGATATGACAAACCCCAAAATTTTATCACTACCTATGCCAAAGACACACTTTTTTCAGATTCAATCGCATGTTGTATTGTGGTATTTGTTTGAAGATTTTACGAAGGATGTTTACATTGTCCTGTCATGTTAACGATTTAGCTAGGATATCATTGACATAATTGTCTAGAATTTTTTTAATGTAATCATAAAATATTAATTTCATTGCACATTGATAAGTTGCACCAACATTCTTTAGACTGAAGGGCATCACCACCCAACAAAATGTTCCCCAAATAGTTGTGAAGAAAGTTTTATATTGATCTTGAACATTAATAAGGATTTGATTATAACAAGAAATTTCATCCATGAATGACAAAAAAGCATGTCCAATAGTTGAATCCATGATCATGTCTATATTAGGAAGCATAAAATCATCTTTTAAAGAGGATTTATTCAAGTCTCAAAAATTCGTACATATCCTAAAATGATTATCGGATTTTGCAACTGCGAAAATATTTGAGATCCAAGGAGAATAATCAATAGGTCTAATAAATCCTACATCGAGGAGTTTTTCGACTTCCTCTTTAACACACAAGGCTATGTTAGGATGCATTTTTTGGATCTTTTGATGAACACGTTTAGCATTTTCAGCAAGGACAATGTTATGCATCACAATTTTCGGGTCAATTTCGGGCATATCAGAATATTTCCAAACAAAATTTTTAGGAAAATCATGAAGTAAAGTGGTAGTATCTTCTTGTTCTTCATTATAAAGGAATTTCTCAATCTTAATAACTTTATCTTTATCATTAATGTCCATTGGCACATCAATTGTATATACTAAAGGGAGTGCATTGGATTTAGGACTTTTAGATTCAGAGAGCTCTTCAGTGATATCACTTGCTTCTTGCTCGATAGCGTTCATGGCACGAGTAATGTTTTTCATGTAAGTAAGCAAGGATTAGGTATCATAAACACCTAACAGTTATTTCAAAGCCTCATTGCTATCAGCATACGACAATGAAGGTGGTAAGGTTATATCAAGCAAACCAAGATGTTTAATTGTAACTTTGTGTTGTGGATGACATGTTATAACATTAATGTTCAAGGATGGTCGTTGAGTAGATTTGATCATTTTAGAAAAAGAATATCCCAATCTAGTTTTTGTTTCTTCCATACTAGGTTAAATAGGGACACAAATACCTTGCTCATGTTTTCCACACCCTTTTCCATTATAGCCTAATTATTTTACAAATTTATAGCCTTTTTCATAAAGTCTTTCCATTTTGTACGGAATAGGTGAAGATTGATAATCTATCTCATCAAATTTTTTTGTGTATGTTGCATTATCATTCAAATTATAGGAGATAGATGTTTGAGAAGATTGTTCATAATTTTGAGTGGACATGATTATTGGTTGATCTTGTTTCTCATCTTTCTTTTGTCTCAATATGTATTCACCCATAAATGAGGGTGTGAATTCTAAGGATCCCCAATCATCACCAAATAATTTAGATATTGATTCCTTCTCATCACTCAATTTGAAAATGGTCTATATTGGATGTTGGAATTAATGTTTTCAAAGTACTTGTAACCCCTTTTTCAAGGTGCAAGAAACTTTCAGGCTCGAGGTCTATTTCAACTAGATAGATGCAATTTTTATAGACATATTTCATGATACAATGAAGGGTTGAAGGAATTGAATTCATCTCATGAATCCATGGTTGGCCTAAAAGAATATTATATGAAAGATCATGAGGCATGACATGGATAGGAGTATGCAAAGTAATTATCCCAAGTGGTTGCTTTTTTGTATTCTCAAATTCTTGAATAGAGACAAAATCAGGTATTATTTGTGACCTGTCAACATCTAATCGATCAAGGAGACTCAAACTACACACATTAAGGGCATAACCATTATCTATGAAAGTGCATCTGATACCTATGCAATTGAATCGAGCAATTATCATAAAGGCATCATATTGTTTACGCAACTCCAAAGGAGGGAGCTCATGTTGATGAAAGGTAATTTCAAGATTTTGTTTGTGAATGAGAGATGTCACATCATTCAGAGTGGTACTAGGAGGAATTGTGATTTGTTTTAGGGAAATTTGAAGAATGTTGTGATAATTTGGTGAGTTTTGAAGCAAATCCCAAAGAAAATTTTTGGAGGGAGTATTCTTTAATTATTCAACAAGATCATACTCCTTTTTGTGTGGGTTATAGCCAGGAGCACTAGGTGGATTGGGTAAAGGTAAAGAGGGTGGGGTTGGATGTGGTGGTTGCAGGTTGTTTCGGGTGTTATATGTATGAGCAACAATATCATTACTAGATTATTGTGATACATTGGTTTTAGGGGGGTAGAGGGTGTATCGAGGTCGATTAGAGGGGTGAACCGGATGTGAGGGTTGGTAAAGGATAAGTTTAGGTTGAATTACATTAACATCCTTGATGTCAGAGGTCTCACAACTAACCGAAGCAGATAGGTTGAGTGATATGAAGTCTTGAAGGGACTTGTCTATCAAATGCAAATCATCACGACTAAAAGGTTTGAGGGGTAAATTTTCATCAATTGGTTTAAGATGTTTAAGAGAAGCACTAGAGGTTGTAACATTCGGTATCATGAGTTGGTCACCACAAACCTTATTGGATGGCTTATGCGAGATGAAGTCTTGGAGGGATTAATCTAACAAATCAAATTCATCATGAGCAAAAGGTTTGAGGTAAACTTTATCATTAAGGGGTTTAGGTTTCAAATTGCAAGAATTAGAGGATGAAGTGAGTGAGTGAAATTCTTGAAGGACTTCATCTAATTGGTCAACATCATCACTACTAAGAGGCTTAGATGAGATGTTTTTAATTTGAATCATGTGTTTGAAGGGATCGTTTGATCTTTTAGTTTTTGCATCCTTATTTATCGATGGATCTAATCTAAAAGAATTAGGAATAAAAATGGAAAAGGAAATTTCCAAAGATCTAAAACTATCCATGAATTCCATGAAAACAAATGAAATTTATACTAGTTAATGAAAATAGAAACAATTGAACTATAACAGAAAGATAATTACAGAAAAGAGAAAGATGCAATGCAGGAAATTAAAATCTAGAAATGTTTATTCAGAACTGTAGATGGATTGATTTGTCCTAGGTGGCGAATGAGTCCCAAGAGATGATTTTTTTAAGATTTTTCTTATTTTTTTGTGTTTTATGAATATTTCTAAGTCTATACAATGCAGTGACAGAATGCAAATGAAGAATGTTGAAATGAGGGAATGAAATACAATGTAATAATGAGAAGTAAATAATGCTTTCACTAATGCAATGTTTAAGAAACCTGAAGATGCAAAACAATGCAAAATGATAACGCAATTAAGTCCTAAGATGCAAATTAGAAATGTAAATCATAATGATGTTATGCTCAAAAGTCAGGTTCAGCAAAATGAACAGTAGATTTTTGGCTCTTAGGACTTCTCTAACTCTTCTAGGGTTTTTCACCTAAAAGGACAAAGTTAGGACAAAAATGTTAAGGGCTCATTCAAATTTATGTTATGTATGATGTTGTCTAAGTTAAATGAAGTAAATCAAACACAATTGAATCATCTATATACCATATTATGAAAGAAAAACTAAGATATATGGTATGTTTGAAAACACAGTGCTGTTTGAAAAACTACTTTAAAGAATGAACAAAAATACAAATTAAACTAAACAGAAGGTTGTTCCTTAGAGTGTGTGCACATGGAAAATTGGAGAAGACTAGAAAATAATCTGGAAAACTAATGAAACTTGAATTTAGGCTGACTAGAACTCATTCGCCACCTTGGGTGAATCAGTCCTAGATTAGGACTTTTCTACAAAAAAGTTGTTTTCTGACAGTCAGGGACTTGGATCTGCATTTGACTCGAATCTACACCTCAGAAGGGACTCATTCGCCATACATGGTGAATTAGTCCACTTTCAGATTTCTGCAATTTCAAAGTTTTGTCCTGCACCTTGACACCTGTACAACAATTTCTGACGGAAACCGGACTTCAAATGTCAAAAAATTCTTGCAAAATAGCTCAAAATTGTTTGTATAATGGGGGGTTTTCCTTAGTCAAATCCCTAGTTGGGTAATTAAACCTTGAATGGAGAAAAATTTGTATAAACCCTAGCCTCAGATGTGTTAAAGATTAGGAAAAGCTAAGATGTGACAAAGATCCTATCCTATTGCTCTACAATAAGGCATGCAAGAATGATCTATATGATGAAAGATATCAATCCTATAAACCTTACAACACATGAAAAATAGGAATGAAATGACATGCAAATGATAGAAAAACAAGATGTAAACCTTAATATGAAGATAGAGTGAAAATGGAAGATGGAATCAATAGGAAACCAAGTCCTTAGGTGTGATTTGGTGGCTAGTTGCACTTCTTCACCCTAGATTTCTTCATGATTCACCATAGGCATCCATCATCAACCCTTTTGCAATGTTGGATCTTGACAAGAGAAGTGAGCTTCAAGACCTACAAAAACCCTAGTTTGTTGCCCTAAAACTTCAACTTTTGCTAATGAAACTTGTTGTGGAAGACTTGAATTTATGAATTTCTCTTGAGGAATGAAAAAAGATAAGAAGGTATGATAAAAAGATGTGTGAAATGACTTGAAATGAGTATTTATAAGAAACAACACCTTATTTTCCTGTTAATTAGGCCTAAGAGGCCGACATTCACCATAAATTAAAGTTAAATTGATTAAATTCTCGCTTAAATTTGAATTTTCCCTCAAAGGGGACTCATTCGTCCAAGGTGGTGAATGGGTTCCACTACTATTGTTTGAAAGTTGGTTTTCTGGGTATGAGATAATTAAATGTTGTTTTTTGGGTTTTATGTGATTTCTTAGGTAAAACGAGCCTCTAGATCAAAATGAATGGGTCTAGGGGGCCTGTAAATGCTATTTTGAAGGGTAAATGATGTGAGGGGAGTCCAAAGTGGGTCCAATTATGCGTGAAATTGTCTCTTTTCTCAAGAGGTTCCAATTTTCTATGGAACGGGTGGTAAGGTGGGAGACATAACTTGCAATGCCACATAGGAACTAGGGATGCTTGTAGGAGAATACCTAGGGAAGGAATCACATTACTAACTTGTTGTGTTCTTGTTGTGACTTTAGGAGTGGTATAGGTAGGTATTGAGGCTATTGTTGTAGGATGAAGAATTTGAGTTCCTCCTTGGCTTATGACATTGCTTGTGGGAAAATGAAAACTAGTGGTTGAGGGAAGATGTTTTCCAAAGATTTGAACTATTTTTTTCACAAGGTCAAGGCCATCTTCACTTTCAAGCATGTGGTGAATGTTTTCTATGGTAGGAATTGTAGTAGTTGAAATTTTTTCAAGGATTTTTTCATGTTATAAGTTTACTAAGTCCTCATGAATTTAAATTATTTTTTCTTGCAGAATACTATTAGTCCTCAGTTTAACTTGCATGCTAATTGAAGGCAAAGAGTTGCTAAGGATGTTATCCATGCATAATGTACTAGTGTTAATACTAGGAGTGGAAGCTCTAGATAACCTAAGATACAAAATGATTGTGCTATCATGGGATGACATGAGTCTCAAACTTCTTCACACTATGGTATTAGCAATAGGACACCAAACACTCATGAAAATGCAATGTAAGCTAATAAGAATGAAATGCTTATAACTAAAATTCTAGAAAGTGAAACAAAAATGTAGAAACAACAAACAAAAACTTAGAAACTGAATTGTAAATGCTAGAAAATGTAGTGAAAAATATCCAAAGGGACTAATTCAGTGATAACTGTAAGAAAATTTACTCAAAAAAAGATATAAAATTCTAGCTAATCTTTCATTTTTTTAGGAAAAATTATTAATTTCTATTGGAATATCTTTCCTTTTTTTCAAGAAAATGTTAATTTTATTGGCATTTTGTTTAACATCACTAAAATTTTGTAGAAAATTTTGGAGAATCTATCCAATCTAAAAATAATTCTCATGGAAAAGTAGGGGCCTGAGGGTGAAAATTACTAATGTGTTGAAGGGGTAGACTATAATATTTACTTTCAACCATTGTTTTAAAATATAATATAATGACCTTCATTGTATTATGCAAGGTTAAATTTACCCATGATCTGTATTTCTCAAGGGGCTCAAAATTTCTTTTAGATAATTGATCTAAGGACCCTTGTACTCCATAAGGTAAAATTACCTACAATCTATAATGCTCATGAGACCCAAAATTGTGGGCCCCATGAGCATTACAGATCATGGGCACATTTTACCTCATGGAATACAAGGACCATTAGATTATATTATAAGTAAATTGTGGAAACTAAAGATTAGAAATATGGTCCTAAAGCAACTAATTATTGTGATATACTATTGGCAAATTAATATAGATTTCTACTATAACTTAAAAAGTTTAGGCGAATATGATCTAATCATGTATCGAATATTGTGGCCAATTTTTGAGTTAATTTTTTTAATAAAATAAATTATTTAGCGATTTAAATAAAGACTATAATAAAATTTTGTAAAAATTTGGTGATTCAAGTCACATTGTAGCTCAAACAATTAGCCAATTTTGGATTCCCAAATTTCAACTATTAGCCAATTGGTGAATATTAGCCACTAAAAATATCACTGGACTGATTCGCCCAAGGTGATGAATGAGTCCAGGTACTAATTTTTTTGAAAATTTTCAAAAAGTTTGAATTAAATTTTATGGTTTTTATGGTTTCTAAGCTATGTATGAGATGAAAATGTAGAATATGACTAATTTTCAATGAAATTAAGTGCAAAAATGGAAGCTAAATGATATTTTCACTAATGCAAATTAACCAATGCAAATATTAATGCAAGTGAAATCTAGGATGAAAATGTAATCCAAATCAGAATTGTGATGCTCTAAATGCAGGTTCACTAAGATGGAACCTATGGAAAATTAGGGAGGATGATGATGTATTTGCACCCACTTCCAAAGAGATTCCACTCAAGGATAACCCTAGAGATCTCAATTCAAAGGAGATTGAAGTCTTGCAATAGAGTTGTCCTAGGGATTGAATGTGATCTAATGAGGGGTTCACCACCAAGTTTAGACTTGCAAAAGATAATGCAATGCAATACATAAAAAAAAAACCCTAATTTAATTCAAACTAACTCTAAATGACCGATAAATATGGATAAAATGCAACAGAAAACTATAAAACTAAAATTGTGCACCTAGGACACTGAAGAAGGGAGAATGGAGGTCTAGAATTTTGGAAAATTTGTTGTTAATGCTGATCGGGACACATCTACCAAGCTGGGTGAATCAATCCAGTTTCTGGAAAAATGTGCAGATACAGGTTTCAACCAAAAGGGTATCGAGATCTGTGAAAATCTATGTCAGGCCTGTATAGTGGGACTCATTTTCCAATAGTGGAAAATCAGTCCATTCTACATTTCTAGAAGTTTTGAACTAGATTTTGTTCCTCTCAGTCTGCTCTGCTCTTTTTGACTAGTTTTCATATCCGAAACTACAAATTGCCACCTATATACCCTCTCCAAGCTTCTCCAAGGCTTGATGACAACTTTAATGATTTGAAAACTTTTCTCCAACTTTTCTTCTTGAAAAATCTACAACCTATCCCTAAAAATCACACACAAGAAGAGGGAAAAATATTGTGGGGGTTAGTGAATAGGGGTTTTCCTTGGTCAAACCCCTTGTTGGTAATTAAAAATTGAAATGAAAGAAAATATGAATGGAGAATGATGAGTGAACAAATAACAATGTTGCAAGTCACCAAACCCTAGCAATAAGGTGTTGCAATTCTGCTTGAAATGGCTACAATAGATGTGGTTCTTGAATCTTTCTTGAATGATGTTGATCCTGCTTGAAATACTTTCTTAAATCATAAACCCTACATCACAATTATTAGCACAATGACAAACATGACGAATGCAATCTTTGACATGATGATTGGCGCTTCAAATATGTTCTAAAATGCTTGATAATCTGCCCTTGAAATTCCTTTAAATGCTCTTGTGAACTCTTGAATGCTTGTCAAATTTTCTAGGTAATCTCTTGAATGCTAGGTGAGAATATGAATGAAAGAACGTTGTATTTATACTCAATTATGCAAGAATTCCCAAAATTACAACACTGCAAGCTGACATAAGATCTAGGAGAATAAAATACCACTAGAAATTTGCATTAAATTTGAATTTTGATCACATGGGACTCATTTTCCCAATGTGGCAGTTGAGTCCCATCAAACATAATGTATGGGAAAAAAGTGAAAAGTGGTTAGAAATGTGTGAAACCTACATCGAGGCGAAAAGGACCTAGGTGGGACTCACTCACGCAAGGTGGTGAATGAGTCCTAGGCACTAAATCTAGGCCAAACAATCCAGGAACACTTGAATTATGATTGGTTACTGATTGGTGTCAATAATATCCTCAAAAAGATGCAATAAATGAGGGTTGTGGATGCAAAATATTGCCAATTAAAGCACAAGAAAGCCCAATTATTAATGAAAATCCTAGAGAAATGTGAAAGTGTGTTACAACACTCCAAATAAGGAAATATTAAAGTTGATTATGATAGAAATTATGTTTATTATGCTTAGTTATTTGATAAAACCCTAGAAAAGTGTGAAAGTGTGTTATAACGCTTTACAACACTTTTGCAAGGAACCACTAAGATTTATTAGTTCATAAGGGCCTAAGACCCAATGTGAATGTGTTATCCACATTACAACATTAAATCAAGGAAACATTAAGACAGAATCACAAGGAGGGCCCAAACAAGTTAGAAAAAGTAGAAGGGTTTATTTTTTGGTGACTCAATTCTATCACAAGAAGAAAAATAACCTATGGTTGACAAACCTGCTCCTATAAAAATGCACTTGAAAACCACAATAAAATAAATAGAAATGCTAGAGAGTGTATTTGTATATGTCGTGTTATTGTTCAAAAGATGAGTAAAGAGAACAATATAGAAAAACAAAATCTAGACTTGACAGAAGCAATGAACGATGAGTCTCCTGCATTACAAAAACCAACAGATCCTATATCTCCAACATAAGGACCAACATCTTCTATGTATATTATCATTCATCCTTTTGTTGTGATTAACTTGGATGATGATGAAGAAACTACTAAAATTGATGAGGAAGTGAATAATGAGTTGAAATTGTTATTTTCCTTTGCTATGAGCTCAGATGATAACAATCATGATGATCCTCCTAAACTAGGAGATTCACTGCATTTTTTTCCTAGTACAACACTTGACATGATCCCTCTCACTAGTGATCTACATTTTGTATTTACTAAACAACATTGGGATGTAGATGACTTGTTGGATGGTTGACTTGGATGTGCTTTACTAGTCCTTTTGCTTTCCTTTTTTCATTATTTTTGAGTTGATTGCATGCGTGTAATGTGATCCCCCATATTGTCTAATGTTTCTTCTTTATGTGCATTCCTCTATTTGTACCTTCATTCTTATATATGTCATAAGATTTTTTCCTTTTCATTGGTCTTTACCTTTTATTTTCATTTATCTTTCCATTTTTATCTTGTGTTTTCCTTTTGGGGATGATGCAAGGTGTCGAGACACCCTATGTCTCCTCCATGTTGACCCAAAATATTTTTTTTCCTCATCCTTTTTTTTTCCTTTTGGGGATGACGCAAGGTGTCAAGACACCCTATATCTCTTCCATGTTGACCCAAAATATTTTTTAATGATCTTTTCTTTTCATTTCATTTTCTTCTTTGTTTTACTTTTGGGGATGACGTAAGGTGTCAAGACACCCTATGTATCTTCCATTGAATCAATAGGATTTTCATTTTTTTTCAATCTCTTTGTGTCATTCTTCTAGTTCTAGGTGTATTTGGGGAATGATGGCTCTCTAATATCATTGTAGCAAAGACAAATATTGACCCCAAATCCATAGATCCCTTATGTGTTTCTAGGAGGTAACCGCCTTTTCCTTTTTCATGTTTGGCTACTTTAAAGTAATTTCTCACAGCATGGTGTTTAAAAAATTCTTTAAAGTGGGGGCATGTACATTGGCATGATTTCATTTGCATTTTTTTTCCATATTCCTTGATGTAGTTTTCTTCATGCGATGTTTTTTTCTCATTGTGGTGACATTGCAAGTAATGTCCTTCAAGAGCTTGGTCTATCTTAGCATATTGCATTCCTCTTAGTGGTGATGCGACACACTGCATTCTTGAAGTTTTGAATCTTTTATCCTTTGATTGGTCATCTCTTGGAAACATTAGGAATAATGTCCCCTAATATTAAAACCTCACATGAACTAAGAAAAACTCCTTCGAACATCCCTCTTTCTTGTTACGTGCATTTTTTTCCTTATCATAGTCATGAGGGTATGGATTTGATATGGATTTCTTGGGGCTCAACTAGTGAACAACTAGCTTCACTAGCCCTTGTGAGCATGCATTTTTTTCCTTTTCATAGTCATGAGGGTATGGCTTTGACATGGATTTCTTGGGTCTCACCTAGTGAACAACTAGCTTCACTAGCCCTTGTGAGCATGATTTTTTTTCCTTATCATAGTCATGAGGGTATGGCTTTGATATGTATTTCTTGGGGCGCACCTAGTAAACAACTATCTTCACTAGCCCTTGTTTGCATGTATTCTATGGGTATGTGCAGGATCATGATGGGCCAAAAAGTGGCAATATTATGGGTATTTGTAGGGTATGTGGCTAACGAATTTTTTTTACCTAAAATTGATGAAATGAAAAGGGTTTTTAGAGGAGATTCTCATATTTCCACCAATATAAATTATGCTTTAATTTGAATTTAATAAATAATTATTATTCATTTTCTATTAGAATTACGACTAAAGTCCTGATTGATAGGTTGATTGAAAAACATCTATAACTTTCAAACAATATCGCATTTTTTGAATCTGAAACATGCATAACATTCTATGCTTCACATACTATGGATTAAAATAAATAAAAAAATTCATGAAGTTTTGACCAAGTTAAGGTGGTCGACATTGAGTTTTTAATATTTTTTAAAAGTTGTAATAAAAAAATCATAATTAATTATTTACTTGGAAAAAAATTACAAAAAAATATGCATCACATCCGACATGAGTCTCTACTTATATATAAAATCTTATAAAAAAAATTATCATTTTATTATGGTTAGGGTGGTCAGACAGACACCTACTTCTTATTTTTTCCCTCGAAATTTAAGTACTACTCCATTGAAATTTCAAATTTTCACCAAATAGATTTAAAAAAAAACCTAGTAGTTTAGAAACTAAATTCAATTTTCTACAAATTCTATTCTTACATATTTTTGAAATAATATAGATAACTTATTCAAATTTTTACATCAAGTTGCCTAACACTGATTTTTCTAAATTTTTTGCCACTTAAGGGCCTGTTTTTTCCATGATGATCCTGCACATACCCCTATGTCCTTATTAAAGTTGTGGAGGTGTGGCTTTGATATGGATTTCTTGGGGCTCACCTAGTGAGCAACTAGCTTCACTAGCCCTTGTGAGCGTGCATTTTTTCCTTATCATAATCATGGGGGTATGACTTTGATATGGATCTCTTGGGACTCACCTAGTGGAAAACTAGCTTCACTAGCCCTTGTGAGAATGCATTTTGTTTGCATAGTGGACAACGCATTCCACTTGTAAACCATTTTAGGATAAACAACCTAGACTCGGTCCACAGTGTGTTAGAAAACTAGTTGAAGTTGGATCCGTAGCATTTTTATTCTTCCTTTGTTCATTTTTCTATCTTTGATGGTGTATGCTTGCGATCTGGTTATGGATTCATATATCATCCACAAGTTTGTTCCTTTGTGCCTATGTTTCTTTGTCATAGGATCTTGATCCTAGGGGCTTGGCCACCCTCTTGGTTATTGTCATCCTATCTTACTAACATTCGTACATTTTAACCCCTCTTGATTGTGTGGTTGGCTACTTTAGTATGAGTTTGAAGCAAGTTCATCCTTTCACTAAAGTGGGGGCTAAATGTAGTGTATAAAAATGCATACCCTTGCATTTTCACACTTTTTTGGTTCAACCTTGCTTTATTTATCCTTATTTATGTCTTAATTGGTCCTGTTTTGCATCCACGAGCCTAATAAATTATATCTTTTTATGGATAATCCCAACAAACATCAAAGGATAAATGACAATTTACTAATTTTTGCTATGTCCTTGATTTTTGGGACTAGGACTAAGACACCACCTAGGGTGTCTTTGTCCTCCAAAGGTCTTGGGACCCTATTTTCAAATGTGCCATGGATAGAACCCTTTTTGGAGTCTAGTCCCTGAGTTTCAAGCCTCGGGACTAAGATGCCACCTAGTGTCTTAATCCCCCTCAAGTTAGTTGTAGGATTGAATTTCAAATCTTGGTGAAATTTAGCTTCCTTTAATTAATGAATTCAATTGTCAGCTTGGTGTGGTGTAATTTTAGGGTATTAAGCATGGATAAGTATAAATACAAGGTTCTTTCACTCATTTTAATAAGAAAAAGTAATTCATGAGATCATCCTATCAAGTTTACAAGTGACGCAAGAGAATTCAAGATAAATTCATCAAGCATTTGGAGCCATCGTCAAGATTCAAGCATCATGTCAAAGATATTCTTACGGATCATTTATGTTTTTGAGCTAACATTTGTGATGTACGGTTTTGATTCAAGCATGCAATTCAAGTCAAAATCTATTAATCCTTCATTCAATTCAAGATCTACATTCAAGCTAGCCACTTCATACAAGTTTGTAGATTTCATAACAAGGGTTTGGTGAGTTGCAACATATAACTTTGTTCATTCATCATTTCCCTTCATTATTCCATTTCATTCCAAGGTTAAATTACAAACAAGAGATTTTTCCGAGGAAAACCCCCATTTACTAACAATCAACAAGTTTTTCTTCTTTTTCGTGTTTGTATTTGCATATTTAAGTTGAAGATCATTTGAAGTGAAAATTTGTAAAATTGCAAAGTTGTCATCTTCACAGAAAGTCACCTATAGGCCATATTTGGAAGTTTCAGGACCTAAGATCTGAGAAGATGGAAGTGCAGACCTTGGACCTCAGGATCACATTCCAAAACTATGGAAATTAAAATTGGGACTAAGAAGATTCTAAGGGAATCTTAGACCTCCTGGATGTATTTCATAGAGATTCTTTCAGATTTTGTTTCAACATCTGAAGCTTTCGTGATTTCCCCAAAAAATAGCTATGGGACTAAGAATATAGTAAGGGAATCTTAGTCCTCTCTATCATATTTTGACAACATTTTTGAATTTCCAAAATCCTTATCACATTTCCAGACTTCCCAGGTACATACCTCCTAACTTGTTACTTAATTTTGTCATTTTCACTCGTTATTTTGTTTGCATTACTAGGTTTTATGAGTTGAATATCAAGTTGTCTTCTCCAAGCCTTTTCTTGGTGGTGAATCCTTTGAAGCCTAAGGAATCTTCCTAGGTCTCCCTTGTTGAGAATTGGATCACCTTTGTGTTGATAGTAAATCTGATTTGGGATCCTAGGTTTCGTTGAATGAACCATCCCCCAACAATAAAAAGGGAAAATTAAGGCTTAGGGATTCCTTTCTTGTATTGTGAGTCCCTTTTCCCAACAATTTTTCCAACGGTTCACTTTATAATTACCAGAACCTCTTAGCATCTTTCTAACAAAATTTGCTTCTTCCAAATAAAATCCACAATCAGAAATATGATCATCCTGCTTCAGGGATGTACTCTAAAAGCACAAATTCTTTTTTATAGAATCTTCACTTTCAAATCTCATCTCAAAGGCAATTAATGTTGCATTTAACTCAATCAACTTTGAAGTATGCACATATTTAGCTTCTTCAATAGAAATATTTTTAGGATCAAACCTTCTAGGTAAGGGTCTTAGTACCTTGTTTATAACAACCTTCTCATCTAAGGTTTCCCCAAGACCTCAAATATGATTGATAACTTCATCAACTCAAAGCATGAATGTAGAAATATTCTCATCTGCTTTCATCCTCAAACCTTCAAGCTAATCTCTAAGTCTGTAACTTCACTTCTTTGACTTTATCATCACCCTCATAAACAGTTCCCAAATTTTCCCATATTTCCTTTGCTATTCTATAATCCATCACATTTGAAAACTCAATGAATTAATCAAACCACATAAAAGAGCATTCCTAGCCTTAGCATTGATTTCATAAGCCCTCTTTCCAATCTGATACCTAGGAGGATTTTCAAGAACTTCATATCCTTCTACAACTGAATTCAATATGTCCATACCTAAAGCCATCAAATATGACTCCATCCTAACTTTCCAAAAAGAAAAATTAGATCTATCAAAATTTAGTACTTTATTTCCAAAAGAGCTATCTTGTGCCATCTCAGATCTACATTAAGTTATTAAACTCTTTCAAATGAACTTAGATTTGATACTAATTAAAGGGCGCATAATATACTAATATGGGGGGTGTATAAGTAGCTCAAACAATTGCAAAAATTCTAAAAACCTTATTACTTAATAGGTTTTTCAATATGAAGATCACTAAACCATACAAGCGAGTAAATAAAGCAATTAAAGCACAACACAAGATAACACATAACACATTATTTTTATGTGAAAACTAAAATGTTGGAAAATAGATTGGGGTTTATGAAAGGGGATTCACCAAAATGATAACAAGTAAACCTGTTTTCCACTATTTCATTCAAGAAATGAGATCTAACAATGAAATTAGTAACAACCAAAAAGTGAGTCAAATCAAGGTATGAATCAACAAATTTCTCTTTTATGCTAGGACGAGGGTTTGGGTTCAACAACACTTTGTGGAGAAAGATTAAAACCATCAAATAAACTCCAAAATGCAAGTTATAAAGTACAAATGAAAGAATGCACTCAAAACTAATGGAACCAACAATCAAAAGGCAGATCTAAGAAATGGAAAATGATGTGTAGAAATCACCAAATGTGCCTTTTTGAAGCTCACTGAGAAATAATTCACCCTATGTCAAATGGGTCCTAGCTAGGGCTCTGTAAAAATAGTTTTTGGGTTCTCTTCTCCTTTGTTTACACTCCCAAATTCCTGAGTTTCACAATTGCACAATCAAAAATCAATCATGCAAAAGATTTTCCTTAAGATGACAACTTTCCTTGCAACTTTTACAACATTGCAAATTTCTTCAATTTTGTTCTTCAAAGGATCTTCCACCTAAAACCTCCATACATAAACACAAGAGGAGTAAAAACATATTTTTGGTAATGGGGGGGTTTGCCTTGGTCAAACCCTATTTGAGTATTTAAACATTGAAATGAAATCAAATAGCATGAAGGGAATGATGAATGAATAATGCAATGTCACAAATCACCAAACCCTTGATTAAACCTTGGAATGAAAATCCATAACTAGCATGAATTGACCTTAATGGGTGTGGATCTTGATCATGAAACTTGAATTGGAATGATGTCTTTGAATGCTTGAATGGATCATGAACTCTACATCACCATATTAGATCAAACAACATGCATGACTTTGACATGATAATGGATCTTGATTGCTGCAATAAACCTTCTATAAATCTGCTCTTGAATTCCTTGAAATGTTATTGAAGTCACTCTTGATCATAAAATTTTCTCTAGGATTTGAACACTTTAAAATCTAGGTGAAACTAAGTGAAATAACCTTGTATTTATATGTAAGTTACCTTAATATACCAAAATTCAAATATCACAAGCCGACGTCTGAATATGAATTTGAAATCATTTAAATACCACCAAAAAGATACCAAAAATGGGAGTCCTAGGTCTAAGTGAGGACCCATTCACCATAGACTTACCTAGGACACATATTAATCAAGGATGAGTGTTATTTTTAGGCATTAATGAATGTTGTGTTTCCTCTTCAGAAAATGTAATAAATTAGGCTTGAATTTGAATTAAAGGGGAAAATTAAGGGAAATTAATCTCAATTAATTAATGAGGCCCTAGATAAGTGTGGAAGTGTAAAGGGGTACACTTTACAATGCCAAAAATGAGGCACAATTAAGTACATTTTAATAAATAAGGTCCTAAACTTAATGTGAATATATAAAATACATATTACAACACTAAATTAAGGGATAATTAAGTTCATTTTAGTTAATTTCAAATTAAGTGTGAAAAAGAGATACATGAAATAGAATAGTATGATGAATCACATTATGCACATGCAAACACACAAGGAACATGAAAAATAAAACCATGTAAAAGAATACTAAGGCACATGCAAGTCAAGCTATAGCAGTTCGTTCTCATCCCAATCTTGATCAGTAATACAGAAGGAAAACAACTTGTGAAAGGGACAACATCAAGTGTCAAACTAGGACAAGCACCAAGCCCAACACTCTTTTAGGAGAATTGTCATTTAAGCTCATGGAAGATGAGAACAATGAACTCAACTAAATATATGCACTTGTTCATCAATATTTGCATTTTCAATATCATCATCTAGATTAATCACAAAAAGAGGTTGAATGATAATGTTTGTGGAAGGTTCTTGTTTACATTGTGGTGAAAGTATAGAATCATCATGCATTGCTTCAAAAAAAATCGGATTTTTATTTTCTATGTTTCTCTTTTCTTCTTTAGTTTGTAACATACGAGCAATAGCATGACGTCTACACCTACTCTCTCTAGAATTTTGGTTTCTTTTCTTTATATTTTCAATTTATGATTGTGTAGGAGTGAGTTTGTCAACTATAGGTTTCTTTTCTTCCCTTAGGGGAGGAATAGAAGGAACCATGGGAGGTTGTTCAACCAATTTCTCTTTAGCTTTGTAAAAAAAATTTATTTTAGGAGGCACAACAGGGTTTTTTTATTGTCTCGTGGTCTCTTATAGGACATAGGGGGATGATTTTTCATAGGATAGTCTTGGTTATGAGGAGGATCCTTTTTTTCAATCTTGGTTTCATCAAGGATAGGAGACTTAATCATGGGTTGAGGTATATTTCTAAGGGATAATTTTTCTATATGCTTTGCCTTAAAATTTTGGTATGATTTGAAAAGGAAGTCCTCACGAGGTCTAATAGGTTCAATAGGCTTAGGACAAAATAAATCCAACGAAAAGTTCCAGTGTGAAGACATAGGATTAAAGCCAATATGTTGCATAGTAAAGATCTCATTTCCAAAGGGAAACTTCAAACATTTATGCACAACAGACGAGACAAAATTCATGGAGTGAAGCCATGGATAGCCTAAATTCACACGAAACTGATCCGATATGGGGATGATGGTGAATAAAACACTTAATATTTTTGGTCCAACTTTTAGAGGGATATTTATCAAGCCAGTCACAGGGAAAATAAAACCATTATGTGTTTTTATCCATGCTTTCAATTTTTCATATGTATCTTGATAGAGTTTATGCACAAATAGGAATTCTTCAGTGATCACATTCTCTACATAGATGGGATAAATTAGTATCCCATTAGTATTTTTGTCATTGATTCTTCCTACTATGTAAAGAGGACCATCAGGTGCATGTTTGATTATGTCATTTTATGAGAAAGCAATGTCAAGGGGAATTTTTGTTTGGCCCTTATGAGGGTTAGCTTCAATAAAGTTGACCGTTGTATGTATATTATCATTTTATTTATTTGTAATGTCCTTGTTAACGATGTAAGTGATGCTATAGAAAATTTATATTCCTTGTTCATACTTAAGAAACTTTCTTATGTTATCTAGCATAGGAACCGCATCAGGACTCACAAGATTTTGCAATTTTTCTATTTCTTCATCTATCAATCTTATATTTTAATTCAGGATATGAGTAGCATCATCCACATGAGTTGCAGGTATATAAGTCATTGGGAATGGGGTATGCAGGCTATGATACATATAGGGTTGATTATCAACACTATTAGTGAAAGAGTTAGAAAACCTAAGATCGACAAAAAATGGAGTATCATAGGATGACATGGGTCTTGAACTACATCCCACAATAGTATTGCTAATAGGACACCAAGTTGTGAAGCTCATACAAGTTTCATAAACTCAATGTATGCACCCAAAATAGAAAGAAGGTGAAATGCAATGAAGTAATCTAGAATGTAAAATATAGTGAAAATGAAATTTTTAGATTTCAAACAAGATAATATTCTAAATATGCTATGCAAAAATTTGAAAATAATGTCTTGTAAATGCAATTTTGAATTCACCCAATGCACTAATTTTATTAGATGAAGCTAAAAATGATTAAATTGGAGAAACAAAATTTTTGCAAATAGAAATAGAGGTCTGAGAACAACAAACAAAAATGTAGAAATGAATGTTTTAATGCCCAAAAAAAATAGAAAATGACCCTGATCAGGGACTCATTTACCTGAGGGTGAATGGGTCCTAGTTAGGGTTTTACAAAATGCTTTTTTACAGATTTCTAAGTTGATTTTAGTGGTTTCTAGATTCTAATCAGAAATAGTATGTTACAGTTTAATTTTTCTATGAATTTAATGTTAAATGCAAATGCAAAATATGGTAAAATGATAAAATAGGAGACCTAATTTGATGTGCAATTTTGTTTCAATTTCAAATACCAATGAATGATAATGTGATACTATGTAATTGACTTGCAGATTGATTGCTTTATTTGTATTTTTAAGATTTAAAGAGATGCAAAAATACAATCCTAAAACCCTAAATGAAATGAAAACTAATGCAAGGTAAAGAACCTTAAATGAGACTCAATTCAATGCAATGTGTAGACACCTAAAAATGGTCTGGAGAACCTAATTAATTAAATATGCCTTATTTGATTAATTAATCTTAAATTCATCTACTTAGTAAATAAATAGAAATATTTATTTATATTAAGTTCATTATTAATTCTTCTACTTCTCTCTTAATTAAATAAACAAAATTAAAAACTTTGTTTTATTTAATTATTATCATTTTTTATCATATTACTTCTCTCTTAATTAAATAAACAAAATTAAAAACTTTGTTTTTAATTAATCATTATTACTTCCATTACTTCTATCTTAAAAATTAAATACACAAACTTAAATAAATTGTGTTATTTAATTACCTCATCACATTTCTTCTTAATTAAATAAAGATATTCTAAAATCTTTTATTTAATTATCATTTTCCTTTTTGTTTTAATTTAATAAACAAACCCTATAGTTTGATTTATTAAATTATTTATTCCTCTTTTGCTAAATTTAAATAAATTAAAGTTATTTAAATTAATGCATAAATCTTTTACCACTATTCACTCACCAATAAAATTAGATTTTTAAAAATCTAATTAATGCAACTTTCATTCACGGGAAGAGCTTCGGGGACAAACCTGTAGGAAGTCCTCTCAATCTCCTTCCTCCAATCTTCCCTCTCATCTTGCCTGGTGTTTTCATGGGGAGGAACAATCGTCCATGATTAGCTCCATCTTCTCATCCCATGCCTTTCAATTCTCTAGATTGAATCCCAACCTCTTATCCCGTATCCCTGTGCAAATGTGCTGCCGTGAAAGCTATAAATACAACTCTCTGGCTATAGGAAAAAAATCTCAACTTATGCAATCTTACTCTGCAGGTTTTTCAAGCATCCAACATTCATCCAACATCCATCCAACATTCATCCAACATTCAGCATTTGCAGTCATGGTTGCCATTACTGTAGTTTTTATCATTTAATCATATAGGAATAGAATAGTTTAATTCTCATTCTCTAAGTGTCATTTCAATAGTCTACTTAGCTTCTAAAATCTGAGAGCAAAGTAGATTAGAGAGATCTTTAGAGTTAGAGAGCAATATGACAGATTTCTAAAGATTTTTAGTTTAAATTAGTTTAAATTTCTTCAATCTTAGATGCAATGTCTTATTTAGAAGTGTAGATGCATTTTGAATTGTTTTCCTCATTATACCACTTACAAATTGGTGCCCACCATGGGGCATAACCCCATATTCTGCTTGATTTTTGAAAAAAGTGTCCTACAGGTATCGGCATTATAGCTTTCGTGAAACCTTGACTTTTTGCAGCGCACCAGTTGGATTTCATAGCACGCCGGGCTTCTGTTGTAGTGCGTCGTGTCATTGTTTTAGCGCGTCGGGCTTCTGTTGTAGCGTGCCGCATCACTGTTTCAGCGCGTCGGGTTTCTGTTATAGTGCACCACGTCACTGTCCTTAAAATCATTTTTTTTATATCTAGATCTGACGCATCCGCGGCCAGATTTTTTTTTGTCTATTTTTTTTAAAATTTACCAATCCTAGGATAGAAATGGATAAAATTTATCAATCCTAGGATAGAAATAGATAAAAATTGATCAATCCTAGGATAGAAACTTCACATTTTCTTGTGGGATTAAAATTGAACATTATGCTGTTATGGAGCAATATCTCCATGTAGATTAACTAATTTGTCTTTTGGGTTTTAAAAAGAACTTCTTTGCTGTGATTGGGTGATAGGTTTATGCTCTCCCCTTTACTGGGTGCATTAGAATACCAGACTCACTTTTCTTTACGCATTTTAAAAGCTTTTTAAAACCTTTAGACAGGCATGTCGTAGTGGGAAAAAGTACTCACCCTATGGGAACGACCTGAGTGGGGACAACCAAAAGCCATGGTATTCCAACCCACTTAACAATTTATGTGAATTTGGGGAAACCCTCTTTCAACAGAAGTGTGCAGGATAACCATCCCCAAAATCTTTGTTCTAAAGATTGGGAGGTCTCTCGAGGGAGTTTATCCATTTGCCGCTCTGAACGGAAACCCTATCTAAAAACCTAGAAATAGAAGCACGCTTGTCAATTTCTAAACATTGTAATACTCGGCGGTGCAGGGGTGGGGAAGAATCTACCCTCAAGCAGTCACCATATAATTGCCAAGGACTGTTTGCTCAGGGGATCCGGTATCCACTTCCGTCACTCTGAGTATGCACCTAGAAAAGACAAAAACATGGGCCCCTCTAGGGGGTGACATGGTTGTGTGAGTCGACGTAATTCCAAGCTGTGGGTCGTTCGAGTATATAACGATGACCTTTTGTCTCTAGGAGTGAGTCTATCTGAAGTGTCTTATCTGTTATAAACCAGTGAAAATCAAGAAGAATCATGCTTGATTCTTAAGAACATACACTATCTGTTTAGATTCTAGGATTTTAAAGTCAACCATTCTATTCTTGCTTGCTATGTTTTCTTTCATTAAATTCAGATAAGATCATCACAAAAATATTCAAAATCATAACACTCATGAAATCCTCATGATTCGAGATTGGGTATCCACCAAATTTGTCAAAAAATCTCTTGTCAAACGAATCAGAAAACCAAAGAAAACACTTTGATACAAACAACTTCTGAGAAAGCAATGATTTTTATATCAAAGCAAGAAAGTTCTACTTCAACATAGGACTTTTATTCATAGGTATCACGATTTCTCTAGAGGTTATATGGACGACTATGTTGTAGCTCCCTTAGATTCACAAGCATTTTATCAAAGAAGGGCTCTTAGGCAACACCACAATCACAATCAAAGAATTCGTCCAGAATACATCCCACAACCAGCCATACAATACGATACTAGACCAAGTGAGTTTCATAGAATAAGATAGTTTTCTGTCTTAACACCGTATGGTTCTGTTATAGCGCGTCCCTGATCTGTTTTAGTGCTTTCGGTCTCTGTTATAGCGCGTCCCAGCTCTGTTTTAGCGCTTTAGGTCTCTGTTATAGCACGTCTCAGCTCTGTTTTAGCGCTTTCAGTCTCTGTTATAGCACGTCTCAGCTCTGTTTTAGCGCTTTCGGTCTCTATTATAGCACGTCTCAGCTCTGTTTTAGCGCTTTGGGTCTCTAGTTTAGCGCGTCATTGGTCTTTTTAAGTGATTTAGGTCTCTGATCTAGCATGTAGCTGGTCTATTTTAGCGCGTCACTGCTCTGTTATAGTGCGTACCAGCTCTGTTTTAGTGCCCTGAAAAGTCAGAAAAATAGAGAGTTAGTAAGACAGTTTGTCAGTTTACCCATATCAAAAACAAGGTTTTCATTAGTCCACAACATTTTTTTTTCATAGTTCAAAACACTTGAGTCATACAAAAGGAAAACTTTACCATTACACCTAGATCTTGAAACATCTCGCAAAGTGTCCTTATCACTGAATCTGAGATTTTTTTTTCAAAGTTTCCCTATCAAGGATTTCTATCATCCTTCCATCATGAAACTAGACATGACTAAATCAGATTTTAAATCAAAAACCTCAACACTTATCCAATAAAAAATCGAAGATCAAAGTCTAGAGTAAAACTCTAATGTTTGTATGCCTATTTTCACACGAGCAGCATATCAAAGACAACAATAAGAAGAAAACGAAAGAATAGCAGCCATGGCTGAAGAAAACCCTTAGGGACGATATAGTAACACTGATCCTCTCACTAATTCACACGAGAAAGAAATAACTGCAGAAGAAATCGAGAAAGTTCAACAAGACCCTCATTTCCATAAATTTATGGAAAAGATGCTAGAGCAAGATATGGAAAAGTATCTTCTACTATTAGCTGACAAAGGTGCTAAGATTCCTAAAGACTTTGATGTCAGTCAACTCAAGGAAACAATCACACCTAACCCAACTAGTATAGAAAATCCAAATCAAATAGATGCTTTGACAAAACAAATCCAACAATTACAATTGTAGTTCCAAAATATCCAACAAGGGCCAACAAAAAGATATTCCTTACAGGACATTTGCCCTTATCCATTTGACCCAAGCATTAACATGATACCATTTCCACGGTATTGTGAATACCCAACGTACAACAAATACAATGGAAGAACTGATCCATTTGATCACGTACGGGAATTTTGAGCCATGAGCATAGAGTTTGCACACGAGGACTCTTACTTACTATGATTATTTCCAAGAAGCTTAGGAAACACTTGCATGGAGTGGTTTTCTAAATTGGAACCCAGGATCCAATCTTTTGAATAACTGATCAATAGGCTCATAACACACTTCTCATTCAACATCCAACATGGGGTGACCTTAAAAGAACTCTACAACACCAAACAAGCAAAGGGTGAAAAGTTTCTTTCCTTTCTCCAACGATGGAGAAGGCTAGTTGCTAAATACCCTAGATCTATTCCTGAAGAGGAGAAGATAGAGATGTTCATTGATAACTTAGTGGATGACATGAATTATAGATTGGACTTACAATGTCCGTCTACATTTGAACAAGTTA